>LNGL01000059.1:512239-535646 GCA_001510565.1 Knoxdaviesia proteae
CGTCAAGACCGAGGACACGGCGGAGCTGCAGAGCCGGTCGTCGGCGACGATTGCGCGGCTGGTGCAGCTGTTCACGGAGCTGGGCCGGCGCGGGCCCGCCGATAAGGTCGTGGCCAACCTGGTCAAGTTCTCGTGTGTCGAGGTGGCGGAGACGCCCGAGTTCCCGGTGCACGCGACCAAGACGGACGTGATCCTGTCGATGCAGAAGGAGGAGGACCGCGTCGACCATGCGGACGCGGCCAAGTTTGCGCGCGAGGCCAAGGCGGCGCGCATTACCCGGCGTGGAGCGAAGGAGGCGCTGGAGATTCTGGCGCGGTCGTACGGCGCGCAGCTGTTCACGATGGTGCCCAGCCTCAAGGGCTTCATGCACGATCCGCTTACCAAGGCCTTCTCGGGCCCCGACATCCCGGGCGACGTCGACGACCCGGAGAGCACGTTCGGCCAGGACGTGGTCGATGCGCTGTCGGTGATCCGCACGATGGTGCCGACGCTGCACGAGGATCTGCTGCCGTTCATCACCGACATCCTGCCGCTGGTCATCAAGGGCCTGCACTCCAAACTTTCCGTCTTCCGGTACATGTCGGCCAAGTGTATGGCCACGGTGTGCAGCGTGATGCCGATCAAGGGCATGACGGCCATGGTCGAGAAGGTGTTGCCGAGCGTGAGCAACCCGGTCGAGCTGCACCACCGCCAGGGCGCCATCGAGTCGATCTACCACCTGATTGCCGTGATGGGCGACGCCATCCTGCCGTACGTCATCTTTTTGATTGTGCCGGTGCTGGGCCGCATGAGCGACTCGGACAACGACATCCGGCTGCTGGCCACCACGTCGTTCGCCACGCTCGTCAAGCTGGTGCCGCTCGAGGCGGGCATCCCCGACCCGCCGGGCCTTTCGGAGGAGCTGCTCAAGGGCCGCGACCGCGAGCGCACGTTCATTGCGCAGCTGCTGGATCCGAAGAAGGTCGAGCCCTTCAAGATCCCGGTGGCCATCAAGGCCGAGCTGCGGTCGTACCAGCAGGACGGAGTCAACTGGCTGCACTTCCTCAACAAGTACCATCTCCACGGTATTCTCTGTGACGACATGGGTCTCGGAAAGACGCTGCAGACCATCTGCATCGTGGCCAGCGACCACCACCAGCGTGCGGAAGAATTTGCACGCACCGGAGCCGCGGACGTCCGCCGGCTGCCGTCGCTGATTGTCTGCCCGCCGACGCTGCCGGGCCACTGGCTGCAGGAACTCAAGACGTACGCGCCGTTCCTCACGGCCATGGCCTACGTCGGCGCGCCCGGGGACCGCAAGGCCATGAAGGAGCGCCTGGGTGAGACGGACATTGTGATCACGTCGTACGATGTGTGCCGCAACGACACGGCGATTCTGCAGGAGCACAAGTGGAACTACGTGGTGCTGGACGAGGGCCACCTCATCAAGAACCCCAAGGCAAAGATCACGATGGCGGTCAAGTCGCTGACCAGCTACCACCGGCTGATCCTCACCGGCACGCCGATCCAGAACAACGTGCTGGAGCTGTGGTCGCTGTTCGACTTCCTGATGCCCGGCTTTCTCGGAGCCGAGAAGGTGTTCCTCGACCGGTTTGCCAAGCCGATTGCGGCCAGCCGGAACGCCAAGGCGTCGTCCAAGGAGCAGGAGGCCGGAGCGCTGGCGATCGAGGCGCTGCACAAGCAGGTGCTGCCGTTCCTGCTCCGGCGGCTCAAGGAGGAGGTGCTGAACGACCTGCCGCCGAAGATCCTGCAGAACTACTACTGCGACCTCAGCGAGCTGCAGCGCAAGCTGTTTGACGACTTTACGCGCAAGCAGGGCAAGAAGATCCACGAGGAGGCCGGCCGCGAGGACAAGGAGGCCAAGCAGCACATCTTCCAGGCGCTGCAGTACATGCGCAAGCTGTGCAACAGCCCGGCGCTGGTGATGAAGCCGGGCCACGCGCTGTACGACGACACGCAGAAGGTGTTGGCGAAGCAGGGCACGCGGGTCGAGGACCCGGTGCACGCGCCGAAGCTGACGGCGCTGCGGGACCTGCTGGTCGACTGCGGCATCGGCGTCGAGGGCTCCGAGGGGTCGGCGTCGAACGACGCGCTGTACCAGCCGATCAAGCCGCACCGGGCGCTGATCTTCTGCCAGATGAAGGAGATGCTGGACATGGTGCAGAACACGGTGCTGCGGGCGATGCTGCCGAGCGTGTCGTTCCTGCGGCTGGACGGCAGCGTCGAGGCCACGCGCCGCCAGGACATTGTCAACAAGTTCAACGGCGACCCGTCGTACGACGTGCTGCTGCTGACCACCAGCGTCGGCGGCCTCGGCCTGAACCTGACGGGCGCCGACACGGTGATCTTCGTCGAGCACGACTGGAACCCGCAGAAGGACCTGCAGGCCATGGACCGGGCCCACCGCATCGGCCAGAAGAAGGTGGTCAACGTGTACCGGCTGATCACGCGCGGCACGCTCGAGGAGAAGATTCTGAGCCTGCAGCGCTTCAAGATCGACGTGGCGTCGACGGTCGTCAACCAGCAGAACGCCGGCCTGTCGACCATGGACACCGACCAGATCCTCGATCTGTTCAATCTCGGCGATACGGGCCCTGGGCTCATCGCCGAGGGCGGTGGGGCCGGCGGAGCCGGCGGCTCGGGCGTCGAGGGCCGCGAGGAGGATATGGTCGACGTCGAGACCGGCGATGTGCGGGCCCCCGGCAAGAAGGCCTGGTTGGACGACCTGGACGAGCTGTGGGATAATTCGCAGTACGAGGAGAGCTTCGATCTTGACGGCTTCTTGAAGACGATGAAGTAAGGGGGGCGGGGGAGGTGATGACGCTGTTTCTTACTTTTTTCTGCCGTGTATTACTATTACTACTAGCTGGGGCGAGGGGCACTTCCGGGATTTTGCTTTGGACTCTTGTTTTCTTCTTCTTTGTCCTTTCTATTTCTTCTGTCGACGCTGCGCAGCAATGAATGCAGGGGAAATTTGGAGCAGATGGCGCTGGGTTGGGGGATTAAAAGAACATGAGGGATACTGTTTCGTCCATGATGCTTGCTTTTTCTTGTCTTCTGTGTGTGGTTATGATGCTTTTTACTTGTTCTTTTCTGGAGATTGGTAGGTGTAGGACTAAGATACAGGTGTCTTCTCTTTCATTCTGCATGCTCACGTGATATGCCCGTGAGCAATGAAGCCGTGACTGCGCTTGACTTACATACAACCGAAACATCACGGCTCGATGCTGGTTTTATGCAAATGCTTAGTCAGCTATGCATGCACAAAATGCGCCTTGGCGGGTTTTATGCACGAATTGCCCCGCAATTGAATCTGGCGCCTGCCGTGTGGATTTCTCGCTGGCGCCTTCCTTTTCTCCCCCGCCTTATACTACAGGGCTCTCTAGCGGGTAGTGCTGAACTCACGTGTTTTTTTTTTGCTTTGGTGGGGGAAAGCTTCTGTTGATATCTACAGCCTTCTGTGACATTTACCAACTTGATATTTCCCGGGAGATTTTGTTGCTTTTTGTGATTCAGGCTGCCCTTTTGCTTGCTTTGGTGGAGCTTTGGACTTGATTATTTTCTGTTTGTGTGTGATTCATAGATCTGAAGCTTAGAGGGGTCTTCTGTCTTCCCTTTTCTCTCTCTTTTCTTCATCTCACCTGTTGCTTCTCTTCTCTACTTCATCATCTGCATAGATTGTGTGCAAGCTCCTTACTCAAGATGCCGGTTGACTATAGCAAGTGGGTGAGTGACTTTGAGCCCTCCTCTGAGCCCTAAGACCCTACCATGGAACTCATCAAGTTCTATTACTGACACCCGACTCTCTCTCTGTCTCTCTTTCTCAGGATGCCCTGGAGCTCAGCGATGACTCCGACATCGAAGTGCACCCCAACGTCGACAAGCGATCGTTCATCCGCGCCAAGCAGAACCAGATTCACATGGAACGCCAGCAGCGCAAACATGAAATCGAGACCTACAAGTACGAGCGGCTGATCAACGACGGCCTGCTCCGGCGCATTTCTGCGCTGATGGCGGCGCTGCGGTCGCACGCCGCCGAAGCCACCGCCGACAACTCGGCGCAGCTTGCCTTCCAGGCGGTGATGGAGTCGGCGCCGCGCGACGCGGCCGAGGACAACGCCCCCCCGCGGCCCGAGGGCGTGCACGCCAACGAGGCGCCGCTGCCGACCTACTCCAAGATGATGGCGTCGGTGCTGGACGAGATCAACAAGACGCTCGACGAGAAGCAGGTCGAGCCGGCCCAGCGCTACACGGCGCTCATCGACGAGATGGCCATGCACGAGCAGAAGGTGAACGAGCTGCAGGCCCAGCTGGAGGCGCGGCTGGCGGACCTGGTTAAGGAGGAGGGCCGCAAGATCACCAGCGAGGCCTACCACACCGGCTTCGACAGCTCGTTTGTCAACAAGACGGCGGGCGGGGCCGGCAGCAGCGGCAGCGCGGCGCAGTCCAGCAAGGTCGAGCTGATCAACCCGAACTTCGACATGGCCACGGGCCGCGAGAAGGACGCGCCGCCGGCGACCGAGCATGCCGACGACGACAACGACGACGACGACGACGACGATGCCGAGGTGACGGCGTCGCCGCTGGCGAAGAAGTTCTCGCAGATCGCGGCGAACAGCTACGACGAGAGCCTGCGGTTCCTGGCGGCGCACCCGGAGATCCTGACGGAGCGCGAGACCGACGGGCTGCTGATCGAGGCGTTTGACGCGGCGCTGGCGGCGAAGTACGACCACGCGCGCCAGTGCGTGCACCAAGCCCTCCTCCTGCAGTACTGCCGCGCGCTCGGCAAGGACGGCGTGCGGCTGTTCTTCCAGCGCATCACCACGCGCGGCCACCAGGCGCAGGAAGTGTTCTTCCGCGACGTGCAGGAGACGTACGGGCGCATCTACACGCGGGCGCGCGAGATTGCCGCGCAGCGGGCGGCCGACGCGGCCAACGGCGGGTCGGGCGACGTCGAGCAGATCCAGCTGCACGCGGTCGAGCCCGGCACGAAGATCAACATCCGCGTGCCGCCGGCGGACGCGGCCGACGAGGCCGGGCGGGCGCGGCGCGCGGTGTTTGAGGGGTTCTCGCCGGCGATGAAGCGCGCGCTGGAGACGGGCGAGCTGGACGAGGTCAACAAGGTGCTCGGGCAGCTGGGGGTCGAGGAGGCCGAGGAGCTTGTGGGGCTGTTTGGCGAGGCCGGCGTGCTGTCGATTGAGGACGAGCTGATCGATGCCACCACCGAGGAGGGCCTGCAGCGCGTCAAGGAGATGGAGGAGGAGGCGAAGAGTCGGCGGGCGGCCGAGGCGGCCGAGGCAGCCGAGATGGATGTGGTGGCGGAGGAGGAAGTGGACGAGGAGAAGGCTGCTGCCGGGCAGGCCGAGAAGGGCAAGGGCAAGGCGGTGGAGATGTATCCGGACCCGGAGTAGTCGACGGCGGGTTTCGGGGCTGTCTTCACTTGTGGTTGAGGAGGGTGATAGATCGGTGCACTGGTTTCTTTTTTTCTTTTTTTCTTTTTCTTTTTGTTTCTTACAGTACTTCTTCATACACACATGTATCTCCCAGGTTCTTGATGATGATACCGGACCGGATTAGGGGCATGGTAGCCCCCCCACCTCCCAACGAAACACCACGTCGCTTTGTATCCATAGCAATAGATTCGACAGTGAAGTGAGTCGGTCAGCATTCCATCGTGATTCCGTGAAGTTTCCTCAGTGTGACGACTGTTAGGGTTAACGGGAGTGTCTTCGGACTTTTGACGCAGCAACGAGACAACGAGACAACGAGACAACGCGTTTGTGCTAGGCGCAAGTTCAGCGTGCTCGATTCCGATCTGATCTCCTTTTTGCGCTTTTCAAGTGACATCAGCCCCCTGGCGGCGACTAAGCTGGCGACCTGTGGTCCTTGATCCACGGCAGGCCGTCGCCAGGGAGATTATGCAGCCCCAAGCCAGCTCCCCCAGTCTCCACGTCTCCACCGAGAACAAAGCCACGCGCCTAAACCCAATCGATTGTGTTGTTCCATCGGCAGATCACGGCAGCTCAGAGCGCTACTGTGGAAGCAGTATTTGCGTTCGGGTTCTCGCGATGTATGTGTCTGCCCCGATCTCGGTGGATTAGGTAACCAACGAGCCGCCGCCGATACCATCGGCGGCTTTTGACGCTTTCGGCAAAAGTGTGGTGACACTTTTGGCTGCCCGGTTTTGGGAAGGAAAGCAAAGTTGGGAAGCCGCGCAGGAAGGAGCGCCCGATCGGACACACTGCCTGCTGTGTCATCCATCGCGGGCTGTTCCTTCCCGATGAGAACGCAGCATGGGGAAAGACCTGATAGAGCGATATTCATCTAAGCGAGCCCGGATATAAAATGGCATCGGCCCTCGGAAAAAATCAGAAAGTCATCTGCTGCTTTCTTCTCCTCTCACCAACATCGTCAACTATCACCAGCTTCACTTTTTTCCTGCCCCCGGTCTTCCGTCATTCTTGGGTCATCCCCACATGTCTTGGTGTATCTGTTTTTGCTTGGCATTTTCCCTGCTCGAGCTTTCTGGGCAGCCCGTTTGTGTACCAGCTAATAGTCAGGTAGAAACTGCGCGTTCTCGCCTGTTTCACCACGCAGAAATGCCGAACCCCAAGCAATCTTACTGCTTCCTCTGGTGAACCGCTTTTTCTCCTCCCTGCAGCATTGAAAAGCGAACAAGAGAACGCTGTACCACTTTGAGCGGACACAACAATTGGCTAACCCAAAGCAAATTCCCGCGTCTTTCTTTTGGCTCGCCAACTTGCTTTTTTTTTCGTCGCTGTTCTCAGTGCACCCTATTTCAGTCTTTCCCCGGCCAACTAGCTTCCCGGGGTTTCTTCTTCTGTTTCTCTCTTCTCTTTCTGCTTTCCTATCCCGCGTTTCTGGTTCTCGTCAAGTGAATTCTTCCCATCCTCATCGTCGTTTCTCGCCCGCGCCGAATCATGTCTTACAACGACGGCCACGGCAATGGCTACAAGCCGCCGGACCAGTACAGCAACAATAACAACTACAACAAGTATCAGTCGCCGCCGCAGCCCTACTACGGCAACCAGCAGCCGCAGCCGTCGCATCACCCGGTAAACGCCGATGCGCCGCCGCAGTACCAGTACCAGTACAGCCCGCAAGGCGGAGATCCGCCGCCACCCTACAGCTTCTATCCGCCGCCGCAGTCCGACTCGGAGAAGTACTCGTTCGACGATGCCTTCCGCACCAAGCACAAGTGGAACGACCTGTGGGCTGGGCTTCTCGTGGGTTAAACCCTGGCAACCCTAATAGATGCATCTACCGTCGAACGACGTGCTCAATTCTAACATCCTCTTGCTCTCCTCTCCCCCCAGTTCATCGCTACCGTCTGTGGCTATACCGCCGTCTCGGGCCTTGCCATCCACAGCTATGTTCGGAACTGGGGTGAATCCGGCAACGGAGTCACCGATGGAACCCGCACCATTGGCCTGACCACCAACACCGTCGTCCTGTTCTGCACCTGTGTCGGCCTCGGCTTCGCCTGTGCCGCTATGTATCTCGTGGCTGCTCGCTACTGGACCAAGCAGTTTATCTACATTACCGGTCTTCTCAACGTTGCCTTTGCCATCGGCACCGGCGTGTACTACATCTGGGCGCACATCTACTATGCTGGCATCGTGTTCCTGGTGTTCGGAGCGTTCATGCTGTTCTGCTTCTGGACCTGGCGCAGCCGCATTCCGTTTTCCGTGCTGATGCTGCGCACCGGCATGGACGTCTCCAAGACGTACGGCCACGTGTTTCTCATCAGCTTCGTCGGCGGCATCATCGCCATGGCCCTGGCCGCGTGGTTCTCGGTGACGCTGGTGGCGCTGTACGCGCGCTACGACACCGGCGCAAAGCTGATCGGCCTGATTGTGTTCTGCACCTTTGCCATGTACTGGATGTCCGAGTGGCTCAAGTACACCATGCACACCACGGTGGCCGGCGTGTACGGCGCGTGGTTCTACAGCCCGCGCCGGCCGCCGCGCGGCGCCACGTCGGCGGCGCTGCGGCGGTCGCTGACCTACAGCTTCGGCTCGATCAGTCTGGGCTCGCTGATCCTGGCCTTCATCCAGCTGCTGCGCCAGCTGTGCTCGGTGGCGCAGCGCCAGAGCGCCGACGACGGCAACATGGTTGCGTGCTGCGTGTTCTGCTTCCTGGGCTGCATCCTGTGGATTGTCGAGTGGGCGGCCCAGTTCTTCAACCGCTACGCCTTCTGCCACGTGGGGCTGTACGGGAAGGCCTATGTGCCGGCGGCCAAGGATACGTGGAAGATGATCAAGCAGCGCGGGCTGGATGCCCTGATCAACGTGAGTTTCTGTCCCCGATCTGTCAGATGAAGTGCACATCGTTGCGTGTGTAACAAGCAAGCAGCACAAACCATAACAAGCAAACGCCGACCGCCAAAACAAAACCCCCCCCCTAACCCTTCTCTCCGCCCCGATAGGACTGCCTCATCGGCCCCGTGTTCACCATGGGCGCTGTGCTCACCGGCTTCGTGTGCGCGCTGTTCGCCTACCTGTACCTGCGCTACACCGGCCCGAGCTACAACGACGGCAACACGTACACGCCGGTGATCATGGCGTTTGCCTTCCTGATCGGCCTGCAGATCACCAACATCTTCACCACGCCGATATCCAGCGGCGTCGACACCATCTTTGTGGCGGCCGGCTGGGACCCGGAGGTGCTGTACCGCGAGCACCCGCAGATGTACGAGCAGATGGTGCGGTTGTATCCGCAGGTGGCGATCGCCATGCAGGCGTAAGGCCGGGGGGGGGTGTGTGTGTGTGTGTGTGCTAATCGTAGTAGTTGTTGTTGGTGGTGTTGTTGCTGCTGTTGTTGCTGTTGTTGTTGTTGCTGTTGGTGGTGTTGTTTTCTCCAGCTGGGCTGCTTGCAGTGCGGTGTAAGAACTTTTGGATACCCTCTTTCTTCAACCTCTCCTGTGAACCCGATTATATGTACCTTGATTTTATATTTCGGACTGCCGTTTGCCTGCTGTTTACCGTTTGCCGTCTGCCGTCTGCCGTTTGCTGTTTTTGGACGACTGTGACTGACCCGCACAAACGCACTCATGACATCCGGTGTTTCGATTTCCATGAATCATCCCGGTGTTGTGAATCACCACCGTCCGTCCTGTGATTCATTCATTCCGGGGCAGACCGTCTTTCTTTTCTCGATATATATTCATCTCTGAGCTAACCTAACCCCGCAGGTCCGGAGCATAAGAAGACAGCTGGTCTGCTCGATGTGGTTCCTCCTCCTGGTCTCAGTCTCTCTCTCTCTCTCTCTCTCTTTTCCAACCAACTTAGAAAACGAGCCTCTTTCCCTTCGCCTTTCCGCGGCCTGTTTAGATTGTTCCCTATCGTGGGCTTAGAATGTCCTATGCTTTGGAGAAAGGGGGGAGAGGGGGTACTTAAGTCATTGAAGGTCACATTTGAAGCATTCTTTGCGCCCTCCTATGCGCTGGGGCTTTGGCTATCGTCTGGTCATATGGCTGCCACCGTCCTCCTCTCCCGCCCCTATCCATTCTGCGCCGGATCTGGGGAACTTCGTGGGGGGCGGGCGTGCTCTGCAGTGCTCGAAGTTAGAGCCGACCATCCCACGTCGCTTCCTCTCGCCGGCCCGGCCGCCGGAAGCCCGGTATCATCTTGTGCGTACGTCAGCACCCCCGCCCCTTATCCGCGCCAGTGGAGTCCCGATGCGGAGGTTCTCGTCCTCAACCAGATGCCGGCATCTGGTGCCGGGACGCTCGGCAGAACACCTACTGCGCGGTGTCCTGTCAGGGATGCTCGACGCGCTGCGTGCGGCCTGTTTGCCCAGAAGGCGTGGGTGGTGCGGCGGCCAGGAGTGGTTTGAACCGTGCGCAGCGCTGTGGCTTGGGCACAGGGGGGCGTGTCTGGCCGAGACCGATGGGAGACCCGAGAGCCGCTCTCTCTCTGCTTCTGGTCCCTGACTACTCCCCGGCGCGCTCTGCGTGTCCCACCGCCGCAATGATTCCTGCGTTATCGCCGACATGTCTTGTGTGTCATATTAGCCCCCGGCCCGGTGTGCGCACTGCGTGCAAGGGGGAGCGGTTTACTGTGGGCTGTGAGCAACGTGCTGGCCGATCGGTGAGACTGGTCTTGCCGCTGTGCTCGGCTGGGTGCCTGGTTCGTCAAAGTCTGCTGTGGGGATGCCATTGGGTGCGTGTCGGTTGCCGTGCTGCGGCCGGCGCGGGGGCCCGGTTCTTCCGGGTGTGTGGCTGGGGTGGGAAGACTGCTACAGTGCCCGGGAAAAACGAACTCCCATGTGTCCCGTGGCTGTGTGTGGTCGAGGCCTATGTTGCCATGGCCCGAGGGACGTAGAGATTGTCTACTCGTCGTTCGCCCAAAATCCCTACAGAACGAAAGACGATACTCGGACAACACCTCATTGGCCACTCATCGGTGGCGGCCGGCTCTTCTAGTGCTGTTCACCGGCTGGTCGAGTGACTCTTGTATGTGGGTCAGGGACCCGGCACTCGTGCGGGCGCATTCGGCGGGGGGGGGGACCCACCCGGCGGCCGAGCGGCCGGCAAGGAGAGCAGCGAGAGACAAGAGGCGGGAGGCACAAGGAGGCACTCCGGATGGCCGGGCCCTCCTCCATCCTAGCCCGGTGCGGCGGAATCCTCCGGAGCCATGCATTTCGATATGACCCCGTGGGAGGGGGGACATAGCGGATGAAGTGCCGGTGATCTGACGAGATTACCCTGCCTCACCACTGGGCTGTCTGGCCCGGCTATGCCCATCGGCCTCGTTCCTCAGGACATGGGACGAGGTGCGTGGACATCGAACGGTCGTGATATGCCGTGTCAGCGGGCTCCCTAGCCCTGACGTCTGACCATTATCATCTCTCGCTTTCGAGGACCAGCTTCGAAGTCTTGTGGCAGTGGATAGACCCGACCACCCCCGGGCACGGACTACAATCATTGCGGCAGCGAATTCGAACAAGCTTCTGAGCTTCTGTTCTCGGAATCGACACGTCGGAGTGCCCCCCGCCGCTTATAGCCGGTGCGCCGCGAAAACAGACGCAGGAGAGTGGCAATTATCTGGCAAACGGCGGGCTCTCTGGACAAGTCTGAAGTACGCACGTTGTTGTGCGCACTCAACCAGCCAATGTCCGGCCGGCTCCGGTCTGCCCCGGCGCCAAAGGTCTGCACCACCGGAAGACTTGGACAGAGTTTGGCAGACTTGGGCATTCATGTGCGCCTCGGGGCGCGTCTTTCCCGGCCTGGCATGCCCGCGAGAACGTGTGCTTGGATCAGTTCGTTTGGCGCCCCGGAGCATGTGTCGGGGCGGTCACACAGAAGAGCGAGCTTCGGATGCTCCGTTCACGATGAATTGGCAAGGCATAGATGGCTTTCGGAGACACTCGGAAACAGGCGGGTAACGGGGGCACATTAAGCAACAGACCTACATGTTAGTTCTTAGAAAAGAGGATTCCCTTCTGCGAGGTAGTAGAAGTGCTGTATAGAACGAAGAGCAACCTCATGTGCTGTGAAGCCGGAAGCGCAAAGAATGAAACAAGACGGGAGGAAACCCCGAGAATAAGAACCGGAAATAATACAATCAACAAACATTCCAGAAAATCCCAAACTCCAGATGGATATAACTAAAGCCTTCCGCGTACTCCTGTGTAAAGCAGATAAAAAAGAAAAAAAGAAAAAAGAAAAAAAAGAAAAAAGAAAAAAAAGAAAAACAGCCCCCCTATTCCCCCCGTGGGAGAGGAATATCAACATGCGCCGGCCCGAACACCTAGGACAGGAGATAAGAATACAGAGAAGAAGAAGAAGGGGAGAAGCGATATAGCTCAGAGAACAAGAAACAAGGATCCCAGAACAGCAGAAAACCAGAAGGAAGACGCAAACGGAAGATCCCGGCACGGACGGAGGAAACCTCTACTTCGTCCGGATCCCCTCGGCAAACTGCCGCACCTCGCCGGCCGGCTCGGCACCCCCGCCAACAGCGCCATCGGCCTCGGTGCTCATCGGCACCGCATTCGCGGCATCCAAGTCCGGCTCGTCACCAGCACCGTCGCCAACGGCCCGCACCTCCCACTTGCGCATCGGCCGGCCCATGGCCACCCACAGATCGGTCGGCAGGAACTCGCCAGCCTCCTGCATGAAGCCCTCGCGGTCGCGCCGGTCCGCGTCGGCCAGCCGCTCGACGGCATCGCGCGCGCGCCGCCACACCGCCCGCACCCTGTCGTCGACGGCGCGCCGCCGGTCGGCCTCGGCCGTCAGCCGGCCGTACGCGCCGGCGTAGTTCTCGTAGAAGTCGCGCAGCGCGTCCATCTCCGCCAGCTTGGCGAAGATCAGCGCCTTCTCGTCCTCCCAGCGCTGCGTGAACTCGGCTTCCGCGGCCACGTAGCCGCGCAGCTTCGCGCCCATGTCCTCGAGCGCGTGGAAGGCCGTGCGCGTGTCGTGGTACGCGGCGGTCACGCGCGCGCGCAGCGTCTGTTGGTCGAGGAAGGCCTCTTCCATGGCGGCCAGGTGGGCGTCGAGCTCATGCACCACCTCGTCGACGACCGAGGCGTCCTCGGCGACGATGCGCAGCATGTCGGCGCGGTCCTGGGCGGTGATGGGCTCCAGGTCGGCAAGCTGCGACTCCTGCTTGGCAATCACGCCGGAGATTGAGATGCTGGCCTCGCCAGCGGTATGGGGCGCCCCGTCCAGCCCGATCGCGCTGCCGCCGCCGCCGCCGCCGTCGCCGGGAGCTTCGGCGGCTCGGCGGCGGGCGAGGTCGGTGCCGCCCTCGGTCGTGCGCACGGCGGTGACACACAGATCGAAGTGCTTCGTCAGCGCCACCAGGTGCTGGGCCATTTCTTCCGAGTGCACTTGGAGGGTCTCGTGGAGGTCGATGATCGAGTGGGCCTGCGACGAGCTCGGCGAGATCGGGGAGGCGGCTTCGGAAATGATGCGTTTGATGTTGTCGACGTCCGAGTGGAAGCGCTGGAGGTCGGCCTCGTAGGCAGATTGGATCGACTTCAGAGAACAGACAAGAGGAGTGGTTAGCAGCGGCACACGCAGGCCAAAAAAGAAAATAGAAACAAGACCAAAAAACCAATGCAGACGAACACAGAACACACCCGAAGCTCGTTGAGGCTGGTCTTGAGATCCTCAATCATGCCCTGCACGCTGTTCTCATCCACAAAGTCCAGCAGCGACTTGGCCGCCTCGCCGTGCGGCCGCAGCCCCGGATGCACGCGGGTATCGCGCAGCGTGGCCATGCGGCGCTCCAGCCTGCCGTTCGACGCGTCCATGCGGCGGATCAGCTGCTTGAAGTCGTGCTTGCTGAACTCGTACACGGCGACCAGGCCGCGCCGCACCCGCAGCAGCACGGCCACCGTGTCGGAGATGTTGCGCCGCAGGAAGTCGCTCTCGGCCGACGTCACAATGCAGTCCTCCAGCGCCTCGCGCGACGCCTTGGTGATCTCCGTCGCCCGCATCACCGCGTCCATCGACTTCAGCGACCGCTTCGCCGCCAGCAGGTGCTCGACCAGCGTCTCGGCGCTCAGGGCATCTGTGTACGCCGGCGCATCGGGGACACTCGCCGCGTCGTCGCTCGCGCCGCCGCCGCCGCCGTCGTCCGCGTCTCGGCAGTCGTCGTCGCCGCCGCCGTCGCCGGGCTCCCGGTGCTCCGCCGCGCCGGGCTCGTCGTCCACGCCATCACGGGAGCGCGCCGCCAGCCCGCTGCGGCTGCTGGTGGTGGTGATGGCGGCGCCGCCGCTGAGGCCGGCCGACGTCTGCAGCGACGCGGCGGCCGACGACGACGAGATGGCGCGGGACGCCTCCAGCGACGTGTCCATGGTCTATGGCAGAAGAAGCGGGAATCGAGGCGAGGGGGGAGGGAGATTCGGATGCGGCGAGATGGCGTGACATAAGAGAGCGGCCGAAGAAGAGGACGCCGATACCGGTATCGGGAGGAGTGTGTAACAGTTAGAGAAAGCGGCCGAATGGAGAGAGTGAAGGCTTGCAGACACTCTGACTTGACGATACTGTGGAAAGAGAAAACGATTCACCGTTCAATCCAGGTTTGAAGGGTAGAAGAAGCTTGGTGATCTCGGTGGCTTGATACTTTTGGCAGGTCTTCAATTATAGGGCGGAAGCGTTATCGATAGCGGCTGACAGTCTCACCGCCTTTCCGGCCTGGAACATTCTGCCAGCCATAAGTCTGTTGTCACTGGGCCATATGTATCCATGCAGCAGAACTGCATGTACGCCAACCCTAACCCTAGTGTGTCCTCTGATATCGCATCCTTTGTCTCCTATAAGTCTTCCGCCATCCATTGTCTGTCCTTCTTTCTCAGCCTCTGGACTACAATGACTTCTACTACTCACTGCTCAACATTAACTCCGGCACTTCTATCTTCCGAGTAGTGCCCTGTTTGCATAGACGCCAACCCTAACCCTAGCGTATCCTCTGATATCGCATCCTTTGTCTCCTGTCAGTCTTCCACCATCCATTGTCTGTCCTTCTTTCTCAGCCTCTGGACTACAATGACTTGTACTGCTCACTGCTCTACACTAGCTCCGGCACTTCTGTCTTCCGGGTAGTGCCCTGTTTGCATGGACGCCAACCCTAACCCTAGCGTGTCCTGACATCGCATCCTTTGTCTCCTGTAAGTCTTCCACCATCCATTGTTTGTCCTTCATTCTCAGCCTCTGGACTACAATGACTTCTACTACTCACTGCTCTATATTAACTCCGGCACTTCTATCTTCCGGGTAGTGCCCTGTTTGCATGTACGCCAGCCCTAACCCTAGCGTGTCCTGACATCGCATCCTTTGTCTCCTGTCAGTCTTACACCATCCATTGTCTGTCCTTCTTTCTCAGCCTCTGGACTACAATGACTTCTACTGCTTATTGCTCACTATTCTACACTAACTCCGGCACTTCTGTCTTCCGGGGAGTGCCCTGTTTCAGGCGAGTATCTCTCTTTATCTTCTTCTTTCTTCTGTTCAGTCTGCCTAACAAAACACCCAGTGAACCACAGAGACAATGGCCACTGAGACATCTGCATAAAGAGTCTCTTTGACAAAGGAGAAAGCCTCTAGAAGACACTGAAATCCAGGCTGAACCCTTTGGCTTCTTGGATCATAAATACCGGGCTTCCCTCCAGTCTCTTCCAGTCATCTTGAATCTGCTCTTCACCATCCACAGTCATTCGGCTTTTTTGCATCTACTCACCACCACAATCTCCTTCACTATAGGTGCCTCACCACAGTCATCTTCACTACAGTCTACATCAAACTTCTGTATACTTCTGTATCTCCCTTCTCTCTCTCTCTAAGTTGCAAACCACTTCACACTCCGCATACCACTAACCAACTAACCCCACCATGTCCAGCATTAGAAACCGCAACTCCGTCCGGTCCTCTTACACCGGCGACGTGCCCCCGGAGGAAGTCGAGATGGAGCCCCGTCCAATGCGGTTCCGCACCTCTCTGCCAGTCAGAGCCGCCATAAACGCCATCAATGCAGGCGCTGCCGCCCGGCCGCCGATCCCCGGCCCCATCCGGCCGCCGATCCCGGGCCCGATCGTCTATGCGGAGGCGCCCGCTGCCTCGGTTGCGGGCTCGCGGCAGAGCACTCGGGTTCCCGACGAGCAATCCGTGCGCGGCCGGGCCGCCACCGTGGCCTCCCACCGCACCGGCGGCCGCACCGTGTCACCCATGAGCAGATCTGCCACGGTCCGGTCCACCACCGGCAGTCGGGCGCCGACCGCCGCCCGCTCCACACGCGCCGGCAGCCGCGCCGGCCCCTCGCGACCGGCATCGGCGCACTCGCGCACGTCGCGATACGATGCCGGAAGAAGCGGCAACAACTACCGCACCCCGCCGCCGCCACCGCCGCCGCCCCGCCGGATCTGCTGCTTCGTCAACGACAGCCCGCCGACCAGCCCGGCGCGGCCAGCCCCGGCGCACCGCACCACCCACGCCACGGCCAGCACTGCTAGCAATAACAATGCCAGCAGCAGCGGCGGCGGCGGCGGCGGCAGCCGGAGCAGCCGGGCCAACACGTCGCGGATGCAGATTCCGGGGGTGTGGAGCACGATGACGCGCTACGTGATCGACGACGACTGGCGCTACATCAACATGCGCGGGCACTACACGTGCCGCCACGACACCAAGTGCGGCTGCGCCAACCGCACGATGAACCCGGGCGAGCGGTGCACGTACTGCAAGTACGACAAGTGCGCGGCGCAGAGGGAGGCGTTCAGCGCGCAGCGCGAGGCGCTGAAGGCGCAGCGCCGCGCCGACAAGATCTGGTATCCGTGCAGCCATGCGCCGGTGTGCGGGTGCACGCGGAGCGTCAAGCGCGAGGGCACGCGGTGCTCGCGGTGCCGCGACGAGGTGTGCCGGGACGTTTCGTCCGAGTAGCCCGGCGGCTTCGGCTCCGGCATCCGGTCGGCTCGGGATTGCGTTTGTGTGTTCGTCTGGCCACTGCCGCTGGATGGTCGACTATCTGGTATCGTCTCATGCTCCTAGCTAAGTAGCCCCCTCGCTCGTTTTTGGTTTCGCTAAGTTTCGCAGGTTTTTTTCTTTCTTTCTTTAGAACTAGGAATCGGTGCAAATATAGACAGTTATACAGTTCATGCACTCATATCATGAGCGAGTGACTCGACTTACACTACTATCACAATGGCAATCATCAACCACCGCTAAGTACCACCCACAGAACTCTCTTGCAAACGAAAAGAAAGGTATTATTAACTGTATCTGAAATAGGATCTCTCCATAGCTGAGCCCCCGACTATAAAACAGGTAAGAGAAGTATATCGTGTGCTGTGGTGTTCTGGGCCATCATCACCTCCCGACTGCCGATGAACAGGATTATATATCTCGGTAGGTCTCATTCTCTCTCTCTCTCGCTCTCTCTCTCTCGCTCTCGGCTTGGAATACCACCTCCCCCTTGCACCTTGCTGACTTGAAAATTAGGACGAAATAAAAACGGAAAATAGAAACGAAGCTCAGGTCAGAAGCAGATCGTCAGAGTGGCGATCCATGGCATCCGGAGATGTCCGTCAGCCGGGCCGGGCACGCCACCTCCTTGTACTCGACATTCCAGCCGTTGACGTCGCCGCCGGCCCAGTTCCAGCGCCAGTAGCACCCGCCCTGCAGCGCATCGGGCAAGCCATCGCACTCGGCGCCGGCGCTGACGCCGCCGTGGGCCTCGCCCCACACGCTCTCGTACTGGCGCAAGCAGCCGGCGGGGTTCGGCCCGGAGCCGCCGCCGGGGGTGAGGATGGCGAAGTCACCGACGGAGCCGATGGCGCCGTCCTCGGTGGCGCTCGGCATCCAGTTCATCACCTGCACCACCATGCGCTTCCCCGCGGCGTAGCCGTCCAGCCAGAACAGCTCGTAGCACTTGCAGCAGTTGTAGCCCGGCGCCACGGCAAACCCGTAGCTCAGGTCCTCGGCCACCGGCACCGGCTGGTAGTCCGCGCACAGGAAGGCGTTGCCGCTGTCGCAGCCCGACGCGATCCACGCGGGGTTCTGCAGCACGTTGTTGCGGGCGTCGCACGAGCGGACGAGGCCTCTGGGGGGAGAGAGAAGGCGGTTAGGCAGTGTGTCAGAGTGTGGGAAGACGGCGGCGCCGGGAGAGAGACACTCACGTTGCGTTGGAGTTTTGGATGTAGCGGCTGTCTCCGCAGGCGGGCTTGCAGCTAGAGTGAGAGAAGCAGGGGGTGAGTATGACATCACGGACCAGACTCCAGGAGACACACCGCAGGCGTCTCTTACCAGTCCCAGGTTGTGTACGTCCGGCCGCCCAACGCCTGTGCACTGCCCGACAGCAGCGCTGCCACCAGCAACGAGGCCAGAGTCTTCATGGCGGGCTGATACATAAGGAGAGGACGGAGGAAGCGCTGGTATAGAGGGGGGCACGGTGACTCTTATGTCGCGTCGAGAGTCTCGGGGGGGTATCTGGCCTATTCCACCAGTATTAGGGTACGGTTGAAGCAGGTGGAGAGAGGACGGGATCGCAGAGAGACCATGGAATCAGACGAACAAGACCGAGAATCCTAGAATACCACCAAGATAAGAGAAGAGAAGAAAGGTCCAGCAGGGAACACGAACCAGAGAACTCGAGCTCGGATTTCCTCGTCTACATATATAGACCAGACCACACACAGTCGCTAAACTGGGCAAATTTCCCCGGGACTCAGGACCGACGCACGGAGAGAGTTATTAATGCTGGGCCAGGAACGAATGGTCCTGGTCTGGTCCCGATGGAGATGCTGGAGATTGCCTCTCTCAACGTTTATATATACCCCCCCTTGTTTCTCGCAGTATATCCTGCTTGGGTGCTGCACTCACAAATATATGTGTCTCTCTATTCCAGATTAGATGAGAAAGAAAGTGTTCATCCCATCGTGTCTGAACTGTGGTTCGCCTGCTTCGTTCGTCCCGCCGCCGTCGATTGCCGGCACGTCGATCTTCAAGCTCATCTCCGGTCCCCTCTCTTTGCTCCCTCCCTCTCTCTCTCTCTCTCTCCCTCTCTCTCTCCCTCTCTCCCTCCCTCTCTCTCTCTCTCTCTCTCTCTCTCTCTCGCCTCCGTTTCCGAGCCGCCCTCGGGAAGACCACCCAGAGAGAGGACTTCTTGTATGTAGGCCAGGCCTGGGAGTTTGGGACTCATCAAAAGAGTACATCGGGTGGTGGGGCATCAACACCATAAGCGAATATTTGGCTGGATATACAGAAAGTGCCATCTCTCTCTATCTATACGAGCACGGACAGGGCGCATATTGCTTTTTCCTGTCGCACTCTCTCTCGCTGCACACCTCTATACGCAATATACAGCTGGGATGACAGATAGCGGCTCTCGGCTTGGCCAGTCTCTCGATATGGGTTTAATTATACCTCTCGCTCTCGAGCCCGCCACGCAATGGCAGCGGGTGAAGAGAGATGGGGGGGGCGGCTCTTTGTAAGGTCCCGCCTCTGCGCTCGCCAACACCAGAACGAGCCCATCTGTGCAGCCCGGAAGCTGGAATGCCACAGGCAGGGAGGCACATGCACACCGTGGTATTCCCACCGGCCCGGCCTTCCCGGGGCTTGTGTCTGGGAGGCGTCCCCTCTCAGGATGCCCGGCACACGGGACGGCCACGTCCAAGCTGCTTCTGTTGAGCGTCGTGCCGGCGCTGCACGTGTCGCTTTTTCCGCACAGTCTGTTGTCGCAGCTCCGTGCAGGAGCGTGTGTGGCGCTTTTCTCTTCTTTTCTGTCCGCGGAATCGCCGGTTCTCGCCAGCTCTCTCCTCGAATGCGGGCTTGGCTCAGTCGTCCGGCTTTGGTGGATCGCATCAGTGTGATGTCGGAGGCAGCTTCGCGGACGGTGGGAGTGGTCCAGGTGTTATCGGTGAGATGCATCCAGCCTCTTTCCACCAGACCATCTCGTCGAGCTAGGACGAGGGAGTCCGCTGCCTTATCACTGCGCCCACCACCAGCCCGGACGATCTTGGCCCCAATATCTATCTCGTCGTTATAGAACCATCCCATCACTGTGCGGTTCATGCAGGCCTCCCAAGATAGCCGCCCAGCCAAGCACATCGTCGAGAGAAAGCGATCAGTCGTCTCCAGCACGGATTCCATCAACGGGTAAGGCACAATAAACATGCTCGTATAAGAATGAATACCAGCAGACAAAGTCCAGGAAACAGTCCACTTCATGCACTTGCCCACCAGAGATAAGTGTGGTGGACCACGCCGATATTACTCCTCAATGCAGCCCGGCAAAACAGCCAAAAAGCCGTCTTTTCTTTCCACTCCCCGTCCAGACGATCGCTGAGCTTCCCTCTTGTTTCACGGGTGTCTCTCTCCCCTGGCTGTTCACTTCTGCCTTCTTTACCCGGCACTCCCTGGATCCGCGGGTACTATAACCTCCTCTTATCCACAAAAGCAAGATAAGCTCGCCTCGAACAGGGCCCTCCATCGCATAAATTACCCAGAAAATCCAAAGCCCGTCCCAAAAAGGGGAAAAGAACAAATGTGTCTTAACACGCTCGGTTCACACGCCGACGACCGGGAAATCTAGCATAAAACGAAGAAAAAAAAAGAAAAAAAAATTAAAAAATAAAATAAAAAATAAAAAGAAACCGCCAGGGCCTCAATCTATCCGCGTGCTAATTTGGGGCAAACCGGACACCGGGCCGCTTGGGGCAATGGAGAGCCCGGGGCGTAAATGAAGCAGCTTATCTCTGTGGCCCTGTCTCTGGTGTGTTTGCCGTCATATCTGTCTCTGGCCCGGCCGTGGTTGCACGGATGCGTCGTGAGAGTTGCAAGCTTCTGCACTCGATCGACAAAGAACGGATCATATGGATCACGGACTCAGGTTTTGCCCCCAATTTCCGGCTGTTCGGCCAGTCGTCCCGGCCGATCTCCGCCCGGCACAGACCTTCCATGAACCATGTCACACAGCCATGAGGTTCCAGATTATTGCTGTCTGATATGTCGTTGCCTGTTGCTGTCGTTCCCCCATTAGGGTTAACTGGGGTTGATGATCTTTCTTAGGGTTGGTTGACTCCGGGTTAAAGTGGGGATTCCGGGCTGGCCATTCGGCATTGAACGGTCACCCAGAATCCCGCGGCAACAGGCCTTAGGTCAGGCTACGGAGTATTTGTGCTGATGTAAACAAATAGTGATCACACTTGCACACCCCTACAGGATACTTTTCTACACTCCACCAAAACACCGTTCCAGTAGGTTTTTACTATGAGAGAATACGTGAAAACAACAGTCCGAAAAACAAGAGAGGAAACAAGTCCGGCAGGATGCCACAGAACGTAAATAGAAAAATGAAGATATAAAGCATGACGATAACACACACAACTGAAGATAAAAACACACAAAAAACAGAAAAAACACAAGAAAATAAATAGATAAAACAAACAAAAACAAGCAGCAAAAAAAGACAAGAAAACAAGAAAAAAAACAAGAAGAAAAACAAGAAGAAAAACAAGAAAAAAATAAGAAAAAAAATCAAGAAAAAAACAAGAAAAAAACAGGAAAAATAACAGGGGGGGAAAAGCCAAGAGAGAAAAGGACCTGATTCAGATTTGCTTGTGTGAAGGGCATATGCAGATCGGTAGATAGTTGGCCTAGCCAAGTATGACGTCTCAGATTATCCCCAGATACAAGACGAAGGATCATCATCATCAGAAAGCTCTCGACGAAGGGGGAAAAGGGGGGATGGGTGCTAGGGGAAGGGCGCTGGGAGGCTGGAACTCCCGCTGGTGCAGTGGATGCCAACTCGCGCAGATATCCGTGCTGAACGTCTTCAGCCAGATAAAAGGGGTCCGGCGGGGGGGGTAGAGTGTAGTGGTGTGGATGGGGCGAGAGAGGGTCATATTTGCGAACACAAGTGGCGGATCCTGGACGTCTCGCAGTGGCTAGACAAGGCCGCAGATATGCCCTGGTATGGGAATGCAGATGCTGAGCAAAAGCAAACGAAAGGGGGAGAAAAGAGATGTCAAACTTCGATCAGCTGTCACCAGCCCTCAAGTTGTCAGCAGCCATTTCGCAATTGGTCGGCCGACCCAATTGATCCATGGTGATGAAGCAGCTAGAGAGAAGGTGAGTGAGACACTTTTGAATAGGGACAACTCACAGACGACAAATCATGGTGATACCATCATTGTATCAATGAGAAGTATGAAGACAAAACAGCAATGATGAAGAGTGACGAAGAAGAAGAGGAAGTGTCCCGACTATGGAAAGTCAAGACCAAAAAAGTCTACGATGATGGGAAAGGAGGAAGAAAAAAAAAAGAGGAAGAAGTTTGGGGGGGAGAGGCCATTTATTTATACGATTTGGGAATTGGCCAAAAATGCCACAATCAGTAAACAGGTCGGCCGCTGTATTTTTCTGCCACCGCTCCTGCCAAAATCCCGAGATACATGAAGTCGACGACGCTCGCGAATTTTCACGGCCGCCCACGCATCGTGACGATGTAAGTCGAATTCCTGACACATGCAGAACGAAGCGCCTCTTCGAACTACCGGGATCTAAATTAAGTGACCGCCGGGGTTGGGGCGAAAAGTGGCCCCCGACTGGTGCAAAGGTACGTAATTGGTGAGAAATCCGGGGAAGCGTGCTGAATTTCTATTGGCTGAACCGTCGGCAGTGATCGCCGGTCGCTGCTGATTGGCCAGAAATTGCTCTGCACCATCAGACGGTCACCGCCCACGACAACATTTCATGATTGTGCCATGTTATTTGGACAGAACAATGTACTTCCACGCCTTGTTTTTTTTTTTAATCCCAATAGAGAGATAAGATCTTGTCGGTGAATTAATTGTGCCGTTTTTTCACCGCTGATCCTTGCGCGGACTCGATCGGTGCATCGTGATCAACCTGGTCACGAGGAGCCATTCGATCCTCCAGATGCCATCTCCCAGATCTCGGAAGCCGAGCCTTTGCATCACAAAGCCTATGAATCAATGCCGTTGTCCTCCGGAAGGTGTCACGCATATGCAGACCCATTTGAAGAGGTAGACCGCCAAACCAAGTCTTAAAAGACAGGATCAGTGATTGTAGGCGGTGGGGGACTGCGGCAGAATTAGCTTGGTCAAGGAGACGTAGGGTTAGGGTGTGTAGATGTCTCTGTGATTGCAGTGTATAGCGATGTGTTGCTGTTATGCAGAAATGACACCCTGTAGTCTCGCTCCTTCCGAATACGTCGATGTTCCTATCTGCTCAGTACCAAGTTCACTGCAGGAGTGAGCATGCACCAAAGGCATAGGCCAGCTGTTAGAAAATAGGTATGTGGGGTAGTGGAAGTTTAAGCTTTAGCGCCCTCACTAAAAGGTAGGATCAAAAGTAATGGAAGAATTGTCGATGACTATCTGGAAAGCTAGCTAGAATGGGCGGGGGAGAGCCCCCAATTTATCCCCCATGGGATCAGGCTCCTCCCTCCCAAAGGCTCCGAATGCCATCCAGGCTCTCTATCCATTCCCAAGGCCTCTCCAGGCTCTTTATCTATTCCCAAGGCCTCTCTAGGCTCCCTAGGGCCTTCCTATAGTTATTAGGTATACCTAATAACTATATTTAATTTCTAACTACCTAATAAATTCTTAATACCCCTTTTTAGTTAGAATATTACTAACTAAAAGCCTAGCGTACTTCTTAAATAGCACTCTTCCTAATAGCTTAGTTAGTATATCCGCTAGTTATTCCGTCGTTAGCACGTATTATACTCTAATATCGAGTTCCCGTACTCGGTCGATCGTAGAGTAAAGAGGCGTGCCGACGTATTTTAGGTTCGGTCGGTATATAGGCTTCGTAATAGCGGTAATAGTAGCGGTATTATCCTCCTAGAGGACGATATTCCTAACGCGAAAGTTAAGCTCGGTTAGTAAATATTAAAGCTATACTAGGTAGTATATAGTCTCT
>LNGL01000006.1:5316-72685 GCA_001510565.1 Knoxdaviesia proteae
GGGGGGGGGGGGGGGGGGGGGGGGGTTGTTTCTCCCTCCGATACTGGTTGTTTTGGCTCCACTCATCCGATATGGACTAAGTATTCTGGTCAAAACCTTGGTGTCCCTCATGTGGCTGGTTAGGCATACGAACATGTGGCTGATCGTGAATGTATGTCTTGCGCTGGATTCATCAGATGATGCTATGGAGAAGTCTGCTTGAATGACTCGACCCGGATGTCAGAAACATTGCATAGGCAAGCTAGAGCAGTTCTACACCTAGCGACTCCCTGGATGCCTATCTCTGCCAAAAGGTGGCCTCTTATGACACACACACACACACACACACACACGCGCGCGCGCGGACACTCCAGATTCCGCGAAGGTTACTGAACAGAGTAATGAGTGAGTGAAGGTGCGGCGCCACGGAGGAAGCTGACAATCAACAATGCTGGATGGACCACAATCCCCAACTTCTGGTCTCTTGGTGACGTCCACAGGCTCTCCGTATATTCGTCGGCCTGAACTATCAGGTTCGCTTAGTCTCCCAGTTTTGCTCGTTAATCTTCTCGGACCTACACAGACCCGAGGCAATTTTTTTTATCCGTAGGTTTGTGCAGTGGCAAGACCTATCTTCGGCGTAGTCCTAGTTCACCCCTTCAATACGTCCGTTGTGGGCCGATTAGGAGAATTAACCCTGTGTCTCGACGGATGTCTCTGGAACTCTCGCTGCTATGTAGGCTTCATTCGAAGTTTCGTCTTTTATAATCTTGCTCCGATATCTACTACACCAATACCACATGGTTGGAACAACTATACATAAATAGGTACTCACAGACAACAGTCGTACTCACAGACAACAGGCTTGATATGTGGTAGTGAAATTTGGGTTTAGGAGTGAGTATGTGAGAAACAGAGCCTGGCCGTTTTTAAGTGCGGATAGTGCCTATTTGATGTGATGGAACTAACGGGCACCGCCACGGTTCCCCAGACGCACAAAGCAGATTCAGGACTGAGTCTAGCAAGCATAATTTTTTTTTGGTATGGGCTGGGCTCTATCGTGCCCCGAGGCCAGTATGCAGGCTTTACGCCGCACCCAAAAGGTGGCTGGGAAGCATGGGCTCAAATCGCTTCATCACCAAATAAGGCTGAGAGGCCGAGAACCGCTCAACGGGCTGGGAGGACACAGATATGGGATTGGGATTGAGAAAGGAGAAGGTCGACAAATACTCGAGACGAAGCTGTGGATTTTCTGATCTCCGTCCCCCATTTATCTCCTTGTCCTGCTCTTCTGCCCTCTTCCTCTTGTTCTCACCCATTCTCGTGGACGCCTCTTTTCTCACATGTGTCTTCGCCTTATTCTCATACCCACTCGATAACCAAGGCCTCAAGCGCTTAGCATTTTTTTTTTCAGCTTGTTCTGCCCTCCTTGCTGCGGCTGTAACCTGTTCTCGTGTCCCCAGATCGAATCGCTGCTCGCCCAGAGACAGCCCACAACGTGGACAGAAGCAATCATCAACAACAGTGAAGTCCAGCTGAAGCCCACACACAACAGACCGTTGTCTTATATATCAGCCAGCTTGGTACCATACACTTCTTTCGTCGTCTCTCGAAGGTTTTCTCTTCTGATTTTCCTCCACCCCCCCTTCTCGTTCCTGCTGGTCTTATCATATCCCCATCCATCTTAAACCAGCCGTCAAGCTCAACTGTATGTAGGGACTGGCTGTGTTGTAAGTCTCTCGCTATACAGACGGACTCTCGTATTGAGAATCTCCTGATCCTTGTGTTTTTTCTTCGTCACAGCAGGGTCGAGAAGGGTCAAACCCCACCAGAGAAAGAGATTTCTGTGATGAAACCGATAGAACTGGACCCATCCCTCTGCTGTTCTTGATCTAGATATCTTCGTTCAAGTTCTGGTTTCCTCTCCTCTCTGCTCCCCTCACATTCATCATGGTGTCGCTATCACCATGACCGACCCAAGTTCCTCTTTCCGCCCATTCCAGCCGGTGGCGGCTGGCGGCACCTGGCTCCTGTTTTTCCTACTCCTTTCGACCGTGACGGCAAATCTGCTTCAACTAGCCTCAGCCGTGTCTTCTACAATCTCTGCCGACGACTTCGATCTGGCTGCTCCTTCACAGATATCTGATCCTGTTCCCATCTCCGACCTCGACCCGATCGAGCCTGACATTCTAGCCTTGTATGGCATTTTCGCTCCCGCCCCGGCTTACCCCGGCTTACCACCAATTGCCGGAGCAGTGCCGCCGGCACAACTGACGATCTTGCTCGAAAAGCGTCAATGCCAGGAAAACGGCAGCAACTACTGCTTTGCCAATGATCCATCAAACTCATGCGCTGATTGCGGCACCTGCTGCAGCGATGGCTCTTCAGATTGGTGCTGTAGCTCGACAAACTCCGTGTGCTGTTCTGGAGGCTCGTGCTGTGCTACTGGGTCAACATGTTGTGGCGCGGCCGGATGTTGCTCTGACGGCATGACCTGTATGCAAGGTGTGTGTGTGTCTGAAGTGTAAGTTACGGTCTGGCTAACAGATTCCGGTATAGATATCGGCGCTGGGCTGTATTCCATGTGCTAACTCGTTTGCTGCAGTCCAAACATCTCAACTTCGACTAGTACAATCATCACGACTCAAACTACGACCGCTACTACAACCGAAACTATCGTCGATGCAGTCACGATTGTGCAGTCTGTCGTTGAAACATCGACTGTTTTCTCGATCGCCGTGATGACTGTAACATCACCGGCCGGTACCCATACTGAAATCACCTTCACTACTACTACGGTCTTTGAAAACGCACAGCGGCGTCGTCACCGGGGAGATGTCATGCCCGTCACTGCAGCACCGACCCCTCTTTATTTTCCCGATACCGATGCCGATGTCGGGTCTCTGATAGATCGACGCCAGGCCAACTCTGGTGTCGTGGTGACAGTGACAGTGACAGTTGTAAACACTGTTTTCAATACGATATCTACGCACTCATCCACAACTGTCACCCGGCTGGTAACATCAACAGCTACTACCACCGTTGTGGAGACTTCCACTCGTGTTCTCGACGCATCTACCACCGTGTTCTCAACATCGACTGTCACTGTTACCAGCCGCCGACCGACTACACATCTCACAACCGAGTCGACCATCAAGACCAAATCCGACCCGTCCACTACTCCACCCCCCCAAGCCACGGACCCTTCTCATACAGGCCCGTCTTCCACGACCGCAACTTCAACCGCGACTTCGGAGCCCACTGAAACTCCTGGAGGCGGCGGCGGCAGGGGTCTCTCTACCGGTGCTACGGTGGGAATAGCGATTGGATCAGCAGCTGGGGCTTTCGTCATCGCCATGGCGGCCTTCCTGTTCTGGCAGCGCCGCCGCCGCCGTGCCCGGGGTGCTGGCGCCGGAAACGACTCAGACTCCGATGGCGACTTTGTACCATACGGTGGGGCTGCCGCAGCACCACGACCATCTCCACCCTCCGGCATTCCGAGCGCTCTTCCAATGTCGGCATCTCCCACATTACCTAATATCTTCGTTCCGTCGCCAGATCATGACGTGGACTTCTCATCACCCCCAGGAAATGGTAACCCACAGTATGCACCAGGCACAGCTAGCTCACCACCGCCACAAATACCTGTGTCGGTAGTCGCCCAGCAACCTGTAGAGCTGACCGCGCGGTCGCCAACAAGCCCGGCATTTTTGTCCCCCGGTGTGGTGGCTGCTGGGGCGTCTTCAGATGGCATGCAACGCCGAGCACCGGTTCTCAAGAGCGAGTCGACGAACCATGCCTACGCCATGGCTACCAATGACCACTCCCAACAGCCCATGTCGTCTTCGCCGCCTGGGAAAGTGCCAATCTACCCCAACGTTGGCGAGCTTTCAGCGAATAACTATGACATGCGTTATACATACCCATACCAATCCCATGAAGTTGATGGTACGGATGGAGGTCGGCGCCGGTCATAGCTAGTGTTTTCATGAGTTTTTTTGTCCCACATGTCTGGATTCTTTTCGTCAGACTGCTATTTTGCTGCATTAATTTTTGGGGTTTCTCGACCAGGTTAGGTTTTTCTGATGATATACGCACATGACGGACTCTCTATGGATGATATATACCCTCTTTAAGGTACTCTGTGTTAGACGGTCTAAAAGCAGACCTAAATTTTAATGAAATCTCTTGTCTGAATGTGAGATGTTGGTGTGTAGAGTTCGAAATGTGATATCAATACACGCACTCAAAAGGCCTCACTACACACATATGAACCTGATCATAACTGTCTAACAAAAAGATTCCGTGATCATCATACACATTTACCTGCTGTTTTACGCAAAGGCCCGCGCCATAAAAGCTGTTTAACTCCATATCAACGCCAACAAAAAGGAAGAGAAATAGAGTGCCAAGAATACTGATAGAAAACAACCTAACCACCAAGACATAAGTTCAAGAACGCCAAACTTTTCCCAAGCTTCGTGCACCTGTTGCAAAAGGAAAAGAAAGAAAAACACACAAAAACAGAAAGAAAAAAAGGTGTGGAACGAGAGGGCTACCGTCGAGTACTGGACTAGTATTGCTCTTGCAAGCAGCTGTGAAAGACAAACGTGTCAGTATACGTGGCGCAGAGTGAGGTCAACTCTGATAGACCTGGGGCCGGGGCAAACTAACCCAAGAAAATCTTCCTTGATACTTCCGATCGCCCACATTTCGCCAACTTCGGTTCGCATGCCGATGATTTTGACGCGCACTTGCGTGCCGGGCTCAATTACGACGTCCTCGTTATTCGTAAATTGCGGGGGTGTTGCGTTGGGATCCCATTTCACGTCCGACGGGATAAGCTATTTGAAAAGAGATAATTCGTTAGATGTACCATCCCCGATGGAGGCAGGAACATAGGGCTACCCCGATGGACTCCAGGACGCGACGTACATGCGCAGAGACGAACAACTTGAGGGGGCCAGCGTGAGCAAAGAAGCCCTGATGGTTGACTGATCCAACGATGGCATCGACCTACAAGAGAATTTGAAGAGAGATTTCGTTAGCGACATGTTGATCCGGGTGGGATATAGAAGGAAGCCGTACCGTCTCGCCCTTGAAGGGTCGCCAAACCACAGCCCGATAGTGTACTGTGAATTCAGAGAGCCCGCTTCCGGGAAGAATGCGACCTTCCGAGATATCAAATGCATCCATGATCGTAATAATGTAGTAGCTCCCAGCGCATGTGCCCTCGACATCCTTCAGCAGCTTGTTTGTCACCAGCTCCTGCATATTGCGGCCGAAGTATGATGGATGCAGCGTCACGCGCCGCTCCATGTTGTAAAGGAAGAACATTATTGAAATGGACCCGGGGGATAAAGAAGCTGGTGGGAAGATCGCGGAAGAAGAAGAAGAGACCGGTCAGCGTTCGACAAGCGGTCGTCGTCGTTGCCGCCGCAAAGAAAGAAAACGGCAGCAATCGCCGACAGAGGGGTTATGACTGGAATGACCCACGTCGGGTGTCGTCTGAGAAGACAAACTTCGAACACGGTATCAAGCGCTACTACAAATTCGAAACCAAATCTTCGACGAAAAAGAAAAGGAAGCAGACGCGACTGGGAGCTAGGAGTGAGCGAGTGGAGAGAAGGAGTCAGAACAGGCGGCGCCAACTCACAGGTACTACCTCTCGAACTAGTCGTCAGAATAGAATGAGGCGTGTGTGGAGGAGCAGGTGGCAGAATAATAAACTCAAAAGCTAGCTGGTCGTGGCCTTTAAGAATGATGGTGGATGAACGGGTTGGTGTTGTGAAAGATGTTAGATGAATGATGTGCATCAAGGAAATGACTGCAGGTTATTGATGTGAGAGAGTATAAAAAAATTAGTGACTTTAAATGTGGCGCAAAATATACCTAGCCACATATCAAGAAGATACCGCCACAGCACCACTAAGGGAAACAATCCTGAGGTGCTATCATATCAAGCTTCACAGTCTTCCTGATCTCTATTCTATACCAAGGAATATTAATTTCTGAGCTTTCTTTAATATAAATATCTAGCCCCATCGCATATAGCTAAAGGGAAATAAATTATCTTTCTCCATTCTACTCTAAGAGAAAACACCCTAAACATCTTACATCTTAAGCTTACCCAATTTATATATTTCACTTGTGAGCCCTCTAAAGGACCAGTTTTTTGACCCTATTACCAAGTTGCTGGGTTTTGAAGTGACCCGAACCTCATACGCGATATTTTAGGTATTTCTCCTTCAAGCTTGTGTGCTTAGGTTTTTTTTCCTCCATCTCAATGACCTATGAGATAGCCATAATAACATCCGCCTCCCTTGTAACTTTTTTTCCTCCTGTTTTTTTTTCCACAACCTGAATTGTGTATTCACATCACTCGTTTCAAAACAATTATGGCCATAACGGTTGCTACTACTGCATTCATGAGATGATTGTTTTATGTGCTTATTCTCTGTGATGGTTATCCTTCCTTTAGAGAGCTTCTTTGCTTCTTGTCTACACTTCCCTTGGCCTTATTTATCTCTCTCTCTGTTTCGTTTCCTCCTGGAAGACCTCCACCATTTCAAACTCCAACCCAACCTCGGGCCAGTCCAGCTCCGGTCCTCCTCACTCTTCTACCAGCCATAGCCTATCTTCTGGACCGGGAACCTAGTCCGGCCCAGCCTACTTCTCCCATCTCTTACGAAGAATCCAGCTGCCATCACCTCGCACCCTAACTCCCAGATAGCATGGCAGCCTCAATGTCTCTGGATTTGGAGAAGCATCTCGTCTTTGTACGCCTCTGTCCTTCATCTGAATTTGCAGTTTTGTTTCCATCCTAACCATCCTGCTGTCTCTCTGCGGGTCGGCTCTTTCCTGACTTCAGTACGGCGCCCATCACCAGAACTCAATCAACCTGGTCATCCACATGCTCTGTGTGCCTCCGATCCTATTTTCCGCGTTTTGCCTAGTACGTACCACAACACTTGATCCGCCGTCTGCTGGGTCTTCGCTTTCAGTCTCATGCATAACTCTGCCGTTTGCTGACGTTTAAATGCCCGCATCTCGTGCTATCTTGAAAGGCTACAAACTCTGGCACACTGATCCCATTGCCGCCTTGGCTGACCCTCCCTAACCTGGATCTCAACTTGGGCACGCTAGCTGCGTTGACATGGGGCGGCCTCTACGTGTTGATGGAGCCCGTTGCCGGAATATTGATGGCAGGTCTTTGTCTGTGGGTCACCGCCCGGTCAAACGCCCAGCGTGTTGAAGCCCCGGCCATGACCAACCAGGCAGCCGTCGTCGTGTTGGTCTTGTGCTCCCTCATTCAATTCGTTGGAAATGTTGTGTTTGAGGGACGCCTCCCTGGACGTGCCCTGGATGTTATCCATGCCATCTTCATCGCCCCGTTCTTCGTGTGGCTTCGCTTTTTGTTCATGCTGGGCTACCGCCAGGAACTCAACAGCCGCGTCAAAGCTGCCATCGTGACCGAGGTAGCGAAGATGCATGCGAAGGCCGAAAAGCCTAGCCAGGCCACTCCGGTCGCTGAAACGAGCCAGTGAGCGTCTTCATCGCAATGCGCACATCTGGATCTTTTCCCACCGCCACCATCCCCGTCGTCACCGCTCCGGTGGTGTGATCTTTACCCGAAGTTAGATGAGCATTGATACTTTCCGGGTATCTTTGTTCTCCCCAGAATGAGCCTTCGAATCTGGCGAGCAACTGGGCCATAACCTTGGTTCAGTGTGTATTTCGGTTTTATGCAACAGATGAGTTGAACAGCTGAAGCGCCTGGGTACCCCCCCGGGTATAGAAAAAGATGGGAATGGCGGGCAGCTCTTAGGGTTTGCCCTCCCCCTTGTAACTCATACACTTCCTCGCATACAAGTATGAATCAATGATGGGGCTTTCACTTGCGTCAGCTGTCTAGCGCGGTATCCACGAATAAGTATGTGACGGACAAAAGACTGCGATGCTTCCTGTTGTTTTTTTCTTCCTTTTTTGAGCCTCATATATTTTCAGTTGGCTGGTTGGCTGGGCGGCCACTTACCTCCAAGCTTCACGTAGAACTATATTGAGGTTAGCCTCTTGAGTCATGTCCTAAGGTTAGCGTCTAGAAATACTTAGGTTGAAGGTGTCTGTGTCGTGCGTGTATATTTGCAGTCATGAATAGATATTTATAAATCAAGTCGACCCACGCTCACCCGATATCACAATCTCAGCTGTGGCCAAGAAGGGTACAAGTTCTAGAGAGTTCCCGCCAACCTGGCGTGCTGTTCCGCAAGTCCCGGTAACAGGGTTAAGATCCGGAGACGGTTCAGAACCGATCCGGGTTCCAAATGCACACGCGCGCGCTGGGGTTCGGTACTTGTGCTACAAAGCCGGTTCAGATCAACGACTTCAAAATCCCCTAAATCCAAGATTGACTGATCACGCCACCAATAGCAAGATACAGGACGGTTTCTGGCAGACGGTTATAAGGCGGTCACATAACGGTTCATTGCCGCTAAGCCCACTCCGGCCCTCCGGCCAGTGTCATAGCTCTTGGGGTAACCAAACGTCATACGCAACTTTCTTCTTTCCGCGTTTCTGTTCTTGAACTTCCCTTTGAGGTTTCCACGAAGCCGCGCGGGGTAAGCTAATACATGTAGTCACATACTATAGATCTGTTCTGCTTGAATTTATTGGACCTTTATGAGCTCTAGAGAAGTTCGCGTGTCGTGTCTCCAAAAAGTTGGAGAAAGTTTGTGTACACCTATGAAGCTGTGGCTGGACATGCGCGCGCATGTCCTGGTCTGCCTGTGCAGCCTTTTTTGAACCAGGGAACCGCACGTATTACCAACATTCGATATACGTACACATGAACTAGATGAGGTCTGGGATGGTCTGGCCTTCACCTTTAGTCTTTCGTGTGAACATATAAAGGGGCCGTTGTCTTATCCACCTCGTCTAGAAGCTTTTCTCAACCCTCACCCACTCATAACACCAAAGTGAACCATTGAAGAAGTTCATTGACTAAGCCCTTTAAAATCTGATATACTTATAGAGATGGACGCCAACGGAACTCCAGTCAAGAACAACCCTCCCGAAAAGCGCCGTGTAAGTTCATACCGTCTACTACTGTCCCGTTTCTTGTTGTCTCGGGGTCTCTGGATCAAAACAAGCCGGACTCGGTGTTACAACACCCAACCCTAACTTACTGGATTTCAGAACTCGGCTCTCTTCCAAAGCCTCATTGATCAAAAGCGATCCCCAGAAAGCGCTGCTCGCAGAGAGAGCTTTCACGAACAGTCACGAAAGCCTAATTTCTTGGGACAAATGTGGCGGAAGTAAGTTTCATTCCATTACACCAGTTTATTCCGCCTTGTTACCCACGCTGACAAATGGATACGTTTCGTGCGTAATGTGGTGTTTGTAGTTACACACGTGGAACGGTTGGATCATCACCGTCGACTTCTGGGTCCACCTAATTGGTACATGGGCGGACTGCGACTTTCCCATGTTATTGTAAATGGAATAAACTGTTCACGCAGGAGAGATCCAAGTGAAAATATATTGGTATTGATTGTATTACAATTTGGCAGATCACAGAACCAACAAACAGTTTGATTAGTTCAAGGAAGGTTGTGTAACTAGCCAATATGGGAACACAGAAAAAATAGCAGATCAATTGCGTAAATCAGCTCTCATCCTGCTTTTATATGTTACCATCTTCAAATATGCCAATGTCTATCCACCACATGAGTATTCATAACATCAACAACATGTGCTGGTGAGACGAGATTCTATTTTTTTTTTCGTATACGTCGTCGTACCAGGAATCGTCAAAAGTTGTCATAGGGATCGCCAGTTTCAAGCCGCGAGAGTCAACAATCAAGATCCGAATAGCCCTAGACACAACTGCAGAATATGGAGTCAGTGATAGTGGATTTAGATGTGTATATCAAAACGAGATAGCAACAATGACCACACTAACCGAGTGAGAATGAACATTCTTCGTTGTCCGTTTAGCGTATATCATGCGTTCTTGACCAACCATTTAAACATGATAGACATCACTGAAAGAAGGTGTAGCTTCATTAGCTTTGGGAACCAGAACATACCTAGATGAGAAACAAATAACTCACTCTTTCATTTCTAAACAAATCAGAATTTGGTCGTGGAAGCAGTTGATTCATCATACTGAATTTGCTCGACGAGAATTGGTTTGACCCCAATCGGGTTTGGCTAACTCAGGCGCAAAGGGCAGTTTAAAAGTCATACCTAGGACAGGTGGATGTTTGCAGGTGCTCAAAGCACTGGCGTGGTGGTATCGAAGGCCAAATCCGAGTAGATGTCACTCCTCGCATGCAAAAGACTGACGTCTGATGCAATTTGGGCCTTTTAACGTCGTGCCCGGGAGGTGGAGGGAGGGACGTGATACTTGACACCTACAGCCACGGGCCACGAACACCTACGGGTTGAGCAGACCAAATGATGGGTCTTCCTCCTTCAGACCGTCGTTCGGTTTTCTGAGCCCTCTGCCGTCTCCATCTTTTCCATATCTAGAGATCAACACTTGTGGCCTACCGGTGTGTGCAACAACCGCTAATATCTCCTGTGTTAAATCGTAACATATACCTTATCAGCGGAACTATCCATTTCGACGTAGTGATATCACACGTGGCCACAAGGAAGTTCGGGATACACAATGTAGTTAGCACAAAATAGATATAGCAGATAGATATTAATATTAGAGAGGATTAGAAAACTAGATTGGAAATGATAAAGCCCGGGTGAACTGTGGAGTGTGTGTGAAGATCAGAGAAATGAACAAAGCCAGAGGGGAACCTGCCCATATTTATATCTTCTACAAGGATATACTTGGTGTGGTTGCCTAGGAACATAAGAAACTAAGTATTACCAGGCCAGCACAGGCGCAAACCCAATAGCAAAGAACACGATGTTCAATAGGGGTACAGTTGTTCTTACACGACTTTCTAGGTGCTACGACATCTGACACTCTCTGGCTAGTATCAAGGTTTTAGCTTGTATGCATATAGAAAGACATTCTATGCAAGATACATATGTCTAAGTAGTCCGTATCCATATAATACTCACGACTTGTGATACATACATAGTATGGTGTGTTTATATGATTTGAAGTGTTTGGCGGGCTCCCTCGTGCTGCATGGTGTCTGTCATATCTGCCATGTTCGAAATGTAATCCTCAATAATACCATTATTCACATGGCTTCTTCAACTATAACCTCATCCCCGACTTTGAGAGTCGGGAACTGATCGCTCCGGCTGCCATCACGTCCTTTCAGATGCCCCATGTGAACTCCAAAATATACCCTACCCTCCGACCTCCGAGTCTTTGCCAGCGTCAAAAATGGCTCCATGCCCTTCTGCCCAGTTTCCTGATTGACACAGACCATTTGGCACCGCTCGCATCGCCCCAAAACTTGAAACCGTTGCCCGCCGATTGATAGGGTCTGCCAAAAGTCTTCCTCATAAGGAGTGACATCAGGGGGCTGCTGATTTGGGTTCCCGCATGTTTCTGTGATGCCATCACTCCCGAATCCACTGGAACCAACGATAATGTTGCCCCGAAAGGCTGTCGGGGAAATTTCTGCAGATCCCGGAGCTCGCATGCTCAAGCTTTCATTGACCGCTTTAACGCTTGATTCGTGGACCAGCAGAATTGGACTCTCGTTTGCAAGAAGGATGCGACTCCGAGTAGGGTCAACATCAGTATCCGAATCAGGGGGAGACGGAGGGTCGAGAATTTGGAGCGAACGAGACGACTTATTTACTGTGACAGTGCTGGAATCATTGCCATCGGGGTCGACTTTCTTCCTGTTTATGGGACCACCACCAGTACGCCGTAACTTGGAGTATCTTGTATTGGAGCCTGCTTGACTAGTTGCTGGAAACCGAGCAAGAACACAGGGCACATCCAGGAACCTAGTGAAGAATTCGTTGACCTCGTCGACTGCATATACTATGGCTGTAATGCTGTCGCCGCAGACACGTGACGACCGCGACTTGTTCTTCGCATCTGATTCGAAGAGGTTTGGATTCATCGACAATGGAACTGAGACCCCCCCTGCCACATCGCCAGTTGGCGTGGTGGCCTCAATGCGAAGTGTACCAACGTCAAGGTCTATCTTCGGTCGAAGTAGTGCCATCTTGGGGTACCGCTTCTGGCTAAGGGCCTGCCCGGACCCACGATGTAGCAAACACCACTCTCTGTCCCAGGCAAGCCCCTCTGGTTTGATTTCCCACGGAATGTTGGGTGGGATGCTAAATCCACTGCAACTCTTGACAGGATACACAGTCAGTGACTTGACTTGCAGCCTTGTCTGCTTGTGAGAGTGTGGCATATTCTCCATTGGCACGTCCGGTTGGCTTTTCTCAACAAAGAATTCCTCGAGGAACTGTATGAGACGGTCAACATCGGAGATAACGCTCATCGCTCCGAGACTGGCTCTAATGGCACCGGTTGGCTTCCCGGACACAATGTCCTGGTCACTACCACACCTGAACCCAGCTGAGAAATTTCTTCGTAACTCCCAGGGAGACAGCTTCAACGCCGACGCAATTGACCCCGGCGCGCAAAGCCCACCGGTCCGGAGGAAGAATCCTTTGACATTGGCCAGTTTTTCGAATTCAGTTGTGCTGACCCAGGCTCCACGGTGATTTTGCAGATTGAAAGACACGACGGGCCCGGAGCCGTCAGGACATATATCATCCGTGTAGATAATACACACAGAAGCCCCGTTTTCGTGCTTTAAAGATGTCAAACCGTGAAGCAAGCGCTGCCTCAGGAAGGAAGTGTGCGCAGATATGGAAGACATGCAACTGAAAAGTCGTTCGTGAGAATCGAGGGCAGCATCCAGGGCAACTATAGAATGGAAGGCGAGAGTTCCGTCCTCCAGTCTTTCATGGAGAAACTCGGTTTTTGGTGCATGCCACTGTTCCTGACGGGAGCACACCACCATATCCACGGTACCACCACCGAAGTAGGGCCTATTTTGAAATATTGGCTCGGCATGTCTCCGAATGAGGAGACACCCCAGATCCGGGAAACCGAAGATCTTGTATAAGCTGAGAACCACGAAGTCCGGTGCTTTGTCGACATCGCTTAAATCGAGAGGAGATGTTGCAGCGAAAGAGGCAGCATCAAGGAGGGTGTATACCTGCGTTTGTGATTCCCAGCCTGGTGTCGCGGCCCGGACATCACTGGCCCAGGATCTAGGGTATTTTCGTCCAGTCATATGAGATTGCGCAGAGTATGCAAAAAGTGTTGTGCGGGAACCTGTAGTAGGCCGAGTTCCTTTAACCCATTCATGAACCGCAGAATCATCGACACAGACAGACTCGGACGCTTCTTCGCGAACACCAATCAAGCTTGTATGACAAGCCTCGTGGTAAGCGTAGTCAAATCCTCCCAGGAGAGACCGCATACCCTCGACAAGGAGTTTAACTGCGGCAGTCGTGTTGGCAACAAAGACAAGGTCGAAAGCAGTGGAGTCAGTGTTGAAGAATGAAAGCATACGGTGCCGAACATTCTCAATTTTCATCGTTGACGCCTGAGACGGGTACGAGCCGGAGTGGGGGTTTCCGAACAGCGTTTCGGTCATTGTCCGGGAGAAGGCCTCAAGCAAACATTTCGAGTACAGTGTTGTGCCAGCATGGTCCAGGTACACACAGTCTATGGGTTATGAAGTGAACCGGTGAGGCTTGTTATCAATATGCCATCCTATCCCAAAAGCTCAAGGTTGCTGAAGAATGGGCATGGTACAAGACCGACCTTTTAGCATGGGGTATTCATTTTGGCGAAACTGTTCCACGGTGACGTTATATCCGCAGTGGTCTTGTTTAGCCGTTTTGCCCGTCGAAAATAATCTTGAAAACATCGTAGGTGATCTGTAATCTGAGTTATATATAATTGGTGATATTCGTAGGTCTGGAACTGGGGGAGAAGAGATTTGAGGTGACCTTTAACACAGGTGATACAAGGGTTGAGGATATGAGATGAAGATAATCAGAAAAGAATCAATGCCATGGTTTTCCCTTCGTATCTACAAGATAGCAAACCATTTCCTGCGTCGCCGCCCGGCTTTCTTCATGTGAGGAGGGGAATTACTTTGGCTCTCGCTGATAGGTATGGTATATTGGCGCCTCTCACACCTTGCAGAATGCACACATCAGAGCAGGTTGCGGAGACAAAGCCCAGCCTAGCAGTAATTGGGGTGCTGTTATCTTTAGAAGTTTAAACCGGACTTAGCTATCGGTACCCACCGATTTGTCGGGGAAATGCGATGAGTGAAGTGGCGAACTTAGGAGCGAGTGCGTTTGCAAATGGTGGAAGAAATTCAAAGGCTCTGATTGGCCAGGCGTGTGATCCACTAGCACGTGATATTCTGCGTGATTTCTTGTTCCCTCTGGCTGTCGCGCGCCAGGAACGCGCAGTCGGGACCCGCTCTTTTAATTGAATTTTGGATATCTCGCGACGCGTTTATTTCTCCTGCATATTTCGCGTCGGCGCCCTTGACGACCCCTGGTGCCCTGGTCGAAAAGCAGAGCCTTCCCTACTAATCCATTTCTTCACACCATTCAAATCCAGTGACTTCCTCACACCCACTTCTTTCTTCCTAACATCACAACCGCAGCCATCGCCATTGCCCTCTAAATATCCGCGGCTCCCTCAGCAGCCTGTTTTACTCCAACTCTTGCCTTTCGCACTTGCTTTCATCACCGTTATTCAACATTATAACCGACCTCAAAATCTGTTTCCTCCTTCCATTCTCGAAGATTACAGCCATGGCTCGCTCTGTGTTGGGCAAGCGGTCTCGTGTGGCTGAAGCAGGTATGTTCCCAAGTTTCTCGCTTTCGAGATTAGTTCACGCCCGCTATGCGCAGCACTTGGAAATATTTGCCTAACATCCTTCTCTATGTGCTAGAACCCATCTCTCCCTCAGTGAAACGCTCGCGCAAGCCTGTCAGCTCTTCAATCGACGATGTTGAAAACCAAGCCCCAACCTCATCCACTGCCCGTACTGAAGGCCATCTGTCTCCGCTTAAATCACGATCCACCGATACAAAATTCAACCCCATCACTCCGAAAAGCCAACGGTTTCGCGATGATTTCTCATTGTCTCCTTCCACTCCTCGACAGGTGGTCATGTCGGCCGGAAAACTGTTCAAGAGAGGAACCCCTCAAACACCAGTCTCACCTGCCATAGCACCTACTGTGTTTCATCTTGCACGACAGGTATTTTCGAGGAGTTCTGGCCAAGGAAAGATAATTGGACGCGAGGATGAAAAGGCCCAACTACGATCCTTCATCCAGCGGTCCAAATCTGATCAACCACGGGGCTGCCTCTACGTCAGTGGGCCCCCAGGAACAGGAAAGAGTGCAACAATTGATGAGCTGGTTTCGGAAGAACTCGCAAACAACGTCAAGAACACCTATATCAACTGCATGAGTGTCCGGTCGTCAAAAGATCTTTATATGTCATTGCTGAGTGCTCTAGTCAACGACACAGTCTCAGCTAACACTGAGACTGATGCAATGAAGGCTCTCCATAAAATCTTCATGGACAGCTCGTCTCACTCGGCATACTTCATTGTTCTAGACGAAATCGATCATATCTTGACTATGGGCTTGGAGAGCCTGTACCGCATGTTCGAGTGGTCGCTTAGCCCTTCGTCTAGACTAATGCTGATTGGCATTGCCAATGCACTTGATCTCACGGATCGCTTCCTTCCTCGACTGAAGGCGAAAAACATGAAACCTGACCTACTTCCATTTCTTCCATACACTGCGCCACAGATCAAAAATATCATTTCCGTGCGTCTGCGGAAGCTCATGCCTTCAAACGCCGCGAATCCCGACTTTACTCCATTCATTCACCCTGGTGCAATTGAGCTTTGCTCGCGCAAAGTCTCGAGTCAGAGCGGTGACTTGAGAAAGGCGTTTGACATCTGTCGTCGTGCTCTGGATGTAATCGAGATGGATATGCGCCAGGAGCATGAAGATGAGGCCCGCAAGAAGATCCTTCTCTTGACCCCTTCGAGGAAGCCACTGGGCGAGACTGCCAATAACGTGGCTTCTCCCTTCGGCCCATCGAAGACGGTTACGCAGATGGTCAACGCTTCCCTCAGTGCGATCACGGTCGAGACTGCTCCGCGCGTGATGGTTTCCCAAATGAACAAGGTTACGGCGGCGGTGTTTAGCAACGGCACCAGCCAGAGACTGAGAACACTGAACCTGCAACAGAAGGCAGCCCTGTGTACTCTGGTTGCTCTGGAACGACGCAACCGTGCTGAGCGCAAGCAGCAGCAGGAAGTTCTTGGCCCAGTTCCTAGCACACCAAGCAAATCACAAGCATCAGGCTCACACACTATGGCACCTACAGTCAAGACCTTGTTCGATTCATACTGCAAACTTTGCACGCGTGAGTCGGTCCTCCACCCCCTGTCAAACACCGAATTCCGCGAGGTTGTCGGCAGCCTGGAGACGCTCGGCCTTGTGGTCCCAGTTGATGGAAAGACTGGTGGACTGGTTATGGGAAGCCAAACCCCTAGCCGACGGGCACGGCGCGCGGCATTTCCGACTTCTAGTGAGGAGAAGCGCTTTGCCAGTTGCGTGGGTGAGGAGGAGATGTCACAGGCAGCTAAAGATGTTGGCGTTGGAATCCTCAGCAGTATTCTGAGTGGCGAGTCTCTCGATTGAAGTGTGGAGATTTTCCACCCTGTGGTTGTATCATGACTTTATTTGACTCGTTCATTGGAGTATTATTCTCTTCTACGGTATGGTTTATCTGGATGATGACTTTTCTGTTTGTTCTCTTCTGTTTTTAGCGTTGGCGAGCCCTTCTAGTAGCTAGAGATTCCTGTTTGGTAAGATTAATGCGAGCAGGATAATTTCACACGACGCAGGTGGAAGTATCAAAGATTGTTCGTTTATGAATCTTTCGTGATCTTTGGCCAGTAACTCAGTGCAAAAGGAGACATACAAGAGACAAATGGTGTTGGCGATGGTCTCAAAAGCGTAATTGCGCACTTCTGTCATGTGATGATATCACGTGTAATCAACTCGTGACTTTCCCAGGAAGATGAAGGCCTAGCCCTGTCGACAACCTTGAAATTGATAACTCCAAAACGGCGACATGATACGTTCCGATCGATCTTTTTATCCCGTCCCTCCCTCACCCCCTCTTCAATCTTACTTAACAACGAGGTGCAGGAAATAGTGGAAATAGTGCGGCCATTGCCAACTGCATGTATGTACGTTGCCTCTCGAATCATTTGGTCGTACTACGTACTCCTGTAAAAGTCGGTATATGAAGCGTCTTATCATTCATGCACATGTACTAGACTATCAACCTGTCGGGCACAACAGTTTTAACTTTTTTTTTTACCGAGTTTCTTCCCGAATTTATTATCATCAGAGCCTCTACGTCCTCAGACAAATCAATCGCCCATCTATCATATAAATCACTGCATCGTCGATTTTATCACCCTCATTCACTCCTAGTTCTTTCTGAGTATCAATTTCACAGCCTTTCTTCATCAACAGGCCGCTCCTGGATACTTGCGCAGTGGAGATTCGAGAAGAAACATGCCATCTTGGCAACCCGAGCCTCGTCACGCTTCTTCTTGTCTTGGCACATGCAACCCAAGCCTCAGCCATCTAACTTCTTCCAAGGCCGTCAAGCTTTCCCGACCTAGAAATTAGACAGACCATACTGGCGGTATTGAAATCAGATTTGTGTAATTCCGATTTTTGGTTTTCGCCAGAACCTCTCCCGCGATTTGGCTGAACCGATCTGGAGTCTGGTACGGATTGCCACCGCCATTGACGAAAGTCCTTGGAAAGGAATGCAACTTTGAGGCCTTTGGACTTACATTAGTCACACTCCGACCAGGTTCTGGGTTGGGAGACAGAACCTGCCTGGCCTTCGCGTGTCGATTCACACGCAGCCTGTCCATCCATCCTCTCCTGTGCTCGACTCAACCCACCAAATCCTCAACCCCCCTGTTGGCGCCTGGTGCGATTGGATTCGCGTAATTCGATTCCCTCCTTCGTGTCTCTCGTCGTCATCCGAACTGTCGCTATCACCAACTCCTTGTTCCGCCACCCTGATCTTCTTGACCTGTCTCTTGTCCGTTGGGTCAGATTTCCGCGCCACTCATCACCGCCTCATCATATCCCCTCTTCGCCATATCATTTTGACCTCCTTATTTGCATCGGCAAACTGTACATGATCCCCTCGATATCCGCTTAACCCTTGGAATACCAGCGAACTTCTCCGATATTCATCTCTACATCACCTATCCGTTCCTAATAGTTCTCAACGCGCATTCAGTCTCTTCTGCCCCCTTATTATTATTTCCCATCCCCAGCGACTTACCGACCTATCGGGCATGGGACGATTCTCCGGCTCGCCGGCGCAAGATTCCTTGTCCTCCCCTCGCGGCATTCTGTCCCGAATCATACCATTTAAGCCTTCACTCAATTGGAATGTTTCGGATTTTCATATCCGGCCCGACGAACCTCATCGAATATACTCCGCCGGAGATTGCGTGCGTGGTGCCGTTATCCTGGTTGTGCCGAAGCCCATCCGAATTACACATCTCGTCGTGACTCTTCAAGGATACGTGAGGGTGTTCAAAAGTCCCGCGAATGCTAAAGACGTTGTGTTGGCCCCACCGGGTCCGGGAGGTGTCCGATATCTAGGGAAGGGACATGCGTCTCTATTTCAGGAGGAACAAGTCTTGAGTGGAGAGGGGCGATTAAACAAAGGAAAATATGAGTTTCAGTTTGAACTCGACTTTCCTGAAAGTGGCCTCCCAAGCAGTATCGATGTGAGTGTTAAGGCAGACTGGATCCCGAGTATAATTGTCGCGTGTCCTCCTCTATGTCCGGTTGCTAATGCATCGTATTCTTATACTGAAATAGTTTGAACGCGGGTCGATATCATATAATATAACAGCGACTCTCACACGGCCCAGTGCACTGGAGTCGACAATGCGATGCGACAGAAAAGTTACCTTAATTGAACGAATAGACGTCGGGTTGGTTCCCACACCCAGGCATCGATCTCTATTTCTTGAACCAATATCGAAATCTAAACGGCGGAAAAGAAAGGCTGTCGCTGCCGGAGCCTCTACATTTTCAGCCACAACTCACCACGACTCGTCCACCTCTGCCGTCCCAGAACTGACGAACTCGAACCCCGCTTCGGACGTAGACTCTCGGGATGCTTCTATCATTTCTGACGAGCCTGGTGCCGAACACAGACCAGTGCGGATGTCTGAAAATGGAGACGGACGAAGCGAACTCAGTGCCGACAGTGCTCTTACGACTAGCACTGGCCAGTCGACCGTGATGTCTCAGCAAACTCATGCAAAGCTTCAAGCTGTGGACGAAAACACAATAACTGCACGAATCGAATTGCTGAAAGGCGGATGTCTCCCAGGCGACACTGTGACTGTCAAGATATCTGTTCAGCACATCAAGTGCATTAAAAGCATGCACGGTGTTATTGTCACACTATATCGCCAGGGGCGAATAGACTCGTCACCACCGGTCTCTCTATTTCCAAATGTGCTTACCCGTGAGGAGTCGCGGAAGATGGCAAAAGAGGAATATTTCCCCCGGTCTAAGACTGGCCTTGGGGGGTTATCACTGTCTTCAGCGAGCTCACTCAGTGTCTTCCGAAAAGATCTGTCCCAAGCTGTCGCACCATTGATCATTGATCCAACAACGCTCCAATCGACAGTCAACGTCTCGCTCAAGATTCCCGACGATTCCTTTCCGACCATCAAAGATGTGCCTGGTCAAATGATCAGTTTCAAATATCAACTTGAAGTTTTACTTGATCTCGGCGGGCGACTCTCACACCAAATATATAGCGGGACGAACAGTGTTTGGTCCAACTTGAGGACATTCCCAGCATTTGGAAGCATCATTGATGGAAGTACGCCCGTTTATACATCATGGACTGGGGGTATGGTGGTCGATACGTCATTGATAAAGCGTGAGAAGGGTGTCATTAGTGACGGATTGGAGGTCATAGTGGGATCCGAGGACAGCTCACGAAAACGTGCAAGACGTCGGTCGAAAACCCGAGCATTGCCACTAAACACAGAAGATTCATACGCCAGCCAGGACGACATTATTTCTGGGTGGCAAAACGAGTCTCTGACTTCTGCCGGATCGACGGGGCTCGATACTAACGTATTGGCGCCACCCCTGAACTCTGCCGTTGATAGCACGGTCCGTCCGCTACCACTTCGTGCCAGCTCTGGCACTGCTGGCCCGTCATCATCACATCAAATGTCCCGCACCCTTTCTGTGGCAGCTATTGCAGCCTTACCATCGCCGACCAGTCCTAGCTCTATGCACCTTCATGCCACAACGCAGCGGTTACCTCCCGCGCCGATATATGTTCCACTCCCAAACCTCTCCCATGACTCGCAACTCTCGGAAAAGGAAATCATGCGGCGACGGGAACGGGTGCTGCTGCCGAGTGCTCCACAGCCCGAAGATGGTGATTTCGAAGCTGGCCCTTCGAATTTACGGGATCTGAACGAACCAAGCGCCCCACTTGAAGATGATTTGTATAATACTACTATTACCCACACCTACTCGCCCTCAGCGCCTCCATTTGACCAGCTCACTGAGGCAGGTCCGTCGCAATATCAGCCTCTTCCTCCAATCGGCCATTCTCACCACATTTCCCCCGACCCGAATGTCTCCTTTTTGCCTTCAGCACCTAATGGATACAGTCAAATACCATTGTCTCTACCACTTCCAGACGCCCCTGATCCATTACCGGGATCTAGCACGGAGGATAAGCAAGAGTTGGAACGCCTCCGCCTACTATCTGAAGCCAGCAGGCCACCGGAATTCCCTGATGACTACCACAATGACGCTGGCCCTTCCAATGCTCAGCTCATGTCGCCTTCCGCGCCTCCTTCAGACCCAAATGCCGGGCTTCCTAACCTCGAGCCGACAGCTCCCTTCCTCCCGGATGAATCGGAGAACCAGCATGGCGTTCATCCATTCACCCTCGAAACTGAAGACCTGTACGAAGCATCTGACACTCACGTTGATGATATTTCCGGGGATCCAGCATATGGTGAACGAGATGCTGCAGCTTACGCTGGCGCACAAGGTTCCCAGCCAGCACCGAGATCGCCAGGTGGACGGGCTGAACAGCTCCCCGCATATGAGAGATAGGGTCAAGGAGCTATGTGCAGGGTTACCTGTTTGGTAATGTGAATAGGCATGATTTATGTGCCATGCCAATTATGCCCTTTCCTGCCTAGGTCCCCTTTTTCTTCTTTTTCTTGTTTTCTTATTTCCTTTCCTTTTTCTTTTCCTATCTGGTAGAGGATGGTGAAGTGACGACTAATGAAGCACCGTATATCTTTTTCTATAATAGCTGCATACCCTTTGTGATTTCCTGCATTTTACTTCATTTTGAGGATATCTTTGTTTTCCTTGACCATATTTTAAAAGGGGGGTTTAAGATATTTCTCATCTCTTTATGTGGCTACCTACTACCTCCATTATATATTGTCTTAATTATGTGCTGCTTTCTAAAGATCGTATTGTAATATTTCATTAGTTAGCTCTGGTCTCATATATGGTGATAACCTATTTTTTTTCTTGTGTTCCATAGGGAATTATTTATATACTTACATATAGATTAAAAGTTATACCTATATATATATATAGGTTTGTTAGAGGCCTCTAGAGAGAGAGAGATTCCTTAAAATCTTTAAAATCAAATTGAAGGGAGCAATAGTAAGGGCTTTATTAATAACTTACAAACAAAGAAAGGGATCTTCACAGAGACCAAAAAAGCAGCTCAGAACTTGCTAGACCACCCCAGCCCATTGTCGTAGTTCCATTCTGGTATTCTAGAGGTGGTCTCCTGACCTCGACACAGCAACATATTAAGGACTTCCCCGGCTAAATGAAACTTGAGCCCGGCTGTATTCATCGGTCTGTAAACTTGCACCTAAAGAATGGGCTTTACCTTCTCATGGTCAATGCTAAAACTCTGGGCAGCAACTCGACTCCTTTCCCCGGTTTCTCTTAGACGGTTCAGCCAGGGCCCGGTCTCCGCATATATTTCTCTTTACTCCGCAGTTTGGGAACGTGTAGAACATCCCCAGCGTGTCCGTTACAATTTTGAGTGCACACCTCAAATCTTGGTTATGCACATGTCCTCGTCTCTGAATACCATTTTCTGGAAGCAGACTTAAAAGTTCGGATTTATCTACACATACATAAGTATATGTATCCTGGGGTGAACACCAACCAAACACCTGGCACACACAACAATCATGTCGGCAATGCTAAAGTCCAACCGACTCCGGTCAGTGCTGCTCGCTGGCGCCGGTCCGAGCATGGGCCTCTGGCAGATGCTCCCCGGGGCAAACGTTTCACGTACTCTGGCCCGGTCCGGAGTTGACTGGGTACTTGTTGATTGTGAACACGGAAATATTGACGGTAAGGAAAGGTGGCCGGGCTCGAGTTTGTAGTTTTGTCAAGGTTCGACTGTCAAATAAGCCAGATCAAAGAGCAATGCTAATTTGATTAACTCACGGTGTCTCCAACCCGACTCTGATGGGAGCTTTTTGTAAAACTAGATGCCGCCATGCACGATGCCGTCCCCGCCATTGCAGCGCTTGGTGTATCGCCGATTGTCCGCATTCCTGACACACAGTCGTGGATGATAAAGCGTAAGATTAGTGTCCAGATAACTAGCCATAACCTCTTTCGAACCATTTGAGCAGCGTTCACTAAATCGAATAATCTATATAGGCGCGTTGGACAGCGGAGCTCACGGTGTACGTTTATTTGACGAAAAAAACCTCAAAGCCCGTCTCCGCCTCAACGACTTCATTCTAACTATCAGGCATATGGCACTGTCAAAATAGATCCTTGTTCCGTTAATCCGAACGGCCGAAGAGGCCCGCAAAGTTGTACAGGCCGCCAAGTTCCCACCGGCCGGTAAACGTGGCTTCGGGTCTCCGTTCGCCATGGAACGGTTTACTCCAGTACCGACCATGACGGAGTACCTCGATCAGGCTAACGACAGTCTCTTAACTATGGTTCAGATTGAAACCAAAGAAGCGCTCGATTCAGTGGAGGAAATTGCTGTTATTGACGGCGTCGATGTTCTTTTTGTCGGGCCGTTTGACCTCGGTATGTGCATACACTTCAGTTCACCGTTCACCCTTCCTTCTGTCAATTGTTGCTTATTTCAAATGAAAGAGACGGATAAATATAAAAAATTAAATTCCTAACCCAAAGCTAATGTGTCCGTCTAAAGGAAACAACATCGGCCTTCCAGTCCGAGATGGTGTAATAGCCCCAGAGCTCCAGGCCGCCATTGCACATGTGTTGGACGTTACACACGCAGCTGGAAAGAAATGTGGTATATTTTGTGTCGGAGGTGAACAGTCCCGCCATTTTGCCGAGCTTGGTTTCGATATGATCAGTGTAGCTACCGATGTTACTGCGCTACAGAACACCATGCTTTCAGCTTTGGATCTTGCCAGAGGCGGAGATGGGAAGCCCAAGATCAGCCCTGGTTATTGATCGACTCCATAGTACCAACACAAGTACTCATCACCACATAGCAGGACTAAAATTGCCCATCACGGCATCCAATAAAGATAATGATTCTCGGGTTTGGGTACATCCAAAAACTTCATGAAACTCCGTTATAAAGACGCTCCCACCTCATCCATTTTGGCGTTCACATCTTCAGACGAAAACCGGTGCATCAGTTTAGCCGCCTTGGATGATTTGTCGGGAATCTCTGGGGGGGAAGCTGCTTTGCTAACATGGATCTAACAGATATGTCAGAAATTGCAATCAGGTCAGAAGAGAAATCCGGTGCGTGCCGTATGCTCGCATATATCAATCATGAGCGGTATAACAAACGCAAGGGGCCATAAGTCATAGACTCACAACAGGAACATCAAGGTCGTACAGATCTCGCCATGGCGTTGCATCTGAATCGGATACGTTGATCTCACGATATATAAACGGACGCGTTTTTTGCACTTGGTCAAGAACTAGTTTCGCGTTTGTGCACAAACCACAGTGAGGTCTAGTGAAAAGCGTTATGCGCAATGCTTCGCGTAGGGGAAGCGTGAAGCGCATGTTGAATCAGATTCAAATATCGTGGGTGGTACTAAGGATACTTTGCTTGAAGTAGTAGTATCGATGATTGGGATTGCATGTCACCAACCTAAGGAATATGTTTCGGCTAGCCCATAACTATGCATACTCATATTATATAGGGTTAGGGTTTGTTATACCTGGGATAAGATAAATATAGACATCTAGAAGGCAATAGTCATATATCAACCTATAGGTATGTCCTCTATTGTCATGGTGAATATTCTGATTTTTGCGGGTCTTTATCTCATGTGTGGTTTCCTTAAGATACATGTGTGCCACCTTAATCATTAAAATCTCAAAGAAAGGCTGCTTGTTGTAACAATATCAAAATGAGATATGGTCTTCCTCAATCTTGCACCACAGACAGTGTCGGCGCACTCTCCGACGAGACTAGGGATTTTTTCTTCCCTCTGCGAGTCTTCTTCACTATCGTCTCCGAAGACTGTGCGGTAGTCCTTTCAGGGATTGTGAGGGCAGGCCCTGTCGTTGATGACTCTGTTGGCGGAGAAGTCTTTGGCGCAGCTAACCGCTTCTCTGAAGTCTTTTTCTTTGACTTCATCACCGAAAGCGGGTTTGGGCCCCTTTTCTTCCCCCATTTGCTTTTCTTCTTTGCCGGCTTTGCACTTGCCGACCCTGTAGAGCTGCCAGTTGTGCTCACCAACGGTCTCGAATCATCTTCGTCATCCCCACTACCGATATTTCCAAAACCATCCAAATCTTCGTCGTCGTCGTCGTCTTCCCGCTTCCGCTTCGTGCCCACAGATGCCGGTTTCTTCAACTCGGCGCGGAACTTGAGCCTCTCCTCCCGTATGCGTTGCTGTACACTGGAATCCGCCATCGGCTCAAGAATGATAACACCACGACGTTCGAAAATGAGCGGGACGCCGCGGATGCTGCGCATCAGGCGTCGCACATCCTGGTCCTGAGTGGCTACCACATAGTGGTGTCGATTTGCCCCGGTGTCTTTGCCATCGACTAGGGCGTGCATGCACTCGGATGTTGGGAGAGGCTCTGGGTATTTGTCGGGGTGGTGACCGCAAAATGCACGCTGGAACTCGTTCTTGACTCGATCGATCACTTCGGCCATACCAGGCTGCTTAGCTTCAGCATATAGGTGTCGCATTGAGCATTGTGAAATCACTGCCCCAGGAGAGAGAAGGAATAAGTTAGATCATAGATCCAGTTGTGCAATACGGACTGGGGAAGTTCCACATACAAGGCTTGATTTCTTTAGCGTGCAGTGTCTTCTTTAATATCGAAATGAAGTCGATCTTTTGTCGGTAGCAGTCCTTCACGATTTGCGCATCAACTATACCAGATTGAAGCATACACAGTTCATACTGTTAGAACATACGAAAATATATGGGATATGCACTGGAGAGGATGACTTACCAAGGACTTGATATGGCTCGCGAAGACCAAACGTCATTTGGTACTGAGCAATCAGCTTGCGATACTGCTTTGATCGCTTGCCTCTCATCTTAAGGGATAGCTCAGACGGGATAACGTTCGTGGTTCGTGCTTGGGGTAAAGGGTGATCGGTGATAAATTTTGTTTTAAGAAAGCGGAACAGGCATAAGAAATTTGAGGAGCCGATTGAGGAGGTTTGTATGAAGTTGTGAACTTTCTTGTCTTCATGCGTGAGAAGAGAGACTTTTTTTTAAAAAAAAAATTCTGGGTCACAAACCATTATCGGGCCATGATAAGACCCTAAGATTCAAACCCTAATCTGTTGTTTGTCATCTATCGTCATGCTTAGGAACGGAGGGGTAACTATCTACCACCGACTAACAAACACATGTACATAGGTCCGTGAAGCTAAACATTAGACACCAATTGATAACACCCATCCATTCAACTTTTTAGAGTAATTGAGGCTCAGGAATAAAATCAAAAAGTTTATAGTCAGCTTGCTTGCACTGAACTGTTCGATTACGATCACTTAGATATACTAAAATCAAACCACCAAGGATGGCAGTATATAAAAGTATTTATGTTTCTCCTTAACGGAGATTAGTCTCCCTAACACCATGTTTAGGAAACTATTTATCTTTCTGATTATTTCCTTAAAGATACAAAATCTAAGGCATGCTTCTAGATTAGAGATTTATAATGTTGAGGTCGCTACTCTGACTTATGTCCGACTTTTGGGTTGACACCGAGCTAGAACGACACTAATATCATCAGGCTTCCCTATTCCAAGGCAAGACAAATTAGAAAACAAGCAAAGCACAAGATAATTCCTGAAGATAAGGATAGAGACCGGAAACTTACCTCCTTCACTGGCCAGCCCCTCTTCGATAGCCCTTTCCATGTACGGGCTCTCTGCGAATGGATCAAATGCAACATCTTTAGCAGCAGTCATAAGCTGGCTTGCAACAAACTCCATCGCTGAGCTATGCATGCGTTTGTCTTCCTCTAATGAGTCCCAGTGAGTGAGTCCTTCGCACAGGACATGTACAATCTCATGTTCCCAGAGATTGTCAATGACCCCGTCAGACATAGCGAGAACAATATCACCGACGCGAATGTCCAATATATCCAAAGCCGCGCTCTGTCGGGGCGTGTCCGGGCTATTCGTACCTAGCTGACGTGGGCAGTCGAACCAGTGCCACTGCTCCATAGTCTTAAACACCACTGTGCCATCGCTGGGCCGGACTATCATGACCTGGCTGTCGCCTAGATTGGTCACGTACACAACCGGGATAGCACCGCTCTCGGCGTTTCTGAAATATAGTTGAGCACCCGTCGCTGTAGTCGTGCCCTGACAGTCAGATGGCGGTGCAGTGACCTCAACAGTCTTCTCATACGCTTGTTGCAAATATTCAATCGGGTTCGGGATATAGGGGTCGTTTTCAGAACGGGGTCGGGAGGCATCCGCTTCCATTGCAGCAACCCAAAAGTGCAATATCAATCGAGACCAAAGCCTAGAGACATCAATGTGACATTTCAGAGCGGTCAGTCTATCGGAAAACAACAAGTCTGAGCCATAAGAAGGGGGGGAAACCCCGCAAGGGGAGGGTCGACATGTCGCGGTACTTTGGCAAAATAACATACCCAGCGTGTCCACGCGGCCGTGACGACCACGCCCCGACACCATCGTTCGTGCCAATGAAATATTCCCCAGCATATACAGCATCATCGCCGTTCGTCCACCCACGTATTAGCTCGCCGTTAACCTTGGGCCCACGGTCGCTGCTTGGGTGGTAGGTGCTGAGAGGGTCGGAGAAGGACCGCGATGGTGGGGAAAGAAATGGAGGCGGAAACGGACGTGGTTTCCTCTTAGCATAGAGTGCTATGCCCGTTTCAAAGTGAAAGGGACATGACAGAAGCGAGCCCAAGCGGGAATTCGAGAGATCGGTTGATTCTGAGTTGGATGAGCTGGGGTGTGGGGAAGACACTGCAGATTCGGAACTGTTGGAAGATGCGGCCGTTACTAACGTCGACTCGGATGAGGAGGTGTAATATGAGGATGTCGTGTGGGAGAAAGATGCTGGTAGTGATAAAGGCGCGTACGGGCTACGCCTACTAGGTCTGCGGCATCGGCTCCGACTTCTTAGGGTCTGGCTTGAAGAAGGTTGACAGAGAGGTGCTAGACGGTGGGTCTGGCGGTTGTGGTTTGTAGGGAGAAGAGACAGCGAAGGAACAATAGACTTTGTAGGGAACATCTGCCATGACGCCGGGAGAGACCCGAGGGCAAGCCTATACAACAACAGCGAGGGGGATGTAGTTGGCCGGCATGGCCGCCGGAGCGGGCGCATTCCCGCGATATCAGAGGATTTACCGAGGTTATATATCTAGAACGAGGGCTTAAGTGAAAGGGGTTGGTCCCCCCAGATGACAAATGGAAATGAGAAGCAAGATACGGAACAAAACGATGCGCTGGATGTTGAATACGCACTTCGATATGATGTCGTTGCAAATGACGCTGGCAGTTTAACGATGTTCAATTGCCGGACGCCGTGAAGATTGGTGATGCGGGGGACAGAGTAATGAGAGTATCTGAGAATCCACACGTATCTAATCGTGGATAAACGCAACTTTTTTTTTTTGGCTCATTGTAACGTAACTGACACCGGGAATGTGTTTGTTAGGTAAGCCGAATTGGCGTGAACTCTTTGGCAACATCACGCCGACGGTAATTGTTGTCAGATGTCGTGAGAATCATTGTATCTTTACGATAGAGATGTGTTAAACTAGTTCCCTATATCCTATATATCTATTTGATTCCTTAAGCGACTCGTTTTATGCCCGTGGCCACATTTCACTCACGATAATCCTTCATGTATCTAACTACTTACCCATCAGAGGCACCCGAATAAGGGTTAGCCGGCCAGGTGCGACCAATGGTCCAAAGACCATGAAGGTCATGCTGCCTGGAGTACTGATTTTGATGATACTCAAATTTAGAAGATTTGCCTTGTTTGTTACTGTGACACGCGTGTATGCATACTGCTCATAGTAATGAAATAAAGTACGAATTGTGTCCGTCTCTCCACGGCTGATCTAGGTTGAAGTCTAGTGTAACCCTGACTGTACTACCTTGTCGAGGAGTGTACTGTCCTGTATACAGGAGTGAGATTCTTTCCAGAAGGGGTAATCCGTTGACCCTCTCTCCTGTTAACCGTAAGAAGGAATAGTTCATCAAAGAGAATGCGACAATCCGCAAATTTTGACAGGAGGATGCATCTTAGACATCTGACATGCGAAAAGTGCCATCACGGAGTATGTTTGATTGATTCCCATACGCAAAACCTGGTTGGGGCGAATACGAGATTGGTAAGTCAGATTGAAAGAGCAAAACACGTTCCTCCATCATGATGGTATTGTCCGGGACTGGAAGTTGGACACGTGCAGTACGTTCGTACCTACATATTTCAAAGCAAGCTGCGTTTGGTACCATAACGGGCAGGACAATTCCTGATTCCATGTTTATATTGCAAGTATTAGAGTCAAATCTGCACGGACTTTCAATCCGGGACTCCAATCCACCCCCAATAAGCCCAATTACAGCGCACATCCAGTCTACGCATGGTAACTTGCGCTCGGAGGTTTCAGTGCAAAGATCATGTCGTTCGCACCAGGCATGTTATACGAGGCTACTGGAGAATCACACTGAAATTGTGGACCGACCCCAGCCTCCGTGGAAACCCGGACTTTGTCGGAAACGATGAGCACTTGCTCCGTACTGAAGCACTAATAGCTCAGAAATGCAGACGCTGAGCCCATCCTCTAGCTTATCATGTCGTTACCAAGAGCTGTACAGAACGGATTACATATGAGAGGACCCCTCATATTGAGAGCCCTGTAATATGTTGGATACGCCGTCACAATAAAATCCATGCTAAGTGTCATATCACTACTCTGATACTTGTACATACAACATACCACATATTAACAAGATGTACATATACTGACATGAATATTCCTCCGTTCATCTGATGGTAGCCAGCCATGATATCACACAGCTATTTAGATTGGTATTGAGGCAAGTTCCGTGGATGCGATCTCCAAGAACCTGAGCACGTTAACGACTTTCTAATAGCCAGCTTCGGAGAGGACTTGCTAGGGCCCAGTTATCTAGATATCAATCGTAGTACTGGCGGTTTTGTCTCTTGCCTCCAGCAAGCATACCACCTGTCCATGTAAATAAGATGCTATAGATCTAGTATTATTTGATATATGTACCTAGCTAATGACGCCTATTTGAACGCGTTATGGTACCGACTGGTATGGTGGCTGTGGCGTACTTGTCCTGAGTAACTTGGCCGGAAACCGGCATCAGAAAACAGGGTGCGTGCTTAAGCTGCTTTTCAGGAGGTAACGAGTGCGAGACTGAAAGCGCTGAGTGCGGACCAGCCTTCTAGCCAGCACAGTAGATACTTCTGCCCAGACTCATACGAGCAAATAAGTACAGTAGGATAGGTATAAGGAGACCATATGATAATCGCGAAGGCAACATGGGTCCACTCATACGCGGGACATTTTGTTTCTTGTTCATAGCCTTCATACATACAGTCACGCGCAAAAGTCTGGGACATTTTTTAAAGCGGTACTCCATGCACTTACTGGTAGCAACTTGTCTCTTTCTCAGACTACCAGCTATATCGGTAATGTGGGCATCTTATTGGGCTTCTATGGATTTCGAGGATTCTAGGTTTCAAACATACGGTTCCCTGTTAGGGGATGGGTGCGCTCAGCAGAAGAAATGTTTATTCGTTAGGTATGTCATCGTAGATCGTTGAATACGAATCTTTGCTGACACGCCATTTACTGTTGGGGCAGTGCATTACTCGGAGGAAACAGAAACAGTCCCGCCAACCAGTTGGTTTTATGTGCGCAGCTTGAAACGGGTCTGGCCTCAAATGTCATTGCTCACCAGTAAGCGGCGTGTATTGGAATGAACGGCAAATGCATAACACAGAAACGCTGAAAGTATTCAGGCTAGATCCAACAGGAATAGAGAAATGTGACTGCTACGGGCCATGCCGAGGGAAGCAAGCGCCCAGTAGGTAGGAAACGCGCGTACCAGAGATTGCTTTTCCTATTTTATTTTCCAGTAACCTAAGGCACTAGAATAGTTAGGCGGCTCAAGCTATCATCAAGTTAAACCCGGACCACCCAGAGGACAAGCATCGCTAGAAGAAATCACAGCAAAGCTTGAGAAGGATGTTCTGTACCGGGAAGCAGTGCCTATTCGTCCTTCACGCGAGGATACGAAACTGTAAATAGTACATGCGGTAGTAACAGCTTGAAATGAAACAAGTAATTTTCTGGATTTCTCACCATTGGATGAGGATGTGCCCGTCTCGGTCTGACCAATATGCAAGTTAAACGATGGTCTTGTGCCACATATCAGGCACGCCTATCGACATGGTATGTTTTTCAGTCAAGAGAGACCCCGAGATTCAGGTTGCGTCCGCATTGTTTCGTGGGAACGAAAAAATTTCTAGTACACTTCAAGGATGTCGAATCTGATGATATGAACATACCTACATATACCTACAGATACCCACATATAACTACATACAAACAATATACCATTGTGTTGGTCGTAATACGCAGAGACCAGGCGCGGATGGTCCGATATCACTCAAAACTCCCGACTGGGCGGACCTATAACCGAGCAGTCTCTCCCTCCCCACATTAGATGGTATCGATGGTACGGACCACGGAGTACGGACTTAGTACCGACTACCACTCTACAAAGACATGTATACTTACATATAAACTTACAGTACATACTGCACCTACCTACTTAGTACTATCTGTACATATATATAACAGCTGATTTGTTTGTAGTAGGTATGAGACTATTCTCTAGATATAGTCAAGTAAGTTGAAGCAACTGCGTCCTATCTCTATGTACATTCTTGTTCTGGTAGGAGGAGAATGAAGTGTAGGTTGGTGCTAACGACCTTCCAGTAGCCGCCCCTTGTCTTTTGTGGGATTCAAAACTCTCTGAGCCACGAACATCGTATCTCGGACTTCGGACTACCCAGTATTTTCGATCTCAAAAAATGTCGACGACGCGCCCGGCGGTCGTTATTGTTGAGTCAGCCATCGCACAGAGCACGACAACTTGGTCCGGTCCCCATTATACGGAGTATTCAGACACGATTCGTCGTCAGATACGAGCCTCGGGGCCCTGTCATGGCCAGAGGAGCGTAAGCAGTACCCCACTAAGCTGAAGGTTGTTACCGACATTGGAGTAATCTGGATGGGGGTTTGCATGGGCTTGAAGCTATAGTCCAGTATATGTGCACCACGTCGCTCTGAAAGAAAGGCAATGGTAGTATTGGGACTAGTGGAGCCTCCTTCTCTAGATAGTGTGTGGATATGAACTTGTTCCACCAGAGAAGGAACTGTGTGCTAGCGAGAGAGATGCCCACGGCCACGAGTACGTAAGAATAGCACACATGATGATTTCAAGTTCCATACAAGTCTGGCCCCCAAAGTCTGTGGCTAAACCAGATAAATGCTTGTGGTAGGGGTTAAGCAATACGGCGGACTTCTTCGGCATGCAATGCGTAACCTCGCAACTTGAGCTAAGTTGGCTAATGGCTATTAAGCTTGGAGGCAACAGAAAAGCGGATTGTTCAGACCGCTAAATGTATCATGAAGCCACTATCCCAGGTCCTAGCTCTAGAAGAGAGAATGGAGAACATTCACTGATAAGACCCGCCACCAGTTCCAGAATACTACTTAGAAGTTTTGAAGATAGGGAAATGAACCACCATGTAACCCCAACCCCAACCAACCTAGGACTAGTGCTTGTTGTGATTTATTGGCGATTGGTGGGGAATTGGATGTAACTGATGCTCCAATATAGGCAGGTAATAGTAATAGGCACATAAGATAAGCAATGTGCATGCAGCGTTTTCTGCTGCCAGGAACAGTCTCCAGGATCCGTCAGAACCTAATGTGCTCATACCTGCCACCCTATTTTTGATCCCCTCCCCATATTGCTCATAGTTGCGAACTGCACGATACTCCATCGACTAACAGAAATCTTATTTGGTAAGTGGTCTTTCTCCCTTGGTTGAAAGGTGGCCCAGAAATGGGTGGAGATGCTCGAATTTCGGAAATAGCGGCCTCCCCGCTTTAACATTCTACGTACGTATTCATTTGAAGTTGTCAAAAGCAGCCAAAGGTTACCATACACTCGGGGCCTATATACTGGCCGCCTCTTCGGGTGTATTGAACTCTAGGGAAACATAACGGGCGGTAACAGAGTGGTGGCAGCGGCGGCAACGGTGGCGGGACTGATTCGATGTTGACCCGCCATGTGGCCGCGTAGCGGTTGTCCAGGTTAGTTGACTTTGGAATTTTGGGCCTGGAAAGAGAAGAAAAGAAAAAAAAAAACCCCAGACGAAAAAAGGTACCGGCTATGTCCGGTCCATAGAATAAAAATCTAGGGATGTGAAAGCTGTTGCAACGGTCTGAATCAAGAGTTCAAGACTGAAGAAGCGCCCGAAGAACGGTGCTGTGGTGTTACCATATGAGCAAGTGAAGGGATGGGAGACAGGTTTCACTTCCCACGGTTGCACCAACATAAGTAAGTAGGTTGGTACATTCATATATGCTCGTGATACAAACGCCCAACCAACAGATGAAGAAAACGGACGAAGGGAGAGCCAAAGGCAACGCTGGTTTGACAGCTTGGTTCTCGCTGAAGGGTAACAAGAGATGCTCTCACTTCTCCGGCCTTCTCTCTCTTGTAGAAAAAGTGCATTGTTGGGCAGGTTCTCTCAGCCACTTTCTGGCACACCTTCAAACGGAACGGAACTGCATATGTCCGTATATGTCCGTATATGGGCTTGCTCACCACCTCCTCTCTTTTTCAGTATTCAACCTGGCTTTCCTCTCTCTCTCTCCCAAAGGTCTTAGTCTATTGGTGTAGGATCGGGGGTTGCCATAGGGTTCTAGCTCAGGTTCATACTAAGATATCTGCGTTTCCCTCTTGATGTTGCGACGTGGGCAGTTCCCGTGTGGTCGTTCTCTGGATTTCAGCTCTCAGCTACAATTAACTGAACACCTCTCACAGCGCATATGCATGCACACCTCCAAAACCGGGCCTCCCATATCCATAATTTTCTTTCTTTGCTCTCACCTCTCTCGTCATAATGCTTTCAGCATTATGGCTGTCGGCATAGGCTTGTCGCAAACCCCTTCCGTGCTGAGAAACGGAGCTAAGCTCAGTGCATATTTGCGAACCAGAGGCAAGCATCTGTTCGACTGTGACGAACGCCAAGAGGCCTCTGAAAATGCCCGTCCAATCCTGACCTCTTTCTAGTCTTAACTTTTCTTAGCCCTGGTGTAGATCTAAAACATCTGGCATCCATCGATGAGCTGTAAGTATGTACCATGGCCATGGTGCAACGCTGACGCCTCCCAATTTGCGTGCACTTTCTGCCGTACCCTGGATTCATCGATTCATCTCAGCTTCAAAAGTGGCATACATGCACGCTCTTACAAGATAAACCCACCCTATCCGACGCTATTGACTGCAGACTACTGGTAGACACACATAGCTAGTGTTGGTAGTACGTGTCTGTCCATCACCATCCAAGTCAGAAGGTTGGGCCAACACCAAAACCAAATGCAGCCCACTTAATTGATCTGTTTTTTCTCTCTCGATATGGGAGCATAGTCCCAAAGGGCACCCAATACCAACTCATGAAGTTGCCTCTCCAGCTTCCATTTAAAGAGATCCCTTCCCCTCATTTTTTTTGTCTCACCGCTTGCGGTCCCTTGGCTGGACCATTCTTAAACCCTTTCTTCCCTTTTCTCGTTGGGTTAGATATCTACTGTAGAGCGCTCATACCTTTGTTGCTTGGCACGGTAAACAGATCTCATATCTACGACCAGTCTCCAGTTCCTCACACCATCTCAAATTCTCTTGCGATTACGCCCCCCCTCATAAATTCGGTGCAGACGAAGACGAACATGGATGTTTCTTTGTGAGACAGCTTCCATTTTTGCTCACAAGACTAGCTTCTGCGTTGTTTTTATTAGATCCCACTTCACACTTTCTAGAAACGACTTTCCCAACCCTGTACGTGAACGGGATAACTTGTATGCCAAACTCCGACTCCCGGCCCCGATACGATTAACAGTTTTTCACCGCCCACCTCCCACCTCCCACCTCCCACTTTTCTTTTTCTTTATTTCTCTCTGTTCGCTTTTGCTTTTCATCATCGGGTGCGTTCTTATTACTATCATTACTCTTTATTCTTTTCCCAACTGTCCATACCCAGTCGTTCACCCTTTTCCACTTCTTCCCACGACCGTCGTATACTGTGTCTCTTCTTTTGTCTTCTGCAACTCAACTCCCTCATCCCTTTCCGTGACTCGCCCTCAGGCCTTGTGCAAATCCGTATCCGATTTTTGGAGCGCAATTGCCCAGGCCACCGCCCCTTCAACCAGCTCTTGGCCCCCAGAGTTGTGCACTGCAATTTCTTGGCCTGTTGTTTTGTGCTGGTCTCGACTTTACTTCCCACCCGCCCCCCTAAGCTACCTCACCAGGCAATACGAATACTTCCTTGGCCTGCCACGCCTCTAAACCCTGCAGCCAGTGTCCCGTTGAAAACCTGCTCCAGTCTCCTTTTTGTCATCCCCTTCTTCTCCATAGAACCTTCCTTCTTCTTTTCTTTCTGCTACTTTCTGCCCACAGTATCTTCCTCTCTTAAACCAACGGTCATCCTCATCCTCTTTTTTTTCTTCCTCAATCTCCTCCAGTCGTTCGTTTTGGCCATTTCCTCTGTCATTCACTTTGTAATTCCTTGTTGGTCTCTTCTTACGTTGTCTCCATTTGCACTCGCCCTTGACCACCCATCATTTCTCCAAGCTCTATGCCAAGGGTGTTTTAATAACTTCTCACAAACCCTCTTTTCTCTATCGGTTTGCCATTCTGTCATCGCGTTCAAAAACAAACGCAGATTCACACTTGCTCCAGCGGATTTTCGTGCGGACTACCATATTGATTGGCTTATACGCCGCCGCGTCGCCTTCGTCGTCTTCTTCCTCTACAACAAGTCACACTATCTACCCCTCTGCGACCTGTCGACGGTTCAACTGACGACGAAGATCTTGAAGGCCTGCTATTCTTTCTCTTCTTTTTGTCGGCCGGATTGCCGTCTCACGAATTAGGGCTCGAGCTTTCACAGGCCTGCATTCCTACGTCATCACTTTGGCCATTTTGCTCATTTCAGGATTATCCAGTCGGCCCAAGGAGAAAAAAACGACGACTAGCCGGTTTTGAATTTGCTTGAGCATAACTGATAAAACTGAAATCCTCCCCTTGTCTTTTCGTGGCGCGCTCGTGCCGAGTGAAGACAACAACATGGGTCGGAGCAGACGAGGTAAGTGAGATATCATGTTTAATTCTCATGATACGCCATCCCCTGCGCTTTTATTGCTAGTGGCGTTCATCCAGTATGCAACGTCGATTTTGATGAGCCCCACTTCCTTGCCCTTTTATATGTCCAAGTGTCAAATGTGAGATGATTTTATACTCAGGATAACTTCTCTTCATACTTTCCCAAACCATTTTCACTTTCTGTCTGTGCCATCTTCCGCTCGCTCAAGTTAAAGGTATTCAGTGTCCGGACACTCCATCTCCAAAAACCAGCATTGCCCTGGCAGATCAGTTCCAATTTGGTGGTCTGTCCATCAACGCGATGAAAAAGATTTTCAGGCCTGTGACCCCTTCCTCTCCTCCCGTCGTTTTGTGTGACATTCCGAGTCCGTGTTTCTGGCCTCCAACTTCTCAGGTCTCTCTGGCTGTAACATGGCACAATATGATTCAACACAGCCTTGGCCTGTACTACTCAGGTCAATGAGACGGATGGTGCTTTTTGGCATCGGCCGGTTCTGCAAGTTGCAGCATGATTCTGGCGGCCGAGGCAGTGGCTCAGGAGCATATCAGACTTTCTCAAAATTTCTCTCCTTCTGCTTGCTTTTACTATTACACATCCCCGCAGAGGCACGTCTTGCACACGCCCCTAATCCATAGGGGGACTTCCTTTGGACCTGTCTGCTGTTACGGCGAACATCAGATGATACTCTTAAAAGTTCCATTCCTGGCGTCGAATCATATCTTGAACAACTTTTCCTCCTACGGCGGCAATTGAATTTTCCTTTCCGAAAGGCTTGGTTGAAACCCGCGAATAGTCTCGTGAAGTCCGCAGTTCCTCCGGATTCTAGGCCGTGCCAAGCCGCCCAGTCACTGATTCCCATGCCCTTCCAAGATATCTGCCCAGTCATTGCCCAGCTTGCCGAGTCCATGCGCCCAAACTTTTCTCGTGGCCTCTATGCACTCTAAACTTAGAAAACTTGGTCTTGTGCCTATATCCATCAGTCCTTCTTTTTTTCTTTGTTCATTTCGTAGTTATACTTTCCATGTGGTATAACAACCTCTGCCGATATCCTAGCTAGTACTAGGGAAACTTTTCGTTTATTTTTATATATAAAATAATCCTTTGTTTCTTCCACATTTATACATAAATTTCCTCTATTCCCATCAACTTACTCATCCTTAACTGATTTGGATACTAAACATCACGTCTGCTGTTCATCTAGTTTTTTCTTTCCTGTCCTCCTTCAGTGGAGGTCACAGAGACCCTAAGACAACAACTCCACTTGCATCGCCTACGTCCGAATCGCCTAACGTCTTGAAAAAAGGCCTGCACTCGGTTGTCGCCGCGTCCGCCCCGTACGAGCCCATACGCGACCAAGATCAGTTTCCAGAGCCTCAAAGGCCGTTCATCGACAATCGGCCATCTACCCCTCAGTCTATTGTATCGTCACTACACGACCTGGAATCTGCACAACAACAAACTCCTGTGCGCGAACGCCGATCATCACGACCGTCTTCCATGATCCAGACATACCAACCGCCCGTCATGGATGTCGACGAAGATACTATCCCCGAACTTCTACCCATCTTCACCTTTTTGAACAGTCATGCAAATAAGCTGTATCATGAAGGCTATTTCCTTAAGCTGGATGACCAGGACTCGCGTAAGTCACTCCTTCTGGGTGGTCGTATCCTCAAGCAGGCGCGGGGCCGCTTGGGAGGCGGGATACTCGGGTTTTGCGCATAGCCGTCATACCTGCTTGTTCTTAGAACTAACATTTCCCCATCCTCGCTAAACCCCCATCTGCAGAAGGCCGCACAAACAGCGATCGTTCATGGTCCGAGCATTTTGCCCAACTCGTCGGAACAGTCCTCTCATTATGGGATGCCGCCGAACTGGATGCGGCAGGGGAGAGTGGCGAGGTGTTGCCAAAGTTCATCAATTTAACGGATGCTTCTATCAAGATGGTATGTCTCTTCGAATAGTTGGCGTGCATGATACGGACTGGTCTCCTAACCATATAATCTGTATAGATTGCCTCACTACCAACAAGATCGCCAAACGAACAACCGCTGCAGAACATCCTTAGCATCTCAACTGCCGGCCGGAACCGGTATCTTTTGCACTTCAACTCTCGTGAATCTTTGGCAAACTGGACTGCCGCCATCCGACTGGCCATGTTCGAACATTCCATGCTACAGGAGGCCTATACCGGCGCGCTCATTGCTGGTAAGGGCAAAAGCCTCAACAATATCAACATTATTATGGAGCGCATGCGCGTCCCAACCGAGATGTGGGTGCGTGTCCGATTTGGAGCCGGTGTCCCGTGGCGGCGCTGCTGGTGTGTCATCAACCCTCCCGACGAGAAGGAGTTCCAGAAGATGCAGAAGGAGATGAAGAAGAATCGCTCCGTGTACGACCGCTCGGCAGTGCCGCTCCTAAAGGGTGATATCAAATTTTACGACACTCGCAAAGAGCCCAAAAAGCTGAAGAAAACCAAGCCTATTGCCACCATATCAGAAGGCTTTTCGGGGTATGCTATCTACCCTCAGGCCAAATCGCTGATCGATGCTTCTTCCCTGCTTAAAATTGAAGGTAGTATCACGATCCACACGACACCGGCCACCTCTGCAGAGGGCTTTGTGTTCATCATGCCTGAGGTACCCCCGGCTGTTAGTGGATTTGAGATGCTTCTGAGATTCTTGTTTCCCTCGTGGGATACGTTTGCGCTGTACGGCCGGCCGGGCCGTCTCGTCGCCAGTGTTTTGGACCCGCGCTCTCTCATGTTCGCCATGCCGAAAAATAAGCGATGCACGTACCTAGACTTGCAGGATGTTCTCAGCCTTGTCGAGACCGATGCTAGCGCTATCTGGACGGAGCGAGAATGGAGAAAGCGGATGAAGGAAGCCACTGGCCAACGCCTGAACTCCATGGATGATAGCGGTGGCTCCAGTAAGTCTCAAAGCCGGGCAGGGAGTAACCGCAACAGTCGCGCTGGAAGTGCGCCCAACTCGTCTATTTCAACGCTCCCTGCTCGCCCTCGAGTCAACTTCTCTGACGACGCAGTGTCTCTGCGATCTCAGCGGTCTTTCTCCCGGCCCCGGCCTTCGACTCCTGACCTGGCTGGTGTCCAGCAACCGCTTTCGCAGCTTCAACTCCAACAACAGCAGCCTCCTTACCCGCAGCAACCGCCCCCATTTCAACAGCACCAGCCCCAATTCATGCCGAGACCGCTCCAGCCTCAACAGTCAATGGGCCAAACCCCCGCAGGGCCATACATGTCTATCCCTCGGAGCCCTGGATTGCCACCCCAGCAGCAGCTCCCGCCCCTGCCGGGCTACGGGCAGGATCAGATGCTCCCGACGACTTTTGAGCGACCGCCGTATGGCAACATTCCTCAGCAAAACGCTCGCTTTGCTGACCAAGCTGGCGGTCCGGAGCGCTTCAGTTCTGACGATGAGCACTCGGTTCGGGGCACGCCAACACGCGAGCTTGAAGAGATGCGCCGGATGCAGACTCCCGAGCCTGTATCGCAGCCTCCAGCCTTCTCTCACGGCCCCCAGTTTCACCCGGGTCTCAAAGCTGCTTTCCACTCATCTGATCTAAGAAAGGCAAACAACCGTCTTTCGCACAGCACTCTTGCTCAGATTGTCAATCCATCTGGACCCCCCGATGCTGGCGCTGCACCTTACAACTACGACAGTGGTGCTGGCGGTTATTACAATGGCGGCAATGCCATGGGATATGCGAAGCCCACTCCCTCTCAAGCCAGTGGACGCGATATGAACGCGAACCGAGGCCCTCCGGTACTACCTAATGCTCCCCCTCTTCGGCGATCCGCTAATGACATTCCCTCTCCTGAAGTTCTGATTTTTGAAGCACCCTCGGTGCCAGTAGCACATGCCAATTGCCTCCCGATCGAACAGCCTTCTCCAATCCGTGCCACAACTGCCGCGCTCAACGCCATGTCCTATCCCACCACTGCTTCCAACAGCGACCTTCCCAGCATATCTGTCGCCGAATCCCATTCTTTGCCCACCAACCTCGCTTCCGCTTCCGCCGCCACCACCGCCACTAGTTCCAACACCAACGTGCGCATTGCTGTTATACCCGAAGTTGCTCCAGAAGACAAACCACAGTCCCGCGACCCACAAAATTCCAATGAACCGCATGTCTTTGAAACATTGTCTCATACATACGAGCCACGCTATACGCATTCCTCTCAGCCTCCTCCAGAAATTCTTCCTGCCTCCCCGCTACCTTCACGCGTCGTTAATGATACTACATATAACCTGCCGACGTCCCCACCAGTTTCTCCCAACCCTGCAGACCTTCCTCTCCAGTTACCATCAGACCTTCCTGCTCATGCTCCCCGCACCGGGTCCCCCGCCCCACGAGACGTCATGTATAAACCTCACCAGCGCCGCTCAGAGTCCCCGTTGACATTATCGTTCAATCAAGCTTTCTCAGCCTCTCATACATCTTCCCCACCCCATGCGAGACAAGGGTCTTCTTCTTACACACCCCGGACTACTACTCCAGATGCTGCGCAGCGTCTAAATCTCGACCATCACTACCGATCTGGAAGTGATGCGTCCTCCGCTTACTGGCCACCTCGCAGCAGTGCTGGTACGAGCTACGGATCGTCGCGCGACTCGGCTGGCTTTTCACCTGCAACCGGAGGCGGACAGGGAAAGTTTCGTATCCATCGAAAAGCTGTCCCTCCCCGGTCATCCAATGCCTCTAGTGAAGGCGCCGAGTTTGCGCTGAACTCATCGCGGTGTTCTGGAAACCCTTATGAATCTAGTTGTGATGGCCATGCAAAGCAATCCGATCACTTCAGTCTGCCGTCATACGGTTCTGGGTCTCAAGGCAAGACAAAGAATGATGCCAACCCAAATACCATGGGCAGCCTCGGCATTGACTTTAGTGGTATCAGCTACCCAGAAACGGTCGAACAGCCGGACCGCCCTCGGGCCGGCGTACTGAAGACTGTTGGAGGAGATGTCAATTCTGGCACACCTGTTTCTCCAATCGATGACTACACGCTACCGACCATCGACTTCGGCTACACTTTGAACTATGCCAACCCCAATCTGAAGCTCCCTCCTCTTGAGACGGTCTCTGCTCAAGACACAACCCCGAATGCCCACCCTGACGTCAAGAAGCAGAAAACTAACCGCTCCTTGACACCCGGGGGTAGCCCGCGACGAGACTCCCGCCCCTCGTCAGCTGGCGCCAATGCCATTCTTCAGCAACGGCCCAGATCTGCAGGTGCAGGCGCCATCTTACAGCAGCGGCCTGGGTCCGCAGGTGCTGGCGCCATCCTTCAACAACGGCCTGGATCTCGAGGAGCTGGAGCGATCTTGGAGCATGGTAGCTTGGGTGAAGCATCGTCACGTCTCTCTGCTAGAGAGCAAGAGGCGATTGCTCGCGCAATTGGAGTGCCCATGCTCAGTGTCAATCCATCTCGGCAGTCCGTTGGGCCTATCCTTGGAGGGGGCGCTGGCCTGGTCAATCAGATCGACGGTGTCCAACGTGAGCGTGAGATGTTGAAGCACGAGGCTAATATCTATGCGCAGCAGTATGCAGCTGCCATCCGCCAACAACAAGCTCAGCTTCAAGCCCAGCACATGGTGAACATGCAGATGGCTGGCCACATGACGCCCATGCACATGGACTCCGACATGTCTTTCCAGCCCCCATCGCGGCGCAGCTCCTATGGACGCCCGGTAACTCCTGGAATGGATCAAGGCCTGTCGGTATCGCGCCCCGCAACTCCGGGGATGCACCCAGCTCTCTCAGGTTCGCGCCCTGTGTCGATGATGTCTATCAACCAACAACAGCCCGTGGGACGCGACCGCCGCCCGTCTACCCCCGGCATGGATCCAATGTTCCTTGCTGGAGGCGACCGTATCTCTTCGTCTCGTCCTCTGGCCCCGGGCATGGGCCCGCCAGTAATGGACCCCATGGCTAGAATTCAGCAGCAGATGTCGACTGCTCAAATTTCGCAGCAACAAAGCAACACTCAGCACAACCGAACTGGGGCCGCTCCCAGCGGCCGAAGCACGTCTGGTGCTGATTTGGGATTTCGTCAATGGTAATTAGCCTGCTCATAGGGATGGCCTATTTCTTTTTCCCTGACACCGTATCTATTTTATCCATCAACTTTCTTCACATGCATCTTCTGTTTATTTGCACAAACCCTCTTTTTTCATCATGTTTTCATATGTTGCTTTGCTCTATTCTCGCTGGTTTTGCTCGACTTGCACTTCGCGTGGATCTGGGTTTTTTTTTTCTGCTTTGGGTGAATTTTCCCTTCTGTTTACGCTTGTTGCTTTAAGCCCGTTAGCCATATCACACATGTCAAACTAGATATTGCCTGAAACTGGTTCTATTGTTCATTATCTCTCAGGGTCTCGAAATACTCCTTGCTCTTAGAGAGCATACTGGCCTGGCTCATACATATGCTTCTTTCTGCCCGAGCTTTATAGTCTAGTACCTGCTCAGACCAGGACGGCAAGGGCCTTGCTTGATCGATTCTATCTCGTTTCCGTTTCTTCGGTGTTAGGGCTGGTATGATGGACCGGACAATACCTAGAGTCTTATTTTTGTTTCATAGACGCATCATGAGCATATACACTGCTCCATCTCATCTCTCATTTCCATCATGTACTCTCTATCTCTATATAGCTACACACTTGACATAGTCGATGGATGATTAACTGACTCGTGCAAGTAATCTGATATTTCCGCGATACTTATATCACTTCATACTGACAATATATATCACTCTATGCGCGGGAGTCTCGTATATATGGTGTAGGTGTTACTAAATCAAAGAAATATTTAAGAGACATGTGGATGTGCTAAAGCAATTGGACATCCCGATCTTCCCTTCTTGATGATTAGACAAGCACGGCTCGTCAAGTATCCGATCCGGATCCTCCGATCCACGCCTTTCATCAATGCGGGGAGCACTTAGCCAAAAAAGGGTTTACAGGCCAAACGGTATATTGACGGGGAAATTGCCCGGAAACAGACCAGGTCCGCGCGAGCGTTCTCCAAACGGGCGGCCCAGGCTCGGACCATTGACGTTGACCGGACCAAATCCGAAGCCGAATGGGGTACCGGCGGCGGCGCTATCGTCACGACGGAACGGCCCGAATGACACTCCCGGAATGGGCTCCGTCCACGAAGACCAGGTCACACCTGGCCCGCCCGTGGCATCGATGTGGATGTGGTATGTGGCCTTTCTGGGGTCGTTAGGGTCGTTGGGACCCGGAGAGGGGACTCCGTTACCGTTGTTACTCTCATTGTTGTTGCCTCCGCCTCCTCCTCGGCCCCTACCACCACTGCCACCTCCGCCGTTATCGTATGAACCCCCTGTCCCGGCATCCGCTGTGTCCCGCCGGGGCTGTTGTCGTTGCTGACGGGACGAACCGGGCGCCTGTCGTGTCGACTGCTGGCGAGATGGCTGCGGCGGGGGTTGCTGTCTCTCACGCTGGGTGGCGGCACGGCGCAGTGGCTCGGGGTAGAAGCTGGTGTCGACCTCATCGTCGTAGCTGGCAGCATTGTTATTGGGTCTGGCACTAGCACTGGTGCTAGCCCGCGATGGATGCCACTGCAGCGGTGGCAACGGTGGGACAGCACCCGCCGGCGTACGGTCGAAGTAGTAGCTGTACCCCGTGTAAGTCGAGCTGGCAGCGCTGTACCGGGCATTTGAACGACTGAAGTTGTTGGCGTACGACGAGGTGTATGGGGTGGCCGGCACCTCTTCATCCGCCTCCTCCTCTTCCTCCTCCTTATCTTCTTCCGCCTCCCCATTGTCTCTGCGGCGGCCTTGGCGGGCGTTGTCGGGCACGCGGTAGACCTGCGTGTTTTGGCGCCCTGTGGTGCGGGATCTGGAGGGGTTGTTGCTGGCGCTGGCGTTCCGGGTATCCTTGCTGCTGACGATAGCCCCAGGCTGGGAGATTGAGGCGGACGTCGGTGGGAAAGGCGACTGCCCAGGCCGTGGGTTGCTGGAGTTGATGCCGTTGTTTGAAGCAGAAGGGGACGCGGAGCCCGGCGAGAAGATGGCTGATCCAGGGGGGCCGACGGAACGGGGACCATTGCCCATTCCGCCTGACGGCTTGATGGATCGGGAACTCATACTTGGGTGGAGAAGCAACAATGATGCGGTGTATATACTCCGAGCGGTTGAGGAGTTCTGTGAAGGGAATATCCAGATGTATGTGCGGTTGGCTCAGAGTAGGAATAGGAATGTCTGAGTGACTGGTGACCTACGGAATGCCTGACCTCACTCGAAGCTGGAGGGAGAGGACTCGAACTTATAGCACGGTCGCTCAATACTTTGCACTTTGTAGTGCCTTGCCGCGGCGTTGTTTTACAGACATACGATCAGTATCTGTATCAAGATTCTGTTTTTTTTTTTGGCCCGGATTGCGAAGTCAGGGTACCTACCATAGTCGTCAGTGATACTTAAATTTCAAAGATGATCGTACCACTGTCGGCTCATGCTGATGTTTCATGTCTTATAACCGTTGCAGGGCGATGCACTGTGTGTTGCAGGGAGCTGGTGTTTGGGGTCAACTATATAGTGGATGCAAAAATCTATTATATTATAAGACGGGCCGCCGTAGGGCCACCAAAACCGACTCTGGCGTTTTAATATCTTATGAGTAGTTACGGCCCCCTCACTCTCCCCCCATTCCCGCATTCATAGTATATAAAAGCCCTCTATCACGAAGACAGAAGACAGAAGACAGAAGACAGAAGACAGAAGACAGAAGACAGAAGAGAGAAGAGAGAAGAGAGAAGAGAGAAGAGAGAAGAGAGAAGAGAGAAGAGAGAAGAGAGAAGAGAGAAGAGAGAAGAGAGAAGAGAATTTTTTAGAGGTATGGATCGTCTTCAAGACTTTAGTAAGGTAAGAGAGAGAAGGAGCGAAGGGCAGGTAAACCTGATATAATGCAAGAACACCGGTCGTTGCTTCCCAAAAATTCCCTTGGATATCGTAAGACCTTAATCAGAGCCGTCTATATGCATAGAGTGCCTTCCGCTCTTTCGGATCACATGGCAGAATCCGTTTTGAGTGAGTCAAATTCTCGGTCAAGAGACCGAGATGCATGACTGCTTGAGGAGGTTGAAGAAGTTTCCATGCGTGTCTCTTGTAGGTGCCATTTGAACAGGGTTCGGGAAGGAGGGACCGGACTGGCTCAAGTGTCTTATGGAGTAGGAATGGTCCTTACCTATGATCGGTTCTCTTTGAGCGACGATCTTCGTAACGATCGCTAGCTAGAATACGTTCTGAAATCGGGGACCGTGGACGGCATGTCAGTGGATCTATTCAGGTAGCTAGGGACTTACTAAGGACTGTAGGTTGTGAGTTAGTACGAGTGCGTAAGGCATCTCAACCAAGCATCTGGAAGGCTGCCCGGATTCCTAGGGTTTTGCAATGGCAAATTCATCTTCAACACCATGCGCCTATCATATATAAGGCCTGGACCTCACCTCACCGCTACCAAACTCTTTTGCCCGAGCCTGTCCAAGTATGTTCAGTCCACTTTTTGGCAAGTTTTGACTCTGTTTATGTCTGTCCAATCAGACATGCCAAGACCGCGGAACAGACAGAAACCGCCGGGGAGCGTTGACAGCCAACCGATTAAGCCGGCCATTTCACTTCTCACTCTCAGGTTTCCTTGTAGGTGTCTGTATTCCAAATTGTGTGTTGTGCCGAGATGAACACCACGGGGACTGTACAGCACATGCATACACTCGGTAGTACATGTAGACAGACGCCACTTGGTGTCTGTCTCCTTGCACCTCATAGCAATGATTCTGACGATCTTTCCGCGTACAACTCTATTCACCGGAATCTCGGAATTATATAAAAAAAATTTTCCGGCCAGCTTTACTCTGCTATCCCGGACAATCCCTGGGTGGCTTGTGCCTGGGTTGTTTCCGCGTGGCCTTGTTCCTCATGTGGTCTGGCCATTCCACCATATTCGACGTCTCTTGACGTGATCACCCCTGAGAAAAGTGGCGTCCTTCAAGTTCACAGTAACAGGAACAGAAGACGTCGAGCTTTCGAGAATGCACAACAGCACCCTTTAATGAGTATTGCATAATATGTGAAGATCACGTATTACATGCAGAAGACGCGTTTTTTAAGGGTGGTCAAATATATACATTTGAAATCAAATCTTGTCTCCGGCCAAGCTCAAAAAGAGGGCCTCCCGCGTGCCTGTGTGTGTCCGCCCGCCAACGGAATTCTGCCTGGCAGCGAAACGGCAAGCCTCCCCCACCAGCCACATTTCCAGCCAACCAATCCGATAGCTTCTGTCTGTCTATCCCGTCCAAATCTCGGTCACTCTCACTTCAACAGCCTTGCTCACCCCATACATATAGTTTTTTCTTCTTCTTTCCTTTGGCCGCGGTTCATCTACTGCTCTCTTCTTCGATTTTCACCGCCTTTGGGGCCAGGGTCCACCTCTTCCCCTTCCTCGCATCTTGTTCTCGTTCTTCTCCTTCGGCACCAATATCTTGTGGCCATTTCCAGCTCAAACCAATTGCTCGGTGTTTCTTGCTTCGTTGCACGCCGCTGTGTCGTTCCTTCGCCTTCCCTGTTCATAGCTTTCTGCTTCTCCCAGTACTCGAGGCCAATTTCTTTCCCGTGATCTTCACTTCTCGTTACCCCCTCAACATGGCCTACCTATTGTGCATATAAGCCCTCCGGTTTCCACCAGCTTGTGCCCGTTTCGCCCTCTTGTGTATATTTTTGTCATAGCCTCTCCCGAAAACTATCCATCACGCGACTATCATCGATCTACGTCAAACAAGCAACCGCGACTTCTCCCCTCCGCGAACCGTATATGACCTTCCCAGAAAAGCTTACGCTCCATCGATTTGTTCTCGCATATTATAGCACGGCCTCTTTCTTATACGCCTCATCTCCCCGCATGTGTATCGCGTTGTAGCCACTCCTCCGCATCGTCTTTGAAGACTTACCTGTTTGGCCCATCGGATTTATATCCTCAAACATCGACGACAACGCCTTCCCCCGAGACTCTCGTGCCCCGCCAACATATATACGCCTTTTCGTCTTTTCCTCTGTTTGTTTGATACTCTACTGTTTTGCTTGCATTCCTCTCGCTGCGGCCCTCCCTACCGAGTCCCCACCTGTCAAGCAGCCGCTCTGTCTCTTATTGTCTGTCTTCGCCGGCGCGTCTCCGTCCGCCGTCGTTCCAAATGGACGGGGACGACGATCAACAGTGCACCCAAGGTTTGTCTCACACTATGCCANNAATCAACAGACACAACACACAACATCGCTGATGCTGACGCCGAGACTCCCGGAGCTCTAGCTACCCAAAACATCCTCGACCGGCGCCGGATCGGTGAGCAAAACTCGGGGTTTTCAGACGATGATATTTCCGACATAATATGCGTCCTCCACCCCACTTCCCAACAGGCTCGTCGAGAGCTCCATGTACTTGCACAAAGGGAATCCCCCTTTGTAGTTGGCACTGATGAGGTGGATGCGATCACACCCGACTATGTGACGGAAGACTTGGCCACTCGCTTCAACCCCGTCCCCAAGACTACCGGCAACCATGTGATCATGTTGAAGCTGTCTTCTCCTATGAAAAATCCCATTAATGGCTTCGTCTTCGGCCGCAACGCTAGCCGGTGCGATGTTTGCTTTGTCAACGACCCTCATCACTACCTCAGCAACATGCATTTCAAAATCTACATCAACGAGCACGGTGTTCTCATGCTGAAAGATACCTCTACCAACGGAACCTTTGTCGATGCAGATCTCCTGAAAGCCAAAAACCGCAACCCGAATGAAGTGTGTCGCATGCTCACTTCGGGATCTCGAATCAAGATTTTCATGCAAGACGAAGGCCTCGATCTCGAATTCATGGTCCGAATTCCTCGACGTGAAGGCTCATATGACACTGCCTATACCACCAAAGTTACCGAGTTTCTTTACCGCGTCAACGCCTTGCAAGCGCGGCATCCTCCTCGAACGCCTTTGCCGCCTCTTCCACCGTCAGGCGCTCGCCCACCCGGCCTTGTCGACGTATTTGCGAAACAGCCCCAGAAACTGAACGTTGCCTCCGTCGTGTCGAGGCCCATGCCCCAGCAAATCCCCCGAACATGGACTGGCTCAGACCGGTACAACAAAGTTCATCTCCTTGGGAAGGGGGCATTTGCTGAAGTTTACAAGGTCACGTCTAAGTTTGACGGTAATCCCTACGCTGCCAAAGAAGTTGATAAGCTCCAGTTTCTCAAGAATGGTGTTTTGGACCAGAAAGTTGAAAATGAAATCCGCATCATGAAGACTGCATCGCACGAAAACATCGTCAAGTTCATCGAAGATTTCGACTGGGATAACAGGCTGCTCATCATTATTATGGAGTATGTTCCATTTGGTGATTTGGGCAAGCGCATTCATACCTACGGTCCCCTCCCCGAACAGGTGGTCCAATCGATGACTGCCCAGCTGTTGAGTGCCCTAGGCTATCTCCACGACAATAGCATTACCCACCGAGATGTCAAGCCCGATAACATCCTGATCAACTCTCTCGACCCTTTTCACGTCAAGCTCACTGATTTTGGCCTCTCCAAGCAGGTTGATAATGAACTAAACGCCCTACGGACATTTTGTGGAACTCTTCTCTACTGTGCTCCTGAAGTTTACACCGATTTCAACGACTACGGATTGGACGGCTTCCGCCACCCTCGTAACCGCGAGTCCAGGCCTCGCCAATTCGGCCAGCGGTATGGGCATGCTGTGGATGTCTGGTCCCTGGGTGGTGTTTTGTTCTTCTCCCTCACTACTAAACCTCCCTTCCCAGTCACGGGTGGAACGAGTCCTTCGGAGCTGCTACACCAGATTATGACTCAGGATCTCAACATCAGTCCTCTGGAACTGTGCAATGTGTCCGACACTGGAATCGACTTCATCCAGCGCATGCTTCAGCGACGCCCAGAACATCGAGCTACTATCGCAATGCTTCAACAGCGAACCTGGGTCGGTGGCCCAGGCGGTCCAGACGAGCTTGAAAAGGCGCGGGCATCTCCGTCATTCGACCAAATATCTGACGACGAAGAGGATCTTGAGATTGGTGCCTCCCAGCTCAGCATTGCCGACCCCCATGGCCAAAGGCCGGACGATGTCGATATGCACGACCCCGTCCTTCCCGATGAGGATGATTATGCATTTCTCGACAGTTCCATTGTGCCGGATTCCGACCAAGGTGAAGACAACAGCACAATCCGCGGTCATAATGTGTACAGCGAGAGTGAAGATGCCGAAGAATCCGAGAAGGAAAATGCTGCTCTTCGGTACCACGACAATCGTCCCCGTCGCGCTCCACGCCTATTCGGCGAGATCAACGCGTCCGCCATTGGGAGCTCCGGGGTTATTTCCGCCCGCAAACTCAACCTCCACGTTTCGTCGACAAGCAACGATGGTACCATAATTGTGGACTCCGATGTTCCCGACAGCTTTGAGTCTGAGGACCACTTCACACCAAATCGAAGATCTCAACCGCGCGCTGCCCAGCCAGCTGGGATCTCTTATGCTGCTGGCGCCCAGTCCGCAGACCAGCTTCAGAGTCTAGTTGAAAATGTTCAGTCACAAAGCCTGGGGGGAACTCGACAGGAGATCGATTCGGGTTCTGTACTCTTGAAGCCGTCGAATGGGGACACTGCCCCCCCTCATACGCCTTCTGGATATTTTACTGCCAGTAAACGGAAGCCTCCTTCACAGGAAGAAGGTGGGATTGATGTGGAAAGTGGCTCATCGGCAATTGAGAAACCAGCGATAAAACGCCTCAAATCGGGCGTCGACCTCGAGGCTTTATCCACTGAAATCGTCAATGAATATGAACTTTTGGCCAGTGTCCCCGAAATCCAGCGCCTGGAATCTGGCCGCCAAATCGATCGGCCGGTACACAAATCAATTTTCTGGGAAGAGAGAGATCGGACGACATATCATCTCAACTATCCTGAAATGACCAACCTCCAGCTGAACGTGTTTCAGCAGGCAGCGCGAGCGCGAGGGGAAGTTTTTGAGCCCGGCAAAACACCATTATGGGGTCTTGCGATGAAGTATTTCCCCCCTACCGACTGGAAAGCTTTGGAAGAAGAGGAGAAAGAAAATGGGGCCCCATCTGGACTTCCAATTGAGACTGTCATGCCAATGAACCTTCCATCCCGTCTATTAAGACAAGATAGTCGCTCGACGGTTGGGTCCAGAGGATGGAACTTGCCAGGAACAGCCACATCATTGGGCACAATGTCAAACCCTTCAGATAGCGATGATCAGTCCGCACCCATGGCACGCGTTGCTGGTATATCTGGCCTTGGCCAGCCACGACTTGTAGCACAGTTTGAATCGGCTGACGATTCGATTGTGCCGGGAATTTTCGTTCCTGTGACAGACTCGGTCGTCTCGTGGGGTCGTGGTCCAGAAAATTTGATGGTCTACGACCGCCGGGCCGAGGTCAAGGTGCCGAAGAGTGCATTCAAGTTAGTGCTGTGGAAAGATGGGTTTGACGCATCGCGGATGCGGAGGGGAAATGAACCCTGGCAGCACGACGACGCCGCTGACACCATGGCATACCATTTCTACATATCAACCAAAGCCACGAATGGAATCCGCATCAACGGTGCACGGCTGTCCTCGCACGACCCAAAACACCCGAACACGCCCTCGCACGACTGGGTGAGGCTGTACAACGGCGACGAGGTGGTTGTGTGGCGCACAGAGAGTGCGCCATCTGGAACCAAATTGGTTTTCCGCTGTTTTTGGGGCGGCTCATCAGAGGACCGGCCTCTCCCAGTTGATATCAACGGCGCAAGCTCTTCAGACAACCACGCGCTAGCCAACACGATCAATGCGACGACGCCACGACCAATCGAGGCGGTGGACCCTGCGACGGCATACCGTATTGACGAGATTTGTCTGCGCGGCGAGCGCAAGCGCCGCGACACGACGTTCTACCAACAGAAAATGTCTGAGGCGTCGCACGAGCATGACCTCCGCACCCTGCATGTGGAGCGCGAACGAACGCGTAGCCATGAGTTTGAGAAGCGTCGACGGGAGGCTGCTGGGTTCCTGGCGGTCGCGGCGACGGCCAGGGCGGGTGGGGCGATTGCCGTGGCTGCTGCGACGGCTACGACTGCAACGGCGGCACTGACTGTTGCGGCTGCTGCGGTTGCGAGTACCACTGCGGCTGTGGTGGCCGGTTCGAAGAGTTAGGGAGCGAGCAGTTGTCCAGGGTTTCGTGGAGGCGATGAGCCGGCAATGTCCCATCTGGTTCTGCATCACTTAATTGATCACCCCTCCCCCCCCTCCACCTATCTTGACTTTTGAACTCTTGATTTTTTGTTCTCGCGCTCCAACTCTCTTCAAGATATATGCGCCTGATTTCCTAATGTTTCACTTTAATTTTCATGATATCTTTTCCTTGTTCTTCATGCGAGCCCACGTCCAGGCGTCTGTTTGATTTTGCTTTTTGGGTACAGGCACCCTCTCCATTCTTGACTTTCCTCTTTTCCTAACTTAGAATAGCTAGCCTTCCACATAGAACCGAGGTTTCCAGGTTCTCTCTGGAAGCCCAATAAAGATCTCTATACCATCTCCATGTCACCGCATGCTTGTACAAGTGCATATGTACTATATTATGGGGGGAAGTCGCAGATGCATTAACCCGAACCCTGATAATTTGAGTCTGACTACGCAGAGTTTTCAAGTGAGGGAAAACTAACACTAATTATTCCAGTTCTCTCACTCCCTAGGCTAGGTAGCCTTCTCGACCTCCTCAGTGCATTCCAGGGTCTCAAGATATCCTGGGGTGGCGAGGGGAACTGGTGCGGTGGCTCCAGGCTAAAGCAGACTAAACAGGCCTAGACGTAAGAGTGCAGCTTAATAGTTGCGAGACGTAGATCAAGACCGACTTATTGTCGACTGTTGTTTAACAGGTAAAAGGTCACATATAACGGAGGTATGTCGTAAATGGCGAGGGCGGGAGAAAGGATAGAAAAAAAAACCTGAAATGAAAATCGAACTTTCAGCACGACGATCCATTCGCTAGCTTCGCGTTGCCTTTCTCAGTACCTGGTTCTCGCACATGTGATTGGACCAGCGCGGAGGGCGATAAGAAGCATTGAAATGCTTTGAGACGGGAACATAATAGTGGTAGGATATTATTCTCGTTTGAGAACTGTGGTGGCGTGGCGCGTCGGGTAGAAAGGTGTACGGAGTAGAAATATGGGGGTGTGCGTACTGAATCGACTAATTCATCAAGTGCGACTTATGTGCTCACATCTACTATACTCATACACTCACTACCTTGGGAGTATGTCCACGATGAGGTGATGCTCTATAATCGAGACTTCGTCCTCCCTCTGTGGGCAAAGCAGGCCCGGGACCAAGAGTGGTGTTACACACGTGTGTCCCAGCTTCAGGTAAATTTCCAATAAGTGGTTCTGGCAGGGTTAAACCTTAGACCTTCAGCCAAGCTGGGAATAGACCCCGACCAATTGCGACTAGACGTTTGCAGATGTCTGTGGTCGCGTTGTTGATGCCAGCCTGGGCTGGCCTAGACGGGATTTCTTTTCGGACTTGGGCTCCTTGGCGGCGGAAACTGGAAACTGGAAGGCAAGAATTTGGCCTGCGCCTCATTGTCCATCCGAGAATGCTCTGATTCTGGTGAAGCCACACTGATGGAAGAAACTACACTTTCTGATTTTTAACGGCAGATTGGGGCAACTCACAGAGAACCTGTTTATCTTCGGGTGTGTCTGGTGTGATGGGACGACACTCGGCCGACGAGTAGGTTGAGAGGAGAGGATGAAAATCCGGGGCGGTGCTGTTGAGCCAAATCCACGTAGTGTAACACATGCTGTCTGCGAGTAGTGTGCTTGTGGTACGAGAGAAGCTGTTAATACGGCGAGTACGACCGCCTGGACTCAAAGTTGGGCAACTTTGGCGTCGGTGCCGATATCGCCTCATTCTTGGAAGGGCCGGCGTTTCAGCTGGATGAGAAAGGTTCCGACAACGGCGAGTCGGGTTGAACGAAAACCGGAGGGAATTAAGCGGTTGGATTTCAGATGCTGGAAGTCAAGAGAAATTAAGAAAGCGAAAGTCGGCCACGAGAAGAAATTTTTCTTTTCTAGAACCAGCGGAAGAAACGAGAAAAATTTTCCCGCGAAGCATTAAAGTTGGTCTCTCACCCCCGGCGCCACCGAAGGTGGGAGCACTGGGGACAAGCATTACCCAAAGAGATTGTCTAACAGAGACTGGAGAGCAGCGAAAAGAAAACCTCAGGAAGTCGAAGCAGGCCAGTAACAGGTGAGACGTAGGTCCAAACTAACTGCCGACCGAGTCGTCAGGCTAAAAAAAGAAAACNCCCCCCCCCCCCCCCCAAAAAAAAAAAGCAAAACAAAAAACAGTTGATCTACAAAAAGTCCCAGAGAGAGTAAATGTGCGACAGGCTGAACCTCTTATATATTCACAATACGTACAAAGGCGGGTTCTAAGAGGACGAGGGCAGTTTGTTGTACCAAATGGTTTCGTAACAGTGATGATGAATAATAGAGACCAGACGTGGGCAGGGGCAGCGATGTGCCTGGATAGAGGGGCACACTCCAGGGGGGAGCACAAAGCTCGACACCAGTTCCTCGCAGGTTTAACCCCACAATCGTTTGTCAGACCTTGGAAAGTGGGAAGAGCGGGAGAAAAAAAAATCCTGCTTGGCCAGACGGGAATTATTCTGGCTCTCCAGTTTATTCTCCTCCCCTTGGTGTACTCCCATTCTGGGACCCATGAAGTTTCCTTCCTTGGCCAGGATCTGGGTTCATTCGTCGACTGCATGTACCCCCCGTACTCCGTTAAACTGGTTTCTGCAGTATACGGTGCGTATAGACCCTAAGCCTGATATTTTGATATACGACGTTGAGAGGCTAAGTCTTCAGATTTGAACCCGCCAGGCCGGGTCCTCCGTCCCGGGGCCTTGGACGAAGGGGGAAGCGCCATGTTTGGTTTGCCGAACCAGCCGCCTCGCATCTACAGCAGCGATGAAGCGTGACTTTGCGGCTTCTGAGTGCTAATCAGACCCAGGTAGTCCACAACAACACCAGCAACCAATAAAACACCCGAAGACCCGAAGAAGCGAAATTGATGCTCATCCTCGGAGAATCAGCTGAGCCACGGGGCTGTAGCCATCTGCGTTTGCCTTAAGCTCGGCGGGCGGACTGTGCTTGTGAGATATCTTGAGCTGAGAACCATCCTCTCTCAGGCTTATCTTGAAACCAACATATCAGGCTTGTTTAAGGCCCGGGTATGCAGCCCGATACTCAGGGAGAGAGAAAGGGGGGAGGAGGGGTAAGCGATTATGAAGGTGGCTTTTTGAGCTATATAAAAAAGTCTTCCTTGCACACACACACTCGAAACTGGGGTGAAAACCACTGAGTACCTGTCCAGCCTTTCAAGCAAACACACACACGGCTGTCCCGAGAATGGGGGTCACCCGCGCTTTGGGTGGATCTATTGGCTGAGATGTTCGGGCTATGGCAGCGGATGTGACGAATTGAGAGCCTGTGGCTTGAACGGACGGCTCTCGACCTGAAAGAAAAAAGAAAAGAAAGAAAAAGCGCACATGAGGACAAGAAAAAAGCTTGGGGCGTGTCTCGCTTCTGCAGCTTCCCTCTTTTGTACGTACTGTATGGGTGGGTAGCTTAACAGCTTCGGTTATATTCCCTGAATAGTAGTTTGAACAACCGCCGCAGCCACACGTTCCCCTTTTCCTCATGTCGATCATGGATTCTGGAAGAAGTGCAAAAACCATTTCAGCGCCAAACTTGAAATTGGAGGTTTTGGTGCAGTGGACTTCCGGGATGTGAGTTTGGTTTCGCGGTTCTCGTGCCTCGGTTGGTGCGTGGGGGCGAAGAATCTTGGGGTCTCGTCTCACATATTTCTGCCGTGGGCTTTCTTTCCGAGATACTGAACTGTGCTTGGCTGTTTTGTGGACGAGCTTCGCGGAGAGTCAACTTGGTCTCCCGCCCTCACCTCAGCACCCCGTGTGTGCATAGGAGGCATTACGCAGATCAATGAGTAAGTGGTATATCGGGAGGTATTCACTGTTTTCCTCTCCTTCTAACACACCCGCAGCAATATCGCCTCCCGGGAGACCTGAACTTGCTATGCAATGCCTTGACAGCGAATCGTGAACTTATCATAGGCTTGGAAGTGCCTGCCAAGAAGAAGCTGATGGCTTCTCTTCTGTGGAAGCGACCTTCACACGCCGCTCCCGCATTCCAGCCCTCATTCACAAAGCAAAGTGGTACGTGCTTGCTGCTGCTGTCGTTCTGCGCCTCCAACACGAACCACAGGGGTAACGTATTCTGCTCTCCCCCATGCCCAAGCTCCCCCCCATTCTATTGTACAGTACTGTCGGGATGGCGCTGGGCTTGGCATTTGGAACACCTCTTTCGTAAAAAAACACCGATAACTGGCTGCAGGCCGGGCCCTGCCCTTTCAGGCCTACCCACGCCTGACAGTTCGTTGATGCCGATCCCCACTGGGGAGGTTTCTTCGGTCTTTGCTGGGAGCTGAGGCGACACACACCATGTATTTCATTTTGCCTTTTCTCGGCACGCTGGAAACAATGATTTCTCCTGCTAGGCCGATGTGGCTACTACATGGGCACCGGGACGTGCCAGCTCCCCTCTACCCTACGGGGAAGTGGTCGTCGTGCCAGCAGGACCGCCTTCTTTGTATCGCGTGCCCTCTATAAAATGCGCACGCTTTCTGTGAGTTTCCCGCGTGACCCTCTTTAATCCTCCATCGTGAGGAGGGGTTTGGGCTCTACCACCGCATATACTGTACGGTACATATGTACCTCTGGCTAAAAGGGGTGCTTCATGTACTGTACATATATACACTACTGTACAACTGTTCATTACGTAGCTCAGCACGCATGTATGGACAGTGTGCACACATATGAACCATAGTAGGGACTTTGCACAGGAGAATCAGAGGCACACTCACAGGCACTCAGCTCTGCATCATACATGTCTTGTTGCTCGGTCTTTTCTTAATGGTGAGGGCTTTTCTTGCACTCTGCTTGAGAAAGATGGAGGAACGCCATGCATATAGCATTGCTATCTTGCTGTCAACACGCTTGGATGGCGCGGCACTCTTCCCATTCTGTTATCGCACGCTAGGCCTCTTCGGGAAATCCCACACGCTGACTCTCAAGGCTGAGGTCTCGCTATCCACAATCTACACCCTCCCCCCCCCCGGTCTGACAATCATCTTTTGTCACTCCAGCTCACCTCTGCAGCGCTGTGGATGGTACACAGAGGAAAGCTGTTCTGGCGGTGCCATTCACACCAAACAAAGCTGTCTCAATCCAGATCCACACCACCTCCTCCTTCTCCCCAGAAAAACTTCTCTTCCGTGAACCCCAGTGTGGTGACATTTCGGGGAGGGTCTCGACTCCCCTCCCTGTTCGGTTCGGGATGAGCGAGGGAATTTTTTTTTGAGTCTAAGACAAAAGTCACTCTCATCTGGATGACTGACACCTTACGACTTCCTGCGTGCCCGCATGTTGTATGAGCTTTTGATCAATCCCGCCAGCCGACTTGTATGTCTTGTATCCTGCACCGCACATACTTGTGGACAAATGTCCGTTCGATCCAGAGTACGTTACAACCTCCTAAGATAGATCACAACCTGTGCGAGGACACCGAGCGAGATTAATCAAGGCTAACGCTGACTACGATGTAAATTTTAACAAGGCAGCACTCTATCCACCAAATAGCTCATTACTGGTTATCAAGGGTATCTTTCCACCACTCTTGGCGCCTATCCCTAATTTTAAACCCTAGCCCTAAAGTACTCTTTTTAATCAAAACAAAAATTCTTCCCCACAGCTACTTCTTCTTCTTCTTCTCCTTTTTCCTTCCTTCGTACCAACCAACTTTCTTCCGACCAACCAACTTTCTTCCTACCAACCAACTTTCTTCCCACCAAACAATTTTTTCCTACAAAACAGGCGCTACACGAAACCAAGTCCGCAAAGAGAGAGAGAGAGAGAGAGGCACATACAGAGAGAAAAAGAGAGAGAGGGAGACACGCACACAGAGAGAAAAAGAGAGAGAGAGAGAGACGCATACACACACAGAGAGAAAGAGAGAGAGACACACAGAGAGGGAAAGAGAGAGAGAGACACAGAGAGGGAAAGAGAGAGAGAGAGGCACATACAGAGAGAAAAAGAGAGAGAGGGAGACACGCACACAGAGAGAAAAAGAGAGAGAGAGAGAGACGCATACACACACAGAGAGAAAGAGAGAGAGACACACAGAGAGGGAAAGAGAGAGAGAGACACAGAGAGGGAAAGAGAGAGAGAGAGGGGGGTGTCCGAGTTTAGGCGGGCGTGGAGTACGGTAGCTGGGCTCTGGTATTGACTTCCGCGCTGGGCTCTGGTGCTGGCTTCCCTGAATGCCTTCAAGAATTAAAGAGTCAAGGCAGGATACAAAGCAGGGGGGGGTGTATGCTCGGTTCCTGGACCCCTATAGAAGTAGCGCTAAAAGACCTACTAAAAAGATACTTCTTAACATCCTTATTGGATTTTAGCGTGTGGTGGAAACTTTTACCCGTATGATAGTACTCTGCTACACGATATAAGTAATCTCGCTTCGTGACGACTGACTGGTGACAGTGACGAGCTTAGAAATGCTCACGGAAAGTGGTTCCTCACGGTGGGTTGCCAAACCTTGCGCACGAGATCTACAGTATTGAGCTATATCAACACTCTCACCACTAGGGTGCTTGAAGATTAAAACACTGCCGCTTTTATGCTTATACTACTGATCCAGGTTATAACGACAAAGTGTGCTGTGCGGAGCATCATGCTTTGTTTCACGTAGTATGTCACTCAGTATCACAATCGATGAAAACAGATTTCGGTTCTTATTATTATTACTTCTAAGTTCTCCTTCTACCTTATTCCTAAATAGGAATTCTAATATATATAAAGTATTTATAATTATAGGGATCGATAACTTATCCCTAATAACTTATTAACTTAATAATTAGTTATATTAGGGTTAGGGCTTTATAACTTATATTAGTTACTTCTTCTTTATACTCCCCGTTAATCGATATAAGCTAGATAGCTTCGTATAGTAGACCTATACTAGGAGAGGTTAATACCTTTATAAGGTATAAAAATATTATTAGGGTTACCGGTTTAGTAAATATATCGGTAAGTTATTTTATAGTAGGGACGTATACTAAAGTAATAAATCCTTCGGTAATAGCTTAGTAAAGAAAATAAAAATATATTTTAATATACCGAGAACGTCGTTATATCTTATTAGAGGATATAAATATAATAGCACTTTTATTATCGTAGAATAGTATGATTTTAGTATAATACTCGATTTCGTTAAGGAACTACTAGATCTATATTACGTATACGGTAGTATTTAATACTACGATATATTCGGCTTTAGTTAATAATTTCGCTATAACTCTCTATCGACGAGAGGCCTAGGCGATAGGCCCGCTATTAAAAAAGAAAACGTAACCTATAAATAAACGGCTAGTTTTAAAGTAATCTACCTAAGTCGAGTTATAATATATATATATTAGTAGGTTAGGTATTATATTTAATTTATATTAAGAGGGGACGTTATAGTAAATTCTAAGGGACTTATTATCTAAGAGGTATCGTAATAGTCGCTTTAGACGGTACTAGTCGTAGAGGGTAGGTAAAGAAAGTTATAATAATAAGTTAGAAATTATAAAGGATATATCTAGGCGTATTATAATACCTAGGTAATTAAGTCTTCCTACGATATACCTATAAAGCGGAGCTTTATACTTATCTAATAGGGGTTTTAAATAGTATAGTACTTTATCGGAAGGTTATCGTAGTTTAGATAGGGAGCTATATAGTCTATAGTCCGAAAGATTAACTTTATCGAGGATATCCTTAAGGTAGGATTCCTAGGAGAGTCTAATATACTCCCCGTAAATATCTAAACGTATTCCTAGTAGCTAGTATAGTGGTTTTTAAAGGTCGACGTCTAAATATAAGAGGAGGTCCGATTCGAATTTATCTAGTATTAATTTATTTAGTATAATATAGAGAAAGTCGTCGATATATATATAGATAGTTATTCTAGTTTTCGGGTTATAGTAAACCGTAGGATCGGAGATAAGGCGTTTAAAGCTAAGGCCGGAGAGGATAGCGTATAAGCGTTATTACTATTATCGTATACCTTATTTAAGACCGTAGAGTACGTGATTAAGCTTAATAATATAACTATCGGGTATAGGGATATTTTTATATTTAAGGTATACTCGTAATATAGATAGGATAGAGAGGTAGATATCTTTATTAATTAAACTATATAAGTAAGCTACTATTACGTCTAATTATTAGGATTCCTATTTAAGGTATATTAAAAGTACGATAACTATCCTCTAGCTATCCGTCCTACTCGTATAGGCCGCGGTATTAAAGTAGTTAATACCGTAAGTTTATTTATCGCCTCTAGCTACGAGTCTAGCTTTTAATTTTACTTATATCCTAAATTAATTACGCTTAGTCTTATAGACCTATTTTAATAGTAACGGTTTTATATTAAGAGGAGGGGGAACGAATTTAAAGATATTTCTAGCGAAGAAATTATTAAATTCTATAAATATAGTATTAGTCTACCCTTTGTGATTTCCTAGTATATAGTCTAAAGGACTGATAAATGGGTTATAATTATAAGGCACGTATAGAGAAATATATAAAAGGGAAGCTTAAATTTTTTCTATCTTAAGATAATTCCTATAAAAGCGCGGTAGACGTCGTCCTTTTATAGGTCTTTTACTAGCTTATTAAGGTATTTATATATATTTACTTATATACCTAAATGCTTACCGCTAGGTAGTATCTATATATATTAATATACGTTTATAACGTACTATAATATACTTTAACCTATTAGGGATCTATAAGATCCCCTTTCTTAACTAGATCGTCCGCGATCTACCTTTAACTAGTAAAGGATATTAGGAGGACTTCCCTTTATATATCTTTTATAGCTTTTTAAGTGTTTTTATACTTTTCTAGGGGTCCTCTTTTCTTATCCTTTTCGACTTCCGAGTATATAAATTAGGTCTAAATAATAGGAATAATAATAAATAGGTAATATTAGTAATAATAATAATAATAATAATAATAACGACTAATATAGAAATAGGGGGGGGGGTCTAATCTAGGATATAGGGTTTTCTCTTATCTTATAGCGTTTCGGGTAGCTATTAGTACCGATTTATCTAACTATTAGCGGCGATTTGCCTTAGTATTACGTAGTATTTAGGGGAATCGCGTAGATAGCGATACCTAACCGGACCGTAATAGCCTATATTATCCTATACTAGTAACGATTACGTAGCTTTATCTACTATTTATACTAAATATAGGTAGCGGGCTTACTAGCGTAGAGTGCTATGAAAGTAGGCGGTAGCGGTACTATAAGAAAGGGGGGTACTACTATAATTATAGCTACTACTACTAGTGCTAGTATTAGTACGAATATAGCGATAACGGCGCTAGCGGCGGGCCTAGTAGCTACTATTAGTGCTACTACGGGTCCCGCTACTAGTACCGCGACTACTACGACCGGTACTAGCGGGGGTCCTCCTTTAATATTATTAATTTTAATAGCATTAGCGGGCGTAAAGGCGGGTAATAGATAGACCGTAATAGTAGCTAGGGCTAATACCGTATGCCGTAAGCGTATAATAGTCGCTTAAATAGGTAGGGGGTTTTCAGTAAAGACGTATATTAACGTTATTAAGTTAATAAAACGTAGTATATTATTAAAATCGCTACCGTTTAACTTCTTATTAGTAGGCGTTACGTGCTAGTCGTACGCGCGTAGGTATATTACTACTACGAGGTCTCGCTCGGCACGAGTACGTAGGTTCGGGGTCTTAATCTAGGCGTTATCGGCTATTAAAAAGCCGTTTATTACGGTTAATAAGTAGCTAGGGATACGGTAATTAGCTTAGTTATTATAATAATTAGCGTAAGTACTCTACTTTACGTTATTAATAACGTGTCTTTAGTAACGAATACTAAGGTATTCGATACGTCTAAGTATATATCGTAGGTACGGGAGCGCTTCCTCGTTAGTAATTATAGCGGCTACGTACGGCTAAATAGCGGCTATAGTAGGTAATAGGGTATTATTAGTAGTATTAGTATTAGTATTATTATCGTTTATAATATAGCTAGTAGGCTCTATATATAAAATAGCTAGTAATAATAGTAATAATATTAGTAATAGGAAAGATAGGTAAGAAAGAGATAGTAGTAATAATAGAGATAAAGAATTATCTATTTTTAAATTATTTATAGCTAGAAATCGCTAGCTTTTTATACTTCTTCGTTAGTCGTATAGCTATTCGTTTTTTTATCTATCGTAAATAAGGAAGAAGTTAATTTTTATCGTAGAAGGTAAGGTCTATCGCGGCGTTTATTATATAAGGAGGTCTTTTATTAGTTAATATAGTCTAAATAACTATTAAAATAGGTAGTTACTAGGAAAAGTAGGGCTTAGAGACCGGAAGGGATAGCTAGATAAAGGACGTTTAGGTCGGTCCCCGTATCTAGAATATCGTAATATAGCGATATTATACTTTTAGTATTAGATAGCGCTATTAGTACTTCCTTCCCTTCTCTTCCTTATATAAATATTAGAAATAGTAGTAGCTAGGAGTGCCGATATAGACGGTAGTCGCGAATAAAAAAAAATAGGGATAAAGAAAAAATAGCGTAATAGCGTAGCGATAGGCCTAGAGCGGTCTAAAATAAAAAAATAGAGGTAATAGAGGCTATTACGGGCGAATACGTAGGAAATAACCGGGAAAAATAGGCGAATAGCGTAATTTTAGTAGTAATAACGGGAATATAAAAAAGGAATAAAGGAAAAAAATTTCTAAAAAAGGAATTATAGCGAGGCGTAATAGTAAGGCGTAATAAGAATAAAAAGAACGAAAATAGTATAAAGAAAAATAGAATATAGGTAGAACTAGTATATAATTAGGGGTTAATTTAGAATAATATATAACGAATAGGAGGTAATTAATATAAAGGGAAAATAATTAGTAATAAAAAGGGAAATAAAAGTAAGGAAAAAAAAGAATAGTATATATATAGCGGTAGTTACCTACCGATAGACGATAGGCGTTTATAGTCTAGCTCGAGAAGGCGGCGACTAGTATACTAAAGGCTACGAATAGGCTAGCCGTCTTCTACGTAAGCTAGGAATAGGTTAAACCTATTATACCGTTTATTAAGCCGATAGCCGCCTAGTAACTCTAGAGTATAGGTATTACCTTAGTAAACGTCGATAATAAGCTATAGGCCGTCATAGAATAGCTTATATTTATATTTTTACGGTCGATATCGTAAAATCTAATCGCCTTTTCTAAAAATACGGTACGTAGCTTTATTATTTTATAATATAGCTTTAATATATATTTAGTATACTTTTATAGAGTTAGATAATAAGCGAATAGTCTTAAATAACTACCTTTCGCGAGCTAAGTCCTATTAAGAAGCGATATCTTTATCTATTATCGGTTCTCATTCGTATATCGTAGCGATATAGGACTTACTATAATAAGGCTCGGTACCGAAAAGTAGGTAATATAGGGAAAAGCCGCTTATTTAAGGGCGATTTAAGTAAATACGTATAGCCTTAGGAATAATTATTAGCTAATCGATATCTTCCCGTTCTTTAGTATTAACGCTAGCTAAGCGATAGGTAATATACTTAATTTAGCCGTTAAAACGCTTAACTTACCTATTCGTCCGTAGATAGTATATCGTTATCTAGTATTACTAAATAGGTAGCTCTTAGCTAGCGAGAAGGGTTTTAAATTTATTAGAGTTAAAAGGAGTATTATTATTAGTAATAATCTCTACTAGGGGTCTAAATATAGCGTAAATACGCGTAAGTAATATCTTAGTAGTAGCTAAAGTACTATTACGAAGGTTTATAGCTACTATAGCGTAGCCCGTAGCGTATTCTACGGCTATTAATAACTATATTCGCTTTCTATTAACGATAAAACGTCTAGTAAAGTCTATCCCCTAGCGTGCTAATAGTCGTACGGTTAGTATTAGTCGTAGCGACTTAGTTACTTAAAGAGGTTTTTATAGTAGTTAGTATTCCGTATACCGTTAAATAACCTTATTTATAGCTAATATTAGGTCGGGGTATTATACTCGTCTCGCTAATAAGGCGTATAGCGTGCTAACGTATATATATCCTTCTAGCTTATAGACTTTAACTATTTCTACTATAGCTACCTTATACGTTAGTATCTTTATTAGGGAACGGTTAATAATAGTATATACTTCGTTATAAAAGATAGCGAAATAGTTTTTAACGAACGTTAAAGTGATATGATTAGGGAGAGGATAGCCGTTTTTAAGGTAGTTAATAATATCTTAGACGTCGTACTATCTAAAGTTATTTAACTTTTTAACGTTAGTAGCTATCGGCGTATTATTCGTAGTATTCGTAGGCTATTTAGCGTCTATAGTATTATTAGATAGTAGCTATATTAATAGCCGTATCTTAAATCGCTAGTTTAGGGGTCTAGGGTTATCGTTATTAGTAGGAAAGGCGTCGGTTATCGTATCTTTATCGTCCGGATTAGGCCCTTCCTCCTTATTTATTACTAGCGTTATATCTATACGCGGTCGTAATAACTAATTAGTTAAGATATTAGCCTTACTAGAGCGATAGTAGATATATACGCTATAGTATACGATAATATCGAGGAATTATAATATTCGGGCTAGTTATTCCTATTTTATAGTAAAAAAGCGGAGTATTTTATAATTAGTAATAACGGTAATCTCTATAACTTCTAACTAGCTCCTCTAATATTATAATAATATAATAACGGTAAGTATTTCTCTCTCTTAGGTACTATATCGCTATTAGGTTTTCGATAAAACGGCGCTAAAGTATATAATAGGGCGTAATATACTACGTTTATTATTAGAATCGCGCTATAGTTAGAATAATATAGCGCTAATAGTAGATATCGAGGCGTCGGTCTCTAAGACCGATAGTAGTATATAGTCGTAGTTACGTAGCTCTAGAAGGGATATTATTATATCGCGAATATCGCGTTATACCTATAATAACTCTTCGTTTAGCTATACTTATACGCCTTTTAGCTTATCTACTCTAGTATACTTATAAAGTAAGCGCGCTTTATATATAAAGTAGGGGATAAAGCGGCGTAAATAGCTAGTAGCGTTTAAAAAGCTATGAATCTTAGTAATAGTAGTAGGCGGTAGTCTCTCTTATACGGTAGCGGCCTTTTTAGGGTCTAGGCGAATACCGTAGATAGAGATAATTATTCCTAGGAATTTACCTTCTTTAACGAACTATTTATACTTTTTAAGGTTTAGTAATAGTCGATAGCGGCTTAATTAACGGATAATAGTAACTATCCGCTCCGTTAGTTCCGCTATTATCTCGCCTTAAATATAAATATCGTCTAAAAGGCCTATTATAAAAGCGTAGACCGGCTCGAGGACCTCGTTTATAAAACGCTAGAAAGTAGCTAATATATTTATAAGGCTAAATAGTATACGAAGCTACTCGTATTATCTAAATAGTATAGAAAAGGCGGTCTTTAGTACGGCTTCGGGGTCTATTATAATTTACTAGAAGCTATCTTTAAGGTCGAGGAAGGTATAAAAGCGGTATCTAGCGGCTTATTATAGGGAATCCTCGATATTTAGTAGTAGATAAGCGGCCTTTTAAGTAACTTCGTTTAATACGTAGTAATCGATCGTAAAGCGGTATCGTAGTTAGTTATCGCCTAAGAGGGGCTTCTTCGGTAGTAGTAATACTAGTACGGATTATAAGGAGTTAATAGCGTATCGAATAACGCTAAGAGAGAGTAATTTATTAGTAAATTCTCTTATAATTTTACGTTAGTAAGGGCTATAGCGGCGTAAGGGAAGAGATCTAGGCTTAGCGTCTACCGTCTCGATATTATACTAAGTACGGGCTTTTACGTCTAGTTTAGTATTAAAGTACTAGGGAATAAAGACGAAGGTATTATCTTTAAAGGCCTTTTATATAATTATTAAGGCTTTAGTATTAGCTTTCTTCTATTAGTTTTCTATAATAACTTTAGTACCGCGGATAGTATCGTACTTTATACGCTCTTTTATAAGTAATAGCTACTTTTTATATTTAGGTAGTAGTTCCTCGTTAAATTTAATAGTAACGTAGTTAGTATTTACTATCCGTAGGAACGCTTAGCGTAGTAAAGGGCTATTATTATACTACTAGTAAGTAAGATAAATAACGAAGGCGAATATTTTAGAAGTAATATAGGAGAGGGCGTAAGTATTAGGGTTAGCTAGCGAAATACCGTAAATATATATCGATAGGGGTAAAGGAGGGTCTTTAGCGTAAGGAAGACTAGGATTATCGGTAGAAGGGAAGGTATTTATTAGAAGGTTATTAGCGTAGGTTATATAGGTAATAGCGATATTATCGCGTCGTTAGGGAGGGTAGAAATAAGGAATAACGGGGGAATTACGTAAAAGTATAAGCTTTATCTCGCTATTAGCGTTAGTATACCCGAGCTTCGTAGCTCCGCTTCTATTAATAGTTAGGTTAGCGGGGTAGGTACTATCGGTAATAATATTAGCTACTATAGAAATAACCTCTAATAAACCGTTAATAGTTATTAGTCGGAAGGAAATAACGATATCGTTAATAATAACGAAGCTACTATTACCGCCTAGACTACTAAGGCGTAGCGGGTCTAAAGATAGGTACGGCTTTAAATAGCGACGAGCGTACGATTTAGAGACGAAAACGTTTACTATTCCGGTATTAATAAATACGACGAGGGGGGTTTATTTATTATTTATTAGTAAACCGGTATAAAGGCGATATCGCTCACGATATCCTTCGTAGCGTAGCTATTTTATTAATATCTTACTAATAGTTATAGATTCCTCTATTAATAAGGTAAGAAAGAACGTAGAATAGTAGGTAACGTTAGCGAAATAGTTATTATTTACGTCTAAGCTAGTATCTTCGGAAATAAGTAAACCTTCGGGAGATAAATCCTCTTTCTAGGTAGCGTAAGTATTATAATTTACGGGCTTCTTATCCCCTCTCTTATCGTTTCGCTAGCCTTTATCCGTTATTTATCTATCTTTATATCTAAAGGGGTAGGGAGTAGGAGAACGGTACGCTTTTCGGTCTTAAGACGGCTATCGTAAATAGTCGCGGTCTCGGTCCCGAGAGGTATTACGGGAATAGTAACGAGTATCGCGGTTATTATATAAACGGTTATAATTATTAGCTAATCGACTACGATTTTTCGTAAAACGAGTCTTTTATCGGCGGTTATTATTCTTATCGCGGGGTTCTAGGTATTCACGTACCTAATAACCGGTCTTTCCGTAGCGGAAACACGTCGATTTATCCCTATCTTTATCTTAAGTAATATAATTAAGGGCTTCCTCGCGTATTCCGAATTATAACGTTTCTCCTTCCTCCTTAGCTACTTTTAGTACGGTATTTAACTAAGCGGCGTATAATTATATATTCTTTAATAGGTAACGGGTAGTATTTACTATAGTATAAACGCTCGAGTCTATACTAATATCTTATCTCGTCTTATATTATAAGTCTATAATATTATAACGTAGAATATCCTTAACTATACGTTAAATATAGTACGTTTTAAGTAAGTTATTAGTAGAATTCTATACTATTTTAGCTAGAAGTTCGATAGCCTTATATTTAGACTTATACTAATAATTAAGTATAAGAGCCGTAAATACGCGCGATAGGGTAGCTATTAGAGTACGATTAGAGATAAATATTAATACTAATTCTACTAGTATTAGCTATAGTATATCGGCGTATTTACGAACGAAGTACTAAAGGGGTATAAATTCGCTTCTAATTACTAATAGTATTTAAGACGTCTAATACGTATATAAAATTATAGATTCGTATAGGTAGGTTTAAATACGTACTAATTATACTATAACTATATAGTCCGCTTTACTTAAGTAATTACTTTATAGCTAACTAACTACTTTTTTACTATTCTTCTTACGATCCTCTCTATTATTAATATCTAATAATAGTATTAACTCTAGAAATATCGCCTAAAGATATTTATATTACTTAGTTACGCGTTCGTCGTTCCTTAGGGGCTTATTATAGGCTATTAGTCCGC
>LNGL01000006.1:73456-158134 GCA_001510565.1 Knoxdaviesia proteae
ATTAACTACTAATAATAGGGGTTTACGGACTTTCGCTTATGTTTTATAGGCTAGGGGTAACGCTTACCTTACTTAAGGCTTTAAGGTTATAGGTAACGCTTTTATCCTTTTTTTATAGAATACGTTATTCTTTATCCGTTATCTAGAACGAAAAATAGGTATTAGCGGTCTAGACTTACCGTCGGTATAGAATTATAGGGATAAAGGGCGGTAAGTAAGAGTAAATAGTAGTAAGGGTAAGTTAATAGGGGGTTAGTAGTTAATAAAAGGGGGTTAGATAGTTACGATTTATAGGTCGGTATCGGGGTAACGCGTATTCGGGGAACTAAAAAATAATAAAAAAGAGAACTATTAAAATAAGAAATAAGGCTAATATAAATAAAAGTAGGTTTATTAGAACGTAAAGGGAGGTAATTAGGACGTAAAAGGGGTCGATTAGAACGTAAAAGGGGTATAAAAGCGTATTAGTCTCGTAATAAGAAGCGGATTAGTAATTAGAAATAAATAGAAAAATAAGTAAAAAGGAAAACTCGTAACGGAGATTATCGAAATCGAAATAGTAGGAATACCGAGGTATTAGTTACCGAAATAAAGGAAATATCGTAGAAATAAGAGAAAAGTTATAGAAATAAAAGGAAAAGTATAAGAAATAGCTATTAAATATTCTATAGCTAGGACTCGAACCTAACGTTAGGATCTAACGATTTTAGAAGTATAAAAAAGGTACGCGAGAGGCGTAGATAGTTAGTAAAGGTAGTAATTCGGCGTTTACTAAGGTAATAAGTAGTTAATTAGTTATTATTTTAATAAAGGTAGAATTAAAAGAAAAGAATAGTAGTATTTAACGTATTTTCGTTACTAAAAGGAGGTTAAATAAAAAGGGGTTTATAAAAGAAGGATAATCCGTTATTTAAAGTAAACGGTAAGTAGTAAAACTATCGATTATAATAAAGGTAGGATTAAAAGAAAGGAAGTCGAGATATCGGTTAATTACGTATCGATTAGGACTTAAACCTAGAGGAAAGGTAAACGATTACGACGGTTAGGCTTTAAAGGAAGGTTAATAAGAGATTAATAATATAAGTATTACGCTTATAAAAAATTAATTTTTTATAATTTCCTAGTATATAGTCTAAAGGACTAATAAATAGGTTATAATTATAAGGTACGTATAGAGAAATATATAAAAGGGAAGCTTAAATTTTTTCTATCTTAAGATAATTCCTATGAAAGCGCGGCGGACGTCGTCCTTTTATAGGTCTTTTACTAGCTTATTAAGGCATTTATATATATTTACTTATGCACCTAAATGCTTACCGCTAGGTAGTATCTATGTGTATTGATATACGTTTATAACGTACTATAATGCACTCCGACCTATTAGGGATCCACACCTTTTTTATCGTATTTTAGTACTTACTTAATTAAAACTAGGTCCTAGGTATAATTAAGTATTACTATTTCCTTAGCTTCCTAGTATTCTAATATAATACGAGGGGGCGGGTCTATTCGATTAGTTAATAAGTATACGGCGTACGAGTTATCGGTATTTATAAGTAAATATTTATAGATTTTAATACTATTTAATTTAACGAGTTTATTAAGTAATAGTATCTATATAGAATATAGGTGATAGCTAACGTAGCCGAGAAGAATACTAGGTAGTACGGGTATATCTAGTTTAGAGCGGTAAAGGGCTTAGCGTTTAGCGTTAGTAAGTATAACGATATAATAAGTACCGATAGTATAGAAGTATTTAATTATTAGTAGTAGTAGGTATATAATAAAATATTAATACTATATAATAGCTAGTAGTATTATTATAGGGGATTAAGCTAGGGAAATATAGTTTATAATACTAAGAACGGGGTTAAAAATAAGATCCTATATTAGGCCCGAAAGAAGATTAGACTCGGCTATAGTAAGACGTACTTAGTAAACGACTTCTTTAACGTATCGTTTAATAAATCCGTTAAAAGCTAGCTAGTCTAGTAGGCTCGTAATTAATTCGATTCCCTTAGTCGAGTAGAATTTACGTAGTTTATTAATTTCGATATCGGTTCCGTTATCGGATATTAGGCGTTTTAGGGTAAGACCGGTTTAGTTAATAAGGAACGTGATTTAATCGATAATATCCTAGCTAGCTATCTTCTTAGAGGCTCGAATAGGGGCGCCCTACTTTATCTTTAAGTATTCGTCGATTAGAAGCTAGAAATATTATTTATTAGAGTTAGACTTATAGATTATATTACTAATATTAACGTATAGTATATATATAGGTCTAGGTAGGGGAATACGTATCCTAACTAGGTTCTTCTAGATAGCTTTAGCTAGGTTATAGGAGTAGTAGTAGATTAAATTAGGGATTTTCTAGAAAGGAATTTCGGGAAAATATAATAAGGTTACGCGAAGTAAACGAGGGGAATAGTATAATAACCGGTTATATATAGTATTAGGACTAATTTTTAAAATAGGTAGTAATATCTAAGTAGTTAGAGAGGTAGTTATCGTTATATAGGTCGATAAAATATAATTTAGAATAAAACGAATAGTATAAATACTAAGAGTAGAGGAGTTTAAGGGTAACGAGATAGGAGGAATATAGGCTCTAATTAAAAAGAAATCGTTATTAAGTACGGAAATATATTAATTATTCTACTAAAGCTAGTTACTATAGAGGCTATTCTTTCCTTTAAAGAGTCGTTATATAGCGAGTTTACGAAGTCTCTTTACTCCTAAAATATTATAGGGGGAGTCCTCTAATAGATAGACGTTATAGAGTTATATAGAGGATAATAAACTAGTTATAAGTTAGACGTTTCCTCTTTTTATAGAATAGACTATTCTACCGGTATATTTTAACGTCTATATCTCCTAGATAATTATTCCTAGTAGGAAGAATAACTTAGATATTATAGAATAGATAGAAGCGCTTAAGTCTACTAACTAATAGTAAGTTATATAGCTAAGAAAGTTAGCGTTAGAAAATACGATAGGGATTTCTAATAGTTACGTACTATTATCGTCGGATTTAATCTTATCGTTAGGAAGGTTTCTATTATCGGTAACTATCGAGGTCTTAGTTTTATTTATATTCGACTAAGTATTAGTTAATTTCCGAGGTACGTAGTAGTTAGCGGTAAGATAGCTAGGTTTTCTATAGTTATAATATAGACGGGGGGGTCGTTTCTAGTATTTAGTAGAACTTATAGATTTAGAGTTTAATATAGATATAGTAGTAGTAGAGTTAGGGTTAAATATCCGTCTTATAGTATTCGGGATAGGAGGTATACGATATTAATATATAGCGGATTCTTAGCGAAGAAATATAGTAACCGCTTTAATTCCTCTAGATAGAAAAACTTAATTAATTTACGGGAGAAGCTAAGGGTAATAGCGAGTAACCGGATCGCTAACGGCGGAAAGTATTATTTCCTTAGGTAGAGTAATATTAATAATAGAAATTTCGAGAGAAAGGGCGTTAAAGCGAGTAATAAACTCGGCTAGAGTTTCGCCTTTCTAGAATCGTAGGCTACGAATTTATAATATAAATTTAGTTTAAATAGCTATAGAATTACTAAAGAGCGTATTACGGAGGTTAGTATATATAGTATAGGGAGAGTTAGAAGAGAGTACTACCTTTTATAGGAGGTTAGTATAAGCGTCCCTTATTTTATCCTATACGAAGGCTTATATTCCGAAAGGGAGTAAGTTAAGCTCCTCGAATATAGTAATATCGAGCTAACGTAGGGCTAGGGCTAGTAATATTAACTAGGATAGCTATTATTTAGAGGATAATAATCGTATATCGTTACGGATACTAAATTACTAGTATTTAACGTTAGATAGAGTTAGATTCTATATTTTAGATATATAGGGGTCTATATTCGATAGTATTATACTAGTAGCTAGGGTTAGTATAGATATTTTAATATCGTTATCTACTATTAGTTCGTATATAATAGTATCGGGGGTTACTAGGTTTTCGATAGAAAGGGGGGTAGGGTAATTAGGATAAAGGTTAATATCTTTATCTAAGGGGTTAGGGTAAGTAGAGGTAAGGGAAGAAAGTTAGTTTTTAATTAGGGGTAGCGTAGCTCTATTATTAGATATCGCTATCGGACGGGCGTAAGATAGGAGATTAGATATTATATAGAATTAGTCTAAACTACTAAGAATTACGTAGAAACGAGCGGAGGGCTTATAACCTTTTACGTAGTATATCACTTAGTATTATAATCGATAAAAATAGATTTCGGTTCTTATTATTATTACTTCTAAGTTCTCCTTCTACCTTATTCCTAAATAGGAATTCTAATATATATAAAGTATTTATAATTATAGGGATCGATGACTCATCCCTAATGACTCATTAACTCAATGATTAGTCATGTTAGGGTTAGGGCTTTATGGCTTGCATCGGTTGCTTCTTCTTCACACTTTGTTCACCCCGAGCACTATATAGTACTCCGTCCAGTACTCTACCTACGCATATAAAGTGAGCATATGTTCGTGGTAGGTAGGTATATAGTTCAGGCTAGGAGCTATATGCATGTTTTTAGAGTCCTCCTTATCATGATCCCGGGCCTTAACAATGCAGCCCCACTATTCTCGTTCTCGCCTGAGTTTCGCCACCTTTATTTCTTCTGACCTTTAAGCTTCTGTGACTCCAATGTGTTCTTCTAGTGTATGCGCCTTTGAGTGAGAGGTCAAGTACTGTACACACACGACATATTTGCGATGCACGCACAAGCACTTTACAGTACTGTACAATCCTGGGTACGGGACCCCGAAACCGGACTTTGGGCGTTAGAAAACCACTCCGCCATCTTCGACTTCATGCTCTTTTCCCCCAGTTCACCCGCCAAGCTTGGCTACGAAAGCATTCTACCTATCAGAGTGGTCAGATCTGCGCACTACCGCTCTTATCTCTTGGTTCTATGGTTCTAAAATAGTTAAGATTCAGGCCGGGCCTAGGTCGCATGTCTGGGGCGACATTATGCAGCTTTCCACTCTCAGCCGCCCACACGGGAAACATACCGGTGTCTGGGCACACACCCGAGAGATTCCGCAATTGGCAGTTGCCCTAGCCTGGCCGACAGCTGTACCTTTGTCTGAGGAGGGAAACAAAACTTGATGGAGAGAGACTATTCTTCCATCAGATCACGGAGTCAAAACACCGATGAATGAATGGCACTGGCGTGTTACAGCCGACCTGAAATGATGGCCAGCTAAAGCAAGGCTCGTAGGTAATTGGTCGGGCGAGTGAGAGAGAATAAAATGACCGCCGTATCATAGGCACCGTTAAGCCAACAAGGGGCGGATATCGGACTGTGAAATATATCGCGCATCTTGTCTTATGGCCTGACCTGACTGAACCTTGGGGCTCACTGCCACGGATGGGAACCAGCGAAGCTGGGCCCCCCTTTCGTCGTCCACCAATTAATCACTTGTGCTCTATCTAAGATCAGCGAGTATATTCTGACTTGTTGCGTTGTTGGGCGTGAATCAAGTGGACAAATCTTGGTGGGCTAAACATGCCGCGCAAAACCCCACACAACAGCGATAAACGGATGCCATCAGACTGAAACCTACTCCCACTACCGTCACCAGCCCCGACGACGCGTTAATCGAAATGCGACATGGGGAAGCCTGAGCTATCGGGCTGTTGGGTCTGTTAACAGCTGGAAAACTGGAGGGAGTTTCAGGTTCTGTAAAGAGCGCAGTACGAGATATAAATAACGGTGCTTCTCGGGGTGTCCGATTGATAGCGATTTTATTATGATCCGTTGGCTTGCTCTGAGCTCCCCCCCCATCTCCCCGCCCCAAAATGCCCAAATATCGGCCCAGAAGTCCCTCATGGCTAGATATCCTACAATATCTGACGCCATCTGATTTGCAATACAATCGGTATCACGAGGCCAACAGCAAAAGATATGATGCGCAAAAAAGGAGACGGGGAGAAGAAAACGGGGGCGGGGGCCCTGAAGTTGAAGTTGAGGTTGAAGTTGGAGGTGCCGTTTACAGCCTCATCACACTTGCTGGGAAATTCCGCCAAGAACATCGCATTGAATACTAGCGGGTGATAGCCTTTTCAGCTGAGGGACACATTGGCAATTCCGAACGTGGCCGGTTCTAAGAGCTGATAATTAATGGCACACTGGCGCCGGCACGGGAGCCAGGGCCTTTGCCTTTCCATGATGCTTCGTACCTGTATGCGCAACCACGACGGAAGTTAATGCAGCTCGGGAGCTCGTCACTGGGTGATATGTCGAACAAGCCCTCCTTCATCACTGGATCAGAGTGCCCGTCGGCATTTGGGCGTTGGCAGTTGCATTGTGTGCATTGGCTCTTATCTGCTGGCAACAGAGAACACATATGATGAAGGCTGGCTTGGTAACACATGAAAAAGACCCCCCACAGGATCTTTGGAAGTCGTGGCCACCGCCTTGCAAAGGAAGGGCTCAATAGAATACGAGCAATGGCAAGCAGACAACTCACCAGACTCGAGGCCATCTCTTGGAGGAAGAGGAGGACCATCTTACACAGCGGTACAGGATTGTGAAACCAAACTTCCTTCATGCTGACCATCTGGTATTACGACAAAGTGAACAGGAAGATATTGAGATCTTCATATCGAAAACCCTTATACAAAGATGTGAGAAAATCTCCCAAGTTCTCTTCAAGTTTCTTGATCTTTTGGGAGACATTTTGATGATGGCCATTCCGTGGGTCTAGGAGCTCCCCAGGCATATCCCATGTTCCTCTTCCCTGGCTCTTCCGTTGTCTACGGAGGAGTAATTTTCGCTTCTTCACGCCACCCCCCATCCCCCCACTCTTAACCCATCCGTTAAAGTTTAGCTACCCTTCGGCTCCCCTTATCCATAAACACACCCCCCCTCCCAATGCTCGTCCATGTCTACAACTGGGTGGTATCGACGCTTTTTTGTTCTCTGTTCCTTGGTCCCAGCATAGCATATGAGCGATTACAGCATGGCAAGGTAAGACACTAGTACTGTACAGTACAGTAGAGAATGAACCTGTCCTTGGTGTTTTAATGTCTGGCCGGCTTTCTTTGGCCATTCTGCTTGGTGTAATTCCTTATCTCTGTCCTATAGTCTCTCCCTGGTCCCTGGAGCTTTAAATATCGTCCGTCTCCCTCGTTACCTGGATAGTAAACCTGTTGCTTTCGGATCTCCCCCTTCCCTTCTTTCTCTCTTCTCTATGCCAGTTCTGAGGATATCATTTGTCCAAACTGTCCATCCGTTCTTGTTTGCCTGTCGTCAGATAGCGGACTTCATATGCCGTCTTCATCACCTTGAACCCTAAGTTAACAACAGCACGAAACTCGGGGTTCTCATCTCTCCTTTGCGTTCTTCTACTGCCATTCCTTTAATTTTTTTTCCTTGCTAATTTTTCCCCCGAACGAACAACACACCTCTCTTCGCCATGTCCTACTCACACACCGGTGCTCCGACGCCGTTCAATGGCACGGATGAAAACTATGGTGGCGATGGAGGTATGCTCTCACCTTTCACCGAGTGATTGTCTCATAGCCCAAACACACAAGGCACACCCCTCCTGTTCTATCCCCCCCAAAAATGTCCTGTTGGTTGGACAAGCAGGTGGGATTGGAGGTGTGCCCTGTATATCTCTCATTTTGAAGATGTAGCTAACTGACGCGCGTTCTGTACTCTTGAACAGCTACCGAAAACCTCAACCAGTGGTACCAGTCCGGCGACCAAGCTTTTATCATCGTCTCGTCTTGTCTCGTCCTGATCATGATTCCCGGTATCGCGTTTCTCTACTCCGGTCTCGCGAGAAGAAAGTCGGCCCTGTCCATGCTGTGGGTTGTGATGATGTCGTTCAGTGTTACCTGCTTCCAGTGGTACTTCTGGGGCTACTCGCTATCATACAGTGCCGACTCTGGCAACCCGTTCATCGGCAACCTCACTCACTTCGGGCTGATGAAGGTCCTGGCTGTGCCTTCCCAAGGCTCGCCTCTCGTGCCGGCTCTTCTGTACTCGTTCTACCAGATGATGTTCGCCGGCGTCACCGCTGCCCTCGTGGTTGGCTCGGTCGCCGAGCGTGGCCGTGTTCTCCCCGCCATGGTGTTCATCTTCTTCTGGTTGACCATCGTCTACTGCCCGCTTGCCTACTGGGTGTGGAACGGCAACGGATGGGCCTTTGGCTGGGGTGTTTTCGACTATGCTGGAGGTGGCCCCGTCGAAATCGGCTCCGGTTTCTCTGCTTTCGCCTACTCGTGGGTGCTCGGTCGCCGCAACGAGAAGATGATGCTCAACTTCCGCCCCCACAACATCTCTCTCATCACCCTCGGTACCATTCTGCTCATGTTCGGCTGGCTGGGCTTTAATGGTGGCTCTGCCTTCGGTGCTAACCTCCGTGCTGTCATGGCCTGCTGGAATTCTATCCTGACTGCCATGTTTGCCGCCATGACTTGGTGCTTACTCGATTTCCGCCTGGCTAAGAAGTGGTCTATGGTCGGTTGGTGCTCCGGAACCATTTCGGGTCTTGTGGCTGCGACTCCGGCTTCGGGCTTTATCACCCCCTGGGCTTCTATTATCCTCGGAGTTGTTGCCGGTGTTGCGTGCAACTTTTCGACCAAGAGTAAGTTCCCTTTTTTTCTTTTCTTTTCTTTTTTCTTTTCTTCTTCTTCTTTTCTCCCTGCGCCATTCCCAATCCTTTTGCCTCTTCCTATCAACGAAATCCCCGAAAAAACCCCCCCACTACACCACTATCTCTTGACCACTCCACTTTTATTATCCTCGTCTTGCCCCCATCCGATCCCAACTCCGAATGTCGACCTACAAAAAAAAAGAAAAAAAAAACAAGCTACTGTCAAAACATACCCTGGTCGCCTTATGTTCGATAAGTTTCCCATTGCAACGAACCAGAGGAAACCTGTTATGTAAAATTGACTAACCAATTGCGCATTCCATTTGTGCTTTCTCATGATTCCAGTCAAGTATTTCTGCAAGATTGACGATTCTCTCGATGTGTTGGCTGAGCACGGTATCGGCGGAGTGGTCGGCCTGGTCTTTAACGCTTTCTTCGCTGCCGACTGGATTATCGGCCTCGATGGCGTCAACATGGAGGTCGACGGTGGCTTTCCGGACCACAACTACAAGCAAATGTACAAGCAGGTTGCCTATGTTTTCGCCACAGCCGGGTACTGCTTTGTTGTGTCGGCCATCATCGCCAAGATCATTGACTTCATCCCTGGCTTGAAGCTCCGCGCATCGGAGGAGGCTGAGCTCCTCGGTCTGGACGATGACCAGCATGGCGAGTTCTCGTACGACTATGTTGAGGTCCGTCGTGACTACCTTGCCTGGTCGCCTGCTACCGCTGCCCAGGCCGCTAATGGCGTGAAGGTTGAGCCCCAGCATGGCATCGAGGCGCACTCGAACTTGGCTAAGTCTCAGGAGGAGGCCAAGGATGCTGTTGCTCCCCCCAGTTCGTCTGAGGAGAAGTGAAAAGATTTCAGTTGATGTGCTTCATCTGCTCTCGACTCCCATGTTTTTCTTTTCTCTTCTAACTCTCCAAACAATTATATGGATACCGATTTGCTAATTGAGAGAGGTCAGAGAGGTGTGTTTGATGGCTTTCACTGTCCCGCATTTCCTCTCCGATCCTCCTCATTGGCATCATCCAGCTGTTTTGAAACTATTTGTCACCATACATTTCTAGGGGTCCAATCTTTGATTCCTAATGTTTCTTCCTCATTTGAAAGACCCATTTTGTTTGAATTTTTTTTCCGTCGATATTATACCTCTGTTACTTTTATTATTATTTGTGCCTCGAGTTTTGGTTTTCCATAGGAAGAAAACGGAACGGCGAAACCTATCTAGCGAGCTGTGTGCTTTTTCCATAATCTGGTCTATTTTAACTTTTCCATGCCAACGCTGTGAATACCATTTATGTGTTTTGTTCCTTGAGCTGGCGGCTTTCCCTCGTGCCATCAAGGGGGTTCATCCAAATGCTGGCCTATCTTGGCCTATTTTGTGCCATTTTTGTGGTGCCCAATAAGCTATAGCTGGCCAGCAACAGCACCCACTACATACACGTATCTAAGTTGGCTAGGTATCTCATAGGGTCTACCTAAATCCCGTATCGTTCTGTCTTGCGTGGAGACGATGGCTCTAGGCGTGAACTGGACATACTTATGGATGCTCCCCGAAATAAACCACGATCAGCACAATGCTGCCATTCCTTATCAGTTAATATATTTCCCTGACTGCTACTATGTATTTGATGCCGTAGTCACACACCCCTTGGGTCGAACTGTGCGGTTCTATTGAACGATAAAACCTCTTTGAGGAGAGCACGAGCAGATGGAAGTCTCGACCCACAGGCCCAAGAGGGATTTTTCTTCCAGCATTTTGAAGGTGTGTAAAACCGGATCAGAGACACTATCCTTGCCTGCAGAAGTCAAAGATTCCGTGCATGCACCAGTGAGGCGCACTCACTGATAGCGATTTTTGAACCGGTTGGGTATCATGCGGAGGAACGGATTAAGTAAAGTTACGGGAATATTGGCTTTCTATATGTGAGATGCACAGACGCGATTTGACTAGCCCTCGTGGAGAGACAGCCCCAAAGTCAGAATGAAGTTGCATGTATGCATACTACTCGTCCTTCGAATCTTGAAATCATTCTATAAATTTCCTAGCCCTTAACTTGACACGGGGACTCTCTACTAAGCCCAAGAGCACCCAGCACGGCACTGCCTCAACATGGCAACATACTTTTTGTTTGAAGCATGAGATCTACGTGGTAGATTGTGAGGACAATGTTTCTCGAGACTTTTATTTATCTGAGTCTGGAAGCAACACATCTGGTGCGGATGCGGGGAGGATCTCGGGAGATAAGAGCATTTCTCCAAACCTACGATGCATGTGTAGTGGCGAGGCATTTTAACCCCAAACCGTCCAGTTGCTTTTTGTCCGTAGATGTCATACTAGAGATGGGGTATCCAGGTACATAGCGATCTGTGCCCTAATAATAGCACGGTCGGCTGAAGATACGATTTGGATGAGCCAAAATATAGTTTTTTGACCAGTAGACCTGTCGTCTCCGCTCGCTCCGGAAACCTTTCATGCCCAAGAGCCCGTTCGTATGTATTGGTATGTTTTAGTATGATACTGGGTGGATTGAATGTCGGCTTGGCGAATTTACAAAGCTCACTATCTACTATACGTTCTCTTCCCGTGTTAAAGCCACAATGGTTGAGGAGGAAACCATGACACGTGATTTTGGAAGCGGGTGGTAGAACTTTGATCCGTATAAGGGCCTATATGAGCAGTGCAAGCATGCACAAGGCACACTCCGCTCTTCATTTCTCGGACATTGTAGCCATGGACTCATGACAGGACAGAGAACCATCAGGTCTCGGCTCGCTCCTGCCACCTCAAAATTCTCGAAACAAAGAATGTATGCAGTGGAATCAATATACGTGAACTGAGATTTAGTTATAACAGCACCAAGCTACCCGGATATGAGTATATATTATGTATATTAGTTACTCTAAGGTGGTAATGGGTAGCATTTTGAAGAGAGAGAGAGAGAGACATGAATCGAAAATACAAGTTAGGTAAGGGAGCACAGTATTGCAATCGAATGAGAAACACAAAAAGAAGATCCAAGCCGCGATGTGTGTGACCCGAATGTCTGGTCTGACACAAATGTGAATAACCAAAAGAAATTGACCATTGAGGCAAAGGAATGTGGCCGGGGTCGTAATGCAGATACGCCAGGACGACTCAAGGCGGTCTTTGGTGTCGTTGCTGCTGCGCCTTTGATGCCCGATGGCCATCAAGGCCGTACAGAAAAGAGAATTCAAAGAAATACATGAGGACCTTGGGTATTGCTTAAGATCTCGTCTAAACAGGCGCGCCGTCAACAACGTCGCCATATTCAGGCAGAGGGTAGTCGTCAAAGCAAGCATGGTCAAAGTGTGCCAGACGAGGCATGTCTTCCTGGACCCGCAGGAATGTATCGAGCTCGCACCAACCGTCCTTGCGATCAGCTCCACACTCTGGAAAGCTCAACCCGAGCGGGACTGTGCGCTGGTTGAGAACAAAGTGCACGTATTTTGTCTCTTTGCTGTCCTTGGAATTGCCATCAGTGTTTGAGAGATCGTACCCGGAACGATCTGCGGCAACTGGATGAGGGGATCGAATGATCTCAATGTCCAGCCTGGCACCAAAGGGAGAGACGTTAGCAATGGTGAGGTTGTGCGGACCTGCATACTCAGTAGGTAGCAGAAGCTTGGAAAATTGCCTGAGTCCAAAAGCCGCCAGAACAGATACAATGTTGGAGTCGTGCGAGAAGTCGAAGTAGAGGCTCTGGTTCAATGGGAAGGTTTCTGTGTTGTCGTCCAGGGTTGTGTTGATCTGTGATCCAGAGTACCCCAGAGTGTGGTTCTTGAGGCGAGCCACCACTTCTTGCTGGTACCCAATTCCGACGGCACGCTGGGAGAGAAAAGTCCGCATTAGTTAATACCAACAATGCACGATGACAAGAATGTAAATAGTGACGTGATAACCGCCTTATAAGGGGAGCTCTGGGGTTAAAAAAATGCTGATGAAGAGGCTTGTGGAGATATCAACTTACACCAATAGGACTCTGAAAGCCTGAGTCGGCCGCGAACTCAATGTCCAGCGAATATCCAAAGCCAACCCACTCCTCGTAGGTGAAAAGGCCACAAAACTGGCTGGAACCAAAAGCGACCTGTGCAGGAATGAGGCGCAAGAGACGGAATAAGTAGTTAACAAGCTGAGCCAGTTGGGTGCGTTTATACGTAGATATGTCAAGATCCAGAAGTCTTACGGTTTCATATGGACAGAGAGTCTGGGCCGCATATGTATCGTCAATGGTCCAGTCATAGCCAGTAATAAGGGACTGGAACCTAGCAGTGGCGTTCTGTAGGTAGTTGCTAATCCAGATTTCTTTAGGTTTTGGAGCAATACTCTGGGCTCCATTGGGGCAGTTCAAGTAGCCAGCCAAAGAATTATTGAATCCGCTCTCTTCAATAATCACTTCGATTGTGGCATTTTGAGACCTAGCAGGAACGATAATATCGGGACATCAGAATCAGGTGTGTACTCGAATAGTAGGCAATGACGACAGTCCCTACGTTCATGTGCGGCTGTAGGATACATGGGGTATGTACATACCACTCCAGGCCAAAGAATCCGGCCAGAAAGTTCTCTGCAGATGTCAGCATCCTATCTTGAGTCTGATCTCAGGTTGGTGGTCCATGTCAGTCAATGTGCTATCATCTTCTCCATTGACCATGTGTTTCAAATGCGCTCTAGACCGGGAGGATACTTACTGTAGTCCGAGCAATAATCTTAGTGTTCGGATTATACAGCTTGGAGTACATATAGGCATGTAATACACCTAAGGCAACGAGGTTAGATTAAGTGATACTGGGGACGGCCATGATCGAGATCCTTGTGAATAACCATACCAGATTCATATAATTCCTCACGACCTATATACAATGTGAAAGACATGGGGTCAGTAGGGGTAACCAGAAGTTCCAAGCAATAAGCAAGGAGATCATATGGAAAGACAGTGAAGGAACTAGAAATACCTTTCGGGACAAGAATTTCAGCACCTAAACGGTACGACCAAGAATTAATGAATGTCAATGGCCCTGTTGCCCGAAGCTTTCGTCCAGCTTCCTGGATTCTTTTTCCAAAAGATTCCACTGCAGACCCAGAAGTGGGATACCGCGAACCGTGCCGAGAGAGCATCTAAGAGGGGGGAGTATGGTTAGATATCCAGAATGGCCAACGATGCACAGTTTTCAGAGCATATTTCCGGGGGCCTGGCCTCAAGGAGGTATAGGGCTGTATCAGCAGGCGCACCTGAAGCTGAATGATCTCTGCACCATCGGGGAGAGGATATTCATCAACACCAAACCCAGTGGATGGTCTGTAAGGAGTGAGATTTCTGTAAACGAGCATTAATAGTTTGAAGACCGAAAACAGGAAGATGTGTAGGTCCAGACGTACCCCATGTCTTGGAAGATATTGGGTTCTTTTGATGGCATACCCTCGATAGGTATATCGGTTCGAAGCGGTTCATTCGGGACATAGGATTTCGTTGTGTCCCAGACAGCAGTCTGGGCAAGAAAGGGAGCCTCGCCGGTCTGTGTAGGGCCCTGCCACATTTTTGGGCGCGTTCTGAAGTACTGTGGCACATGGCGGTCGGGCTCACAATCACACTGGTCCGATCCAATGCCGCTACCGGTTCCAGCACGGCCCGGATCTCCACTTTTTCCAAGTCCAAATTCAGAATTCCAGCCGGAGCCTGGTGGGGCCAGATGGATCATTGACGAAGTATCCTCCCATGATAGACGCAGAATGACAAACACCATCATACACGCAAGAATGGCGATCCCAAATGCACGTATGAACCGTTGAGGGGCTATGGGTATACCGAATAGATCAGGTATGATGGATGGTTGGTCGGAGGAATGGCTGTTACAGCCACAGTGGCGGCATGAGCGGGAACGAGAAAAGGCCGCACCGGGTGTATCATATCCAGTCTTCCCAGAATCGGCGTCCACGGCACCCCGGCTCTCGGGATTCAGGTTCCCCGCTGATGCCGACCCCGGCGAGACTGATGAACTCCCATATTGGTTGGCCATAATTTGTGCACTTCCGGCATGTAGAGGTTGAACAGCTATCAAGTAGCAAGGGCAGATCGGTCAAAAAAAGAAGATTTCGCCGCGACACGACACAATATAGTAAGAATAAATAGTGCTTTCCAGATATAGCCCCTTTAGTGTACGCACGAATGGCGATACCCTGAAGACACCGGGTTCAATACCCCCTCGATTGGATCTATCTAGTTATCTGTTAGGACTTATTAATAAAACGACCGTGAGGATATGACGAACGCCGCTTGGAGGAGTGATAGGAATACAACACAACACGATGCTAGAGAAAGCCGCGAGGCTGTTGTGCTGTGTCTTGGCGGAATGATGGGGCTATGCCGGGTAGAAGATAGATAAAGGCTATACTATGGCCTATATCAAGCAGCAGAGTCAGAATGATAAGATATGAAAGTTGATGATAAGAATTAAAGCAAACGATGCAGCTTTTCTCGAACTCTCGGAGTTGGATCAGAATCCAAGATCCACGCATTAGAATCGGAAAGGGAGAGAGATACGTTTGGCCAATCATTCGTCAATCTCACAATGTTAGCATTTAGTTTAGCCGTGCGTGACTAAATAATTAGCTAAACGCGTTTAGCACCTAAATATCGTAAATCCTAAGCATCTTCCTTTCCTGAAACCTATATATAAATAAAGTCACCGGAACAATAAAGATAATCGAGTTGATTTTTAAAAGAAAATCTCATCTTTATATTTATAACTAACACTAGTCACATATCTAACTAGGCATACTACTCAAGGTTTAGGAATTAATTATCTAGAAAATTCCTATATATAAGGTCCAGGTAATTTGTTAGGGTTAGGGTTATATAACACTTCCCTACTCGACGTTTAGCACGTATTAAAACCTAAAAACCCAAAGACACGAGCATGAGGAGAGTTAAATGAAGAAGTTTAAAGATATGAGTGCATATATATATATAATAAGTAGTAGTAGATCCTTATATTAACGTACTCGTTAATAAGGCCAGTTAGTTAAATAGCATATACTACATACTAGTGTATAAAGATATAACCTATGAACTAGATGATTTCCTCTAATATTCTCTACTAGTGCATATAGTGTGTTTATAGCATACGGAGAGTGAGATTAGGAAAAAAGATATATAAATATAAGCCTGATCCCTAATGGACTAGTAATAGGCAATAAGATAAGACCTAAAGCCCAGGAGATCAAATATAAAAGGAAACAAAACAAATTGGATAAGGAGGAAAAGAAAAAAGATAATAAGTGAAAAAAGCATGAATAGTATATAAAAAACTTGAAGAGACTCGTTCATCTGAGGCCGTGTCTAACACTGAAGTTGATGTTTCGACGGGACAACCGATGTCTTCACAGGCCTCTACACACCCAGGTCTAATTGGGATGCATGCGAAGAGGGAAAAAGCCTTCGGGCATCGGCTCCAGATGCCACATGCGATCAAGCTTTTTCTCGAAGGCTTCATACCATTCCTGCTTCAAGGGCTGGGGAATAGTCCATCCCCGAGTCTCACACCGAAGGCGCATGCGGACCAAATGGCGCTTTGCTCCAATCTCGGTGCCATCCACGAAGCTTTCGCGGCGGTGAAGAACAGCGAGGTTGTTGATGAAATGCATGTCTCCGGCCTGAGTCTGGATTTCCATCTGAGTAGCCTTTGCAATAGCTTCAATGGAGTCCAATGCCTCAATCTGGCCGGCCGACAGGGTCGGAAGGTGGGCGGGACGGGGATGACTGCCACTTCCCAAAAGTGCAGCACGGCCGAAGTTCATGATGAGACGGCCGTCATTGTGGAAAATTATGGGACGGCACTGGAAGCGGGGCCTGCATAGGAGGAAAAGGGACAATGATTGTGCAGTCAGCATCAAGATTGACGTTCATACAGGCGGAATAATCAGCACACGGAGTTAGAGTGCTCACATTGCAAAAGGCCAATTCGATTGGGAAAGGGTGCGGATCATAGTTGGGCAGCTGGCGGCCAGGACATTATAGATGGTATGGGCGGAAGCAATAATGCACCGACCTCCGGCAATAGGGGTGCTTCTGGTAAACCAACCGACGATATCACCTGATTCCTCATTGTGAAAAGTCTATAGAATTGATATGAATGGGTAAGAACAAGATCATATAACTGCACTAACGACTAAACTGTGAAAAGTGGGTGACTTACAATAGAAGACGTTGAGTGGCGGTGATGGTCAGCCTTGATATCGGAGCTGTTGTCGGCAACAATATGGACTGTAATGTAGTCAGTATAAAGTTGAATGCTTGAGGCAATGAATTTGCCCGGAAAGTTGGTTTCGTGTCCTTCATGCAATCCCAAGTGACAAAAGTTGGGGATAGGAAAAGAAAAAAAGGTGATAGTTTGAGCCAAGTACGTACCGAGCATATTTCCCTTCTTGTCTTGACGGCCCTTCTGGGCTGCGATGTATGACTGAACACCCAGCCAGATAATCATCTGGTCTTCAACAGAGAACATCTGTGGGTCAAGGCCACGAATGAGACCGAATCCTTTGCCCTCATGCAGATCTTTGCTCAGGTTGTCGAGTCTCTCAGCCAACCCCGGGAGAGGGAAGCTATCACGGGCCACACAGTCTCCATCCAGACCAAGCGCTGATATGGCGGAAATTAGAAGGAAATGTGTTAGCTATATGCAGTAATTTACCCCATGACTGGAGCTTGGAAAGTTCAGAGGCTTGCCCTTGCGCCCGACAGATATAAACAACAACGAGCACGAGACACTCTTGGAAAGGAAGGTGTAGGAGCACACATCACATACTCTTAAAGAAAGCCAGGGCGGCTTTGATCTCAGCAATGTCCTCAGGAGACAGCTGGTAGATATAGCTACTCTGCGAGGTGAACTGACTTCCTGACCACACAAGGGGTGTATTCAGGACCCCAGGGAATCCGGCAGGAAGCTCAGAGGCTTCAGCGACTTGTCCTGGGCAGTAGTCCTTCAGGGATGTGATGTTCTGAGAACCAAATACAGGGCCCTGGCCGAGAGAAGTGCGGAAAGACATTTCTGCGAAGTTGTCTTGGTTGAACTAAGTAAGTGAAGCTCGGGTATTAGCATGAGTTTTAAGGGTAGGTTTTGATGTTAAGTCAACTAGAGAGGCTTGGAACTTACATGGCTGATGGAGATGAATTCTAAATGATGGGTTATCGATGCTCTTATACACCGAAGTTAGCTTTGCAGGTGAAGGTGTGCGTACAATGAACTGTCAATCTTGGGTGGCAAGGACAAGCGTGAATGCTTTCTTAGATGGACCTGAGGTTGGGTGGCGTTGGATGGATGACGATGGGAACGTGGGAGAGCAACAGGTACGATGAAGAAGAGGTAAATCCCGAGGGATGAGTATATATTGGTGAATCTGAGGTGATATAATAGGATTTAAGTGAGAAGTAGGTTTGTTTGTGGGACATAGGAATTCAAGATGAAAGATGAAAGAGTCTGAACTGAAGGTGGAAGATATTTGGTTGAGGGGAAACTACATGTGGTGAGAATGGGGAGGATGATGAGGGTATATATACTAATCTGGGCTGTGATCAAGAAGAAGGCTATCAGGAGACGAGAAAGAGGTGACAGTATAGACGGACGGACGTATGACGATGAACTGCGAGAACAATCTTCCCTAAGGTGGGCTTCAACAAGCTGGAAACTACCGTCCTAAGCGGCACCAATCACTTTAGGTTTGAGCTGAGAAGTTCCAAAAACAAATTCTAGAAACAGTGAACTGGTACAGAATGGTTTGTAAATTTGGACATCGAGACCGGGACTCGAGCTACAGGACACCGGAAAGCACGGGCCGGGGGGCGTGTGAAAAACTAAGAAATCAAGACACAAGAAAATCTATCTAGACACCTTATTAGATCTTTCCTCTTTAAAGAACCAGTTCTATTTGGGTCTCTTTAAGTTTGTGCGTGTGCACACCTTTTTTTTTTTCTTTCCTCAACCCCCCTCTCCTGAGAATGGTGGTTGACTTTACCAAGTGTTCTTACCAACAGTAAAAAAAAGAAAAAAAATTAATAATAAAAATAAAAAACCATAACGCTGCCGAGAGCAGAGTCAGCGTGCCGGACCCGTGTAAGTAAGTTCGAGGTAGGTTGGAGGTTAGCAAGATGAACACATCCCTGAAGGTGTAGCATCCATTTGGTTGGAGGCGTGTACTGTGTAATTGATGGGTGTTCGATACAGGGAAAGATCATCTTCCAGTTGGTGTAGTTTGAATCATGCATTCATGCATATACATAAACCACAAATATACACGCGCTATCTACATACATTGACCGACGAAGATAATTCTGTATTTTTTTTAACGGATTATGCCGTAAAGAGATGCGGACACGAAGCAAATGACAGCCCGTGGGCCGGTAACGGATGGGACATGCCAGATAATTGAAGAGGGTTACGGGGGTGGGTTGTGAGAACAGCCAGAGGAACGGAACCCAGATTGGGGAGGAAACAAGTTCAACTTCACTAAAATCAGAGTTGCAGTCGGCAGTGTGACTGATGTATTTGTGGCAGCAGTACTCAGGAAGATGACTATGGAAGTTACCAAAAGAAAATAGATACAGAAAAACCACCTACAAATGAATGAGCACCTTTAAATATATCGGGCAACACATGGGTAGGTTGGTGCCCTTAGAGGTAAGTGTGCACACATGTGGAGGCAGGTCCAACAAGTTGAGCACAAATAACTGTGGAGGGGCAAGCTGAAGACTACCCTTGAAAAGTTGTCGACATATTTGGAACATACGTTAAGAAATTCCAGCCCAGTGGAGAGGGAAGCAGGGGCACCAGGAAACAAACAAGCCAAGAAGGATAAAAAAGTGCGTGTCAGTCATCCTGCATATGGAGGAATGATGGAACCACTTGTGAAGGTGGGAGTGAGTGGACCAATTTGTGGATTGCGGGATCAGGGTCGGTCAGTACTGAGTAGTATTCTGTGACATGAATAGAAGAAATACGAACAAGCCTCTTTTTATCAGAAGATTGAAAGTCTCCGAGCGAGTCCATTGCTCGGATTGACCTGCGTGGCTCTGAAAAGGTGCTGGAGATTTTGATATGAGGTTACCACGACATGTTGAGATTAACTACTGTCCGGTGTCGTTGTGTCCACTAAAGAAGGGCTAGTTTGTAAGAACATAGTGTGTACATATCAACTGCACCCACTCGTATATACTGTCAACGGCAGCTCCATACATGATTATAACTTAGTTTGTGTATTGTACTCTGCATGGCCTCTGCCCTGATGCCCCGTTAGCCTGCCTGTACGCACTACAAATTTAATCTCATCGTTTATCTCAAGATTCAGGTCTATTATTGGCAGATGTATTCTCATCCGGGGCTGAAAACGATCCCCACAGATCCCGACCAACTCACTATGGCCGTTCATCCAATATACCTACCTGTATCGGGCACCCCCAAGTTTCATCAGTAAGGCTGGCCAAAGGTGCCAGCAAAACCATCATAGATGTGGAACAGCCTTAAAAGGTTTATGGGCTGGCAAACCGAATGATTTGCTTTGAAGATCAGGATCATAGGGCAAGCCGGGATTTTCTCGGTCACACTCGGTCATACTCTTTAGCCCAGTCTTGCAGGATCCGAAGCCCAAAAAGTCTCGCAAAAACTTTTCTACGGAAGTTTTTTCAAGGTGATACATAATAATAGAAGATGAGAGCTAATAGCTGCACAAGAAAACCTCTAGGGTTAAGATCTAGCAAAGACTTCCTTATTTCCTCAGTAAAGCGGTCTAGGTTTCTCATATTGAAAGTGTTAGCCTGTTGGCGAGCTTGAAAAAGAAATTGTAATTCCCATCTATCCCTAAACAGGTTTCCAGTTTCCGCAAGGGAAAATCACAGTATCATGTCGAGTTGATGTAGATGGAGAGATAGAGTCATGGGCAGAGACTATTTCAACGAGTCCGAGTTATGTGATACATACTCGTGGTTAATTCTTTAATCCAGGTCTTAGAAAACAAGAGGCCCCAGAGTGACATCAGGCAATGTCAAGAGCAAAAATGACACTTGAAGACCCGTGTTCTTGGTCCAGCAAGGGTGCCACGGCTAGGGCGGGAAGTAATCCGGTTGTGTGCCTAGTATACTCTGTAGGAAGGGGAGATAACTACCAACCAACCTTGACATACCTACATATGCCGCTATATACTGTGCATGTCTTACTCAGTAGTGAGAACTGAACATTGCTGCACGACCTGACCATCTGTTCTTGTGCTTTCATAGCGGGTTTCTTTTCGTAAGTGCACGCATTTCTAGCACCGGGCACTTCGAAGTGTCTAGAGGGCTATGATTGGAATCTATAGCCTCGACCTCCCATTTCCTTTCTTAGCCCCATTCAGGTCACATTACGGGTTAAATATGAAGTTAGGATAGCCTTTTGCATCTCCTAATACCTACAGAGGTATGTGATGGTGGAAGGCCAGATAAAACGCCAAGCTGCCGAGTCGGCACAGGTTTCGAAAAGGGCCTGTCCGAACTGGGGCTTTAAATCCTCTGTCATTTTCTCACGCCCGTTGGAACACGAAACTTCCAAAAATCACGGGCTATTCTCTCGTGATTAGTGAAGCACACTCCGGCTCCAAAGACAGTAGCCAAACTTTTCTGGGATCAAGTTGGCAATTTGTATTTTTTGCCCCCCCTCCCCCAAATAGTTGCTGGCAGCTCTGTACCCAAGAAGGACAACAGGGATTCCAAAAGCTTTGTTTAGTTAGCCACAACAGTTGCCTGCCGCCAGTAAGGTCAATCTGGAGATAAGCCCGACGTTCATACAATCAAATGGTCTGTCTGCGCTGATATTCAAAGCCAAATGCTTTTTCTCTCAAGTATTTTGATATTCGCCTCTTACTACTGGCGTCCTTCCATTCATCTTCCCGCCTTACAAGCAGTGAATGATTTATATCTACAGAAATTCTGTGACCACATTCGGTCACCTTTTCACATCGCAGTCCACCCAGCTATGACCTTTGCGGGATTGCCATTGAGGGAAAAATAAGCAAGAGTCTATTTGGACTGGCCCTGTTCGTTGTTAATAAACTAAGATCAGGTTTCACTGATCAGTCATCCGGGTTTCTCAAGGGCGAGCAGCTGTTAGTTTCTGACCAGAACGGTAGTGGAACAAATTCCGGCCAGGCGACACTTTCGAGACCAGATCAACAGCCACATTCACACTCTCTGTTCACAGTACATGCACATACAACTAAGGGGATGTGGATTAGCCTTCACATTCTAGGTTCAAAGACTGTAAGGCACATTGCCCAAATCAAGGAGAAACAGTACGATAATACTAACATCATGTATTAGGAATGGGGACTATTTTTCCCTTCCCACACAGCAAGCTGTTTCTGTCGAGACGTCAGTTGGGTTTCCCTTTTCCCAATAGAAATCACTCAATCATGCCTAAGATTAAGCCTCCTGCTAGCTACGGCTCAGTACTTTGGGGTGACATGACCTGAAAGAAATGGCAACCTTGGAAACCTTAAAATATGTGGCTGCCCAGCTGGTTACTGGAAGCCAAGTCTTAATGGGGTCTGAACGAACAAGCAGCACTCGTCCTACTTCGGTACGCACAAGACACTATCTCTTATATGTAGGTATGTACTGTAGTCACCTCAGTATGTATTACATCTACCTGCCCCTGCCACCCCCCCTCCTGATCAGAAGTCAAAGATGAGCAACCAACTGTCTAGAGCAAAAGGCCCAGACCGGCGTTATCTCAGCCCATAGTTCCTCATTCTTCAGCCTCCCTTGCCCTGTTCCGTTGTCCGTCTGCGAGACTCCGGTCATGATTGCTAAAGTGGCTCTAGATCCAAATCAAGGTAAAAAGGGCAGATGGTCAGCGCGGCCAAGGGACCTCATCTTCGCCAGGCTGGCTACAATTAGCGATGCAAGCTCCTCCGGTATCATCATGATCTTTTATGTACACTGTACACCGTGCGGTAGTTTCCCCATCGGGAAGCTAAACCCGAAGATATGGAAATTTTTCCCGGAACGCACGTCCTAAGCTAGGCTCAGCCGGAACCTCTTACACGATCCTCACGGCCTTGAAGCTTACTTGCAGGTATTCCGGCTGCTGCTTACTCGTACTTTGACACTGAAACAGGTTATTTGGACATTAGGAATTTTCAACTGTAGCTTAGTTCCGCGAGCTGCAGAGCGGGCAGACCAATCCAGGAACAGCTTCACGGCGTAATTGCACCATCTCCCCAAAATTATTTTTTATTTCAAGGCTATTGCGTGTGTTCAACTTAAATCCACTGGGCAGTGTATAAAATAGATGATGTATGATAGCTGCGAGCACATGTACACTTTTTCATGTATCTAGGAGTTCTGAGAATATCTGGGTGTCCTTGCAAGTGGCATAACCCTGACCCTAAACAACCGCCTTTGTCTCATAGGTACCTGTAATTGAAGATGCTTGCTTGCCGGCCGGATCGACCATAAAAACCTTGGATTTATCGGGTTTACTGCATGAGTGGACAGTGGCTGGTTGATCTTATCTAACAATAGAAGCTTGCATGATTCAGGATGTGCCTGACAGGCATTTGTCAAGTTTAGTTGAGAAAATTAGGTCCTGTATGCAGGTTAAAACTAGACCCGTATAAGCTCGGTTCTTGCTCTCGCCGACTCCGAATCAGATACTCAAACTTTAATCTAGACTCTCGGCCTTTCTTACCTAAACCGCTGACAGTCCTTGAATGAATTAGGATACCGAGGCCCCGGACTTGATCTCAAAAAAGCCGAGACGGCATGAGCGGATGGCATTTTTACTATTATTACTATTTTGTTGTCCTGCTTTTGGCGCGTATAGTATCTCGAAGGAGAACGCGATGATTATGACCTGTTCAGTTTAAAATATGCCATGATCGCGCCCTAAATCATTTCAGGCTTAGATATTTATGGCATCTAATTATGTATTAATTCTTCTATATATCTAACTAGCGGTGAGCAGCTGGGCGGAGTCCTAGATAAACACCGCATGCTTATCACCTGACTCGAGCACGTTATATCACGTGACCGTACTCCCGTAAGAGTGCTATATACTACCGTACACCCCTATCTACGTACGGTAACGAAGTAGATAACTAAGAAGATAGTATTAAAGTATTAGGGATAAGTAGATAAATAGGTAAGCGAACGCTTAATAGGAAGTAAGGATATACTACGGATATACTAGCGGCTAGGAAGCCTACTAAATAGAGAAATAAAGAATATAGCTAGATTAAAAGCGTCTAACCCGTACTTACTAGAATATAAATAACTATTTAGAATAAAGAAAGAAAAGGAAAAAATATAATTATATAGTCCCTAGATAGTTTACTTACCTAGGAGGGAATATAACTATTAGCCGTAATAATACTTAGAGAGTATAGGCTAGGTTACGGAAATATATTAATAAGCGTATATACCGCTAGAGCTATTAATAAAGGAAAAGAAAAGAGAGAAAGGGGGGGGGGGAGGTAGAAGTATATAAATATAGTCTCTTACCTACTACCTTTAAGTTCTATTTCTTCCTCTATTCCTATTAACTAACGAGATATCTATTACGAAAACTCCTATAAGATAATAGAATACTAGATAAAAGCCTTCCTAAGAATATAATATACTTAAATATAAGCTACCCGCTACGGAGATAGCGCCGAAAAGCTTTAATATTCTTAAAGAGTTTATACCTTATAGGCGCTACCTCGAGTCTACTATTTCTTATAAGAGTAATAGCGCCTACTTTATAAAGCCCGCTAAAGTAAGAGTTTTACGGTACTACCGTTATAGCGCTAGCGGGAAATATAAGCCCTAATAAGTTTAAAGCTTAGCGTAAAAGCGAGACTAGAAGAGAGAGGTATTAACCGCGAATAAGTAACCTATCGTATATCGTACCGCTCGTACGCTTATTTATTAAGACGTTACGGTAAGACGGGGCTACGCGCGGAGAAGTAGTCTTATTAGGCTACGTAGTAAAGGAGATACTCGCTATCGATAAATATAAATTTAATTACTTACGTAAGGCTAAGCTATAGCGCTAGGATTTATAAAAGGATAGTATTAAGGTACTACGAGCTCTTAAAGATACGGAGACTCTAGTTATATCTAGTAAACCCTATTACCGCTCTATAAAGCGACGGTTTACTAAAATTTTAGATTATCTTAAGTTCTAAGAGTATAGAGAAAGGGAAAGAGGAATATTAAAGCAGATAGAAGAAGGAAGAGGAAAACTTAATAGAGTTAGTATTAAGCCTTATAGACCCGTTCGTATATAGACTATAAATTTAAGAGAGTATAGAAATATTTAAACTTTTATTAATTTAAAGCCTTAATAAGCTTATCTATAGGTATCTCTAATATAGAGACGTACTTTACGAGACCTTTATTTCTATTAAACTACTCCTTTATTTATATATTATAGATATCGACGTAACGTAAATAAGTATTTACTTAAGAGGAGGTATTTATAACTAGGCGTATAGTCTATATATTATTATAGCCTACCGTTAGAAGCGTAGTTAAGTAAACGCTAATAGAGTTTATTAGGCGGTAGAGAGTAATACCCTCGCGTATTATTAAGCTTAGAGTTAAAAGCTTTACTTCTATTATTAACGTAGTAACTATTTACTATTTAATAGCCTTCTATATAACGGGATTATTAAGTATAGTTACTAAAAAGCCGTTTAATAAACGTCTCGTATCTAAGATATTTACGAATAAAGTATTATTATATATAAGTATAAAAAGATTTATTTTACTATAGAGCTACTTAATTAAGATATCGATAGTAAGTACTCTACCCCCTATAAGGTTAGAAGCGGAATAATAGATTATAAGGAAACGCTTATTATAAAGATATTAAATAACTTAATTAGTAATAACTATATAGTTAGGGCCTAGGTTTTAAGTAAATTAAATAAGGTTAGAAGCTACGAACGCGATATCTAGATATAATATAATAGCTATATATAAGATTAATTTTACTTTCTTAAGGAAGAGCTTTATATAAGTTAGCGAAGACTTACTAGAGAACGGTAGGTAGGATATTAGATATAAATAGGAGTCCCGACCGGTATTAAGACTAAAGCGCTATCTAGTCTTCTCGATATAGGCGTTATAAGATAGCTATAGGCGCCGGGTCGCTTTATTACGGATAATACGAAGGCCTAAGAAAAATATAGCGGATTTTTCTCTACGTATATTAAAGCGTAAAAAAAGCTATTTAAGTATAGCTTCGTATTCGTCTCGTAAGTTAGGCGTATAGCTAACGAGGATATCGTCTACGTAGATAAGAAAGTAGATAATCTTACGTAAGTTTATCTACTAGTAGGGGTCTTACGTAAAGCGTATAAGCCCTAACGCCTTAAACTCTTTTAATAAAATATTAAACTAAAGGATTAGGGATTCGCTTAAACTATATAAGGCTTTCTTAAAAAGAGCTATATAATTAAGGTAACGTTTATAAAGGGGTTTAAGTAGTTAAATATAAATCTCTAAATTAGTATCTTCTAGAGAGGCGTTTAGAAAGGTATTAGAGATATTAAACTATATAAGCTTAAAGTTAAAAAAAGTAGCGAGCGTAAGGAATAAGTATAGTAAGCGCGAAGCGAGTATCGTAATATACGTATTTAACGCGGAAGCGTCTTACTTATTACCTTATACTACGTAACGAGCTTTAAAACGCGTAATCTCACTATCTTTACTAAGCTTATACTTCTAAACCTACTTAGTAAGAATAATATATTAGTTACTTAGATAAGGAACTACTTCTTATATACTTTTACTTTTAAACGAAGTTATCTTAGACTAGCTAGCCTCGAGAAATTTATTCCGATATAAGTAAGCTAATATACTATACTAAATAGTTAGTTCCGGGGCGCGAACGTATAAAGGGCGAATTTTAAAGGATACCGCCGTAGTAAAGGATATATATAGTAGCTTAAAGAACTCCCGTAAATCTAAGTAAGGCGGTAAGCTATACTCCTTAAGTAGGAAAATAGAGGTATAGTCCCGTTTACTAAGTAACGGCCTAATAGCCTTAATAATAACTAAGCTAATATAACGAGTAAGCGGGCGCCTATTTTAAGGTAGTAACTAGCGCTAAGTAGAGTACTTAGGCACGCTTTCTACCTATATTATAGGAGCTTATTCTAAAGGAACGAGTATCGGAGGCTTAATAGGCAAAATAGCTAATATAGTATAGCTACTAAGTTATAACGACTAACGCTAAATAGACCGTAAGGCTTACTTATCCGCGCTCGTCGCTAGCGCCGAAAGAACTTAATCTAAAGAAGTAAATATCGGGGGCTTAGTAGGCCCTTCCCTAGAAGCGGAAGAAATCACTTAGGCGTTAAGGGAATCTCTTATAAGATCGAGCGACGCCGCGATATCGTTAACGTAATTAAGGTTAGTAACTAGTCTCACGTCGGGAGACTCTAATAAAGTATATATACGACGGTATTTAAGCTTTAAAGCTACTAAAGGTATAGAGTATATAAATTAAGGTATAGTACTTATACCTATAGAAGACGTTAGGCTAGGGGTACGCTCGATAGAGTTCCTAATAGATAAGGCGTATACCCTAGTAGGTATAGAAGATAAGGCTAGGAGATAAACTATAATATATAATATATATAGCGTTAAAGGGTACTATAGGCTATATCCCGAAGGAAGATTTACTTCCGGCGTAGTAAGGCGCCTAGAAGTAATAGTCTATAAGTTAATAGCTTTAGGTAAGGTTAGAGGAGAGGCCGAAGTCTAACTAAATAATAGTATAAGGAGTCTTTTAGAATACTAGATTCCTTTATTAACGTACTTAAAGAAAGGTAAGGAGTCCGCTTATAAGTATAGATCCGGAATTTCTAATACTCTAGCGAGCTTAAGAGCCTCGGCTAGCGAATCCTCTTCTTAAGGTCTAGATTTATCGTAAAAGAGGCGCTCGTTAAAGCGAATATTACGAGTACTAATAACCTTATTAAGAACGGGGATTTAGATATAAAAGATATTATACGCTATATAGCTAACTAAATAGCTAATATACGCGTAAGGAGAGGCCTTATACTAGCGACGATCCTAACTAAGCTCCCGGCGCGCCTAAAGAGGATAAGCTTTATAGCTATATATATATATACCCCGTTAGTCGCTAGCGAGATATACTATACGCTCTTTAAAGTACTTTAAAGGAGAGGAAGCGTATAAGGCGTAATAGGCGATAAGCTAAGAAGAAAGTAACTAATTTAAGGAGCGTTAATTATAACGCTAAATCGGTATTATATTATAGAGATATATAATAGCGTAGATAGTCTTACTAAGGAGTTCCCCTAGTAAGTAAGATCCCTTAAGTATCTTTATATATTTATTAAAGATAAGTTAGCTTACTCGCTTAGTAAGCCCGTTAGGCTCGTAAGTCTACGGTAGAGAATACTTTAAGATAATACTATTATTTCTAATAAAGATCTACTATAGTAATAGGGTAAAACCCTCTTTATTTACTATACCGGATTTATTATCTATATAAATATAAATAATAGGAATATTAAACTAGCGCTTAGTATACGTTATAAATACCTTAGCGTTAGTAATAAACTCTAAAGCGGTCTTTAACGCTTATAAGAACGCCGCGATATACCCTAAGTACTTATTTACTTATATTTATACCTAATTATATTTACTATTAGTAAGTAGCTAGAAAAGATTAATACCTAAGTACTTAAACGGTCTAATAGCTTTATATATAGTAGGTAAGTAATTAATAACTTATATAGCGCCGGAAAGAGTATATAGAACGTACTCTAAGACCTTCGGCGCGCTATTAAACGGCTTAACGTTAATTTACTTAAGTATATACTTAAGCGCGACTTTACTTATATAACTAGTACGTAAATACTAAACGGCTATAGACGCGTTACGAGGAATTATACTTTCGTATCTTCTTAAGAGATAAATAAGCGAAGGCTCTAAGTTATAAGTAATACTAGCGAGCGATATATAATAGATAACGCTTACTAGCGGTATATCGTTTACTCGTTTTATATAGAATAGACTTCCGTCTATAAAGAGCTTCTTAATAATAGTCGGTACCCCTAAGCGAGTAGTCTAAAAGGTATCGTTAAAGCTATTATATTATACTCCGCTTACGCGAAGTATCTTCTAACTAACTATATTAAAGTAAAAACCCTTAACGAGCGCTATTCTTTTAAGATATAAGTTAACCGCCTTACTAAAAGGGAGTTTAAAATAGTTAACGAGTATACGTTTACCTTAAGCCGTAATCGGAAAGGAGCTAGGACTAACGTAGATAGCCTTACTTAGCTTCGCGTTAATAACGTTAGTTAGTAGCGTATAATCGTTAACGACGTATAGCGTAGAACTACTATTAAGAATAGTTAAGTTTTAAAAACGTAAATAACCGCTTAAATAAGAAGTTAAGAGCGTAATAGCTTACTTAAGTACTAATTAGAAAATAACTACTCCTACCTAGTATTCGTTATCTAGTATAATACTAGCGGAAGGAATAAGCGGGTTAGGCGTAGTACTTAGGGAGGAGGTCTTTAGCGTAGAGGAACGACTACCTCGGCCTCTAGATTAGCCTCGCTTAGAATTAGACTACTACTTAGAAGGCGTAGTCGAGCTTTCGGTAGAGACTAGGCGCTCTAGCTAACGACTTATAGCTCTAACTATATCTAGGCCCTCGGGTCGCTTAAACGCGGTACGAACTATAAAGAAAAGCTTATACGAGGGGGACTTAGCTATAACGTATTCGCTTAATATACGATAGAAAGTAAAGTAGTATTAAAAATTAAAGAAATAAGTCGCGCCTAGCTTATAAAAGTATTTAGCTAGCGTAGTAAAGGAAGCCGTAAAAGGCTACTAACTACCTACTTAACTAGTAGTAGTTATAGCGATATTAAAGCTTATACGAGTATTAGTAAGATATACGAGAAGCGTATAAGAGATACTATCTAAACTAAAATTAAGAGTAACTTAGCGAATAGGGAATTTATTAAATAAATATCTATTATATTTAGGATCTATATTACTAATAAGAATATCGATAAGGTCTTATAACGCGACCTAACTATCTTAAATAAGCTATAGATATAGCGTATAAAGATACGTTTTAATAACGCGCTAGGACTTAACTTAACGAACTAAGTTACTAATAGTCTTAGTAATAGTAAGGACTATATAGTAAGTATTAAAAATACTTAATACGTCTTTAGTTAAGTTTTAATTATATACTCCGCGAAGGTATAAGAGTATATATCGTAAGATATAGTCGCCTATACCCTAAAGGTAGGAATCGAACGCCTCTATATACGTAAAGTCCGTTAATAAAGCGCGTATTATATCTAGGAGTATAGCGTATATCGGGCCAGGGCTTATCTAAGAAGACGCGAGACGAATATTATACTTAAGGCCTTCGTAGACGACCTTATAAATAAATTCGTAATAAGCTAGCTTAGATATATACTACGTACTAATAAATAGATACTTAGTAACGGCCTAATTATATACCTCCTTACGCGTACGAGTAATAAACGGGTTAATAGCGAGCGCGTACGCGTTTATATCCCTATCGGGGTTAACGAACTACTAAACGCTATATTAAGTTAATTAAGCTTTTACTATATCGATTTATAGAAACTACTTATCTGAAGATAAGAGCTTTAGAAGCGAAGAGGATATAGTAGGCGTTACCTAAAGAGCGTTCGGGACGTAAGAGGATATCGCGTATAAATAAAGTAATTATTCGAGAATAGGATAACTAGATAAGGACGCTTAAAAGTTAGATATTTAAGTAAAAAAAAATTAATTATTTATCGTTAAAGGGAAGTTTCTAGATACTAATATAAAGCTCGAAGAGTAGAGTATATAAGTAAGAGAAAATCTATCTAGGCTTATAACTATAGTATCTAATTATATATTAATTCTTCTATATATCTAACTAGCGGTAAGTAGCTGGGCGGAGTCCTAGATAAATACCGCATGCTTATCACCTGACTCGAGCACGTCATGTCACGTGACCGTGCTCCCGTGAGAGTGCTATATACTGCCGTAATATTTTATATACCTGTTGGACTCGTTGCAACCTATCTTTCCTGTCTATAGTAAACAGCCCTAAAAGATATGCGTGCTCCGGTCCCAGGATATGTGCTCGGTTGGTGTCGCCCTGAATGCGCCATATCCGACAAACATCGGCTACTGTGGCCCGTGCGCCAGGAGCAGCATGGGAAGAATCTGCTGCGTGAAATCATTGAGTGGTGAATTTGAAGAGCTTCCAACAGGACTGCCATGTTGTACGCTCACGCCCTGGAGCTATTATAGAGCTTGGCATGGAATTGAACATGGTGGGCCGCTGCTATCTTTGGGTCTATATGATCTTTGAACTCTTGGCTTACGCAGTTTGGAATCGTGAGAAACCGTCCTGTCCTTATATAGCGTCTTCGAGTTGGTTTCCACACGAAGCTATGGGAATTTTGATAGCCACAAGAAAAAAAATACCTTGGTAGCATAAGCAATCAGAGCATGGAGTGTAAGCGTTCGATGAATAGGATAGACACGCGATCTTTGTTACTGCAGAGCGCAACTCCAATTCCCACGCCCGGAAATCCAGGCTAAGCATGGAAACTCATGTTGGGTTTTCAAAGGCATTTATCGATGTTTGAGCTTTTGGTTTCGTGATCTACTAATCCACTGAACCTGCCAAGGTGACCGCCGGTTCAAACACCGGGAGAGAATTCCTGGTTAGAACGCGAGTGGATCCTGCCTGAAAGACCTAGTCCACGATGTCGCCCTTTTTAGGGGTGCAACAGCTGCTTTTTGGGATGTTCGCGAAAACTTTGCATGCTACATCTTATTTTTCTGCCCAACCAACTTATATACTCGTATTGCCAAGGCATATACCGGGTTAAAATCTACTTATCGCCCTGGGTAGCCTACCTACACGTAGATTTTGGAGTTTTTAAAGTGTTCTTTACTCTAGTGCCCTGTATTCGGGACAAAGTTTCAACTGCCCCGAGGGAAAGAAAAGAAAGGATAACCAGTATTGACTACGTGAACTCTACTGGTTATCAAGGGTATCTTTCCACCACTCTTGGCGCCTATCCCTAATTTTAAACCCTAGCCCTAAAGTACTCTTTTTAATCAAAATAAAAATTCTTCCCCACAGCTACTTCTTCTTCTTCTTCTCCTTTTTCTTTCCTTCGTACCAACCAACTTTCTTCCTACTAACTAACTTCCTACCAAACAATTTTTTCCTATAAAACAGGCGCTACACGAAACCAAGTCCGCAGAGAGAGAGAGAGAGAGAGAGAGAGAGAGAGAGAGAGAGGGAGACACGCACACTGTCACTTAGGTTATCACGTAGTAGTTGGACAATTGATGAAAACAGGTTCAATTAGCTTAATAATGATGATCAGACTAAGTTTTAGTCTTGTCTCGTTCCGGAACAGGAAATCTTAATGTATATGAATTGCTATGTGGGTTAATAACTCATCATTTAGTCGATTAGTCATTCTAGGGTTATGGCTTCGGACTTATATCGGTTACCTCTTTCTCACACTCCCCGTTAATCGATATATTAGACGATATCGTAAGGTAGACCTATATTAATAGACGTTAATGCCTTCGTTAGGCGCGAAAAGATAGCTAGAGTTACCGGCTTAGTAAATATATCCGTAAGTTATCTAGTCGTAGGAACGTACGCTAGTATAATAATACCCTTAGCGATCGCCTATTAGAGAAAGTAAAAGTAGATTCTTATATATCGGGATCTACGTTATATTTTATTAGATAATATAAGAGCGATTACGCTCTTATTATCGTAGAATAGTATAATTTTCGTATTATATTCGATTTCTAAAAGAAATTAGCGTATCTATATAGCGTATACGGCGGCGTCTAACGCCGTAATATACTCCGCTTCGGCGGAGGACTTAGCGATAACTTTCTATTTACGAGATACCTATATAATTAAGCTACCGTTAAAAAAAAAAATATAACCTATCGAAGATTAGCTTATCTTTAAGTAATTAGCTTAAGTAGAGTCTAAGTATATATAAATAGGTATTATATAGGTTTTAACGGTATTAGGTTATTTAGTAAAAGAGGTATTATAGTAAATACTAAGGGATTTATTATTAGAAAGGTAACGGAGTAATTATTTTAAACGATACTAGTCGTAAAGAGTTAGTAATAAGAGTTAAGAAGAGAGATCTAAGATTACGAAGGATATATCTAGTTAGGTTATAATTACTAGGTAGTTTAGCCTTCCTATAATATATCTATAAAGGGGTACTTAATATTTATCTAAAAGGGGCTTAAGGTAGTATAAGATATCGCTCGTTCGTAGTTCGGATAGAGAGGAATATAGTTTATAATTAGCTAGGTTAACCTCCTCGAGAATATCTTCGAAGTAAGATTCTTACGAGAGCTTAATATACTCCCCGTAAATATTAAGACGGACTCTAAGTAGCTAATAAGGAGGTCTTTAAAGATCGATATTAAGATAAGATAGTATATTAGATTCGAACTTATCTAGCGTAGATTTATTTAGGGTAGTATATAGGAAGTCGTCTACGTATATATAAATAATTATTTTCGTCTTAGGGTAGTAGTAGACTATAGGGTCTAAAACTAATCGTTTAAATCTAAGACTAGAGAGGATACCGTATAAGCGTTATTATTATTATTAGGTACCTTACTTAAGACCGTAAAGTGCTTTATTAAGCTTAATAATATAACCGTTAGGGATAGATATATTTTAATATTAAAGATATACTTATAGTATAGAGGGGATCGATAGGTAAACGTCCTTATTAATAAGGCCGTATAAATATACTATAATAATATCTAATTAACGGGATTCCTATCTATAGTATAATAAGAAAGCGATAACTAATCTCTAGCTATCGGTTCTATTAGTATAGGCTACGGTATCGAAATAATTAATACTATAGGTTTATTTATTACCTCTAGCTACTAATCTAGCTTTTAGCTTTACTTAGATCTAAAACTAATTACATTTAGTTTTATAAACCTATTTAGATAGTAATAGCTTTATATTAGGAGGGGGGGGAATAAATTTAAAAACGTTTCTCGTAAAGAAATTATCGAATTCGGTAAATATCGCCTTAGTCTAGCCTTTCTCGTTATATTTTAATACTTATTTAACTAAAATAGGGTCCTAAGTATAGTTAAGTATAATTATTTCTTTAGGTTCCTTATTATTTAATATAGTATATCTTATTAATAGGTATTTATCTATTAGGGCGCTTATATTTATTAGAAGTTATTCGTAGAATTTAACGCTATTAGTTTTAATAACTTTATTTAGCGACGGTATCTATATAGAATAGAAATAATAGCTAATATAATTAAGTAGGATATTAGGTAATACTAACGTATCTAGTTTAAAACGATAGAGGGACCGTCGTTTAGCTTCTATAAGTATAATAACGTAATAGGTACTAATAATATAGAAATATTTAATTATAGGTATAGGTAGATAAGGCGTAAAATATTTATACTATATAAGGGCCGGTAGGGGTTAGTTAATAGTAGAAGAGTTAGTAGAGGAGATATAGTTTATAATATCGAGAATAGGGGTAAAAATAAGATCTTATATTAGATTAAAAAGGAGGTCGGATTAAGTTATAATAAGATAAAGTCGGTAGATAACTTCCTTAATTTACCGTTTAATAAAGCCGTTAAACGCGGGTCTATCTACCGGGCTAGTAATTAGTTTAATACCTTTAGCGGAATAGAATTTTCGTAATTTACTAATTTCGATATCTATACCGTTATCGGATATTAGACGCTTCGGAGTTATACTAGTTTAATTTATTAATAATATAATTTAATTAATAATATCTTAGCTAGCTATCTTCTTAGAAGCTTATATAGGTACTCCCTATCTTATCTTCGAATATATATTTACTAAAAGCTAGAAGTATTAGCGGTTAGATTCGGATTTATAGATTATATTACTAATATTAACGTAAAGAGTATATATAGGTCTAGGTAGAGGAATACGAGCCCCTATTAGATTCTTTTCGATAGCTTTAGCTAAATTATATAAGTAGTAGAAGAAGGAGTTAGGGATTTTTAGTAGATAGGTTTCTAGAAAATAAGATAACGTTATACGAAGTAAATAAGGGGAATAATATAGTAAGCGATTATATATAGTATTAATACTAAATTAAGATATAGGTATTAATAAATTATTAAATAAAGAGGGAGGTATAGATTACTACTCTATTAAGCTATAAGTTTTAATATAATATAATAGGATAAAGCGAGTAATATAGATACTAAGATTAGAATAATTCGTAGTTAGAGTAGGAAGTATTAAGCTAATTAGGATATAAGCTCTAATTATAAAGAAGTTATCGTTAAATATTAAAATATAATAGTTATTTTACTATAGTCGATCGCTATATAATCTATTCTTACTTTTAAATTCCTATTTTATAGTAAGTTTCCGTAGTCTTTTTATCCCTAAAATATTATAAGGAGAATCTTTTAGTAATTAGATATCGTAGAGTCGTATTATAGTAGAAAGTCCGGTTACTAGTTAAACGTTACCTCTCTTAGTAGATTCGATAATTCCTCCTACGTATTTTAAAGTCTTCCTTTCTTTAATAACGCTTCTAGGGATAAAGAACGACTCTAAAGTTACTAAGTAGATAGATACGCCTAAGTCGGCGAGCTAACGATTATTTATATAGCTTAGAAAGTTAGCGTTAGAAAGAGCGACGGGGATTTCTAATATTTACGTACTAGTATCGGTAATACTATCGGGTTTAGTCTTATCGTTATAGGGGTTACCGCTATCGGTAACTATTAAAACCTTTATCTTATTAATATTAGAGTAGTTTCCTTATTTCCGAGGGGCGTGGTATTCGGTAGCGAGGTATCTAGGTTTTCCGTAATTATAATAGAAGCGGGGGGGTCGTTTCTAGAAATTATTACTAGTCGAATTAGTAGTAGTAATAGTAGTATCTATATTATTAGTAGCTATAGGGGTAGTTATAGTATTATTATTAAATATCTATTTTCCTATATTAGGAATTAGTAGTATCTAATATTAATAAGCCGAAGACTCTCGACGTAGAAAGGTCGTTATAGCTTTAATACTACCTATTAAGAAGATTTAGTTAATCTATAGGAGAAGCTAGGGGTAATATCTAATAACGGGGTCGCTAATAGCGGAGAGTATTATTTCCTTAGGGAGAGTAATACTAGAAATTAAGATTTCGAGGGATAGTATTTCGAAACGGGTAATAAATTTAGCTAACGTTTCGCCTTTCTAAAATCTTATATTATAGATTTATAATATAAACTTTATATAGATAACGGTCGAGTCTCTAAAGAGGGTATCGCGAAGGTTAATATACGCGTTATATAGGGAGTCTAATAATAAAATAACCTTTTAGGGAAGGTCTATATATATATTATATATTTTATCTTAAATATAAGCTTATACTTTAAATAGAAGTAAGTTTAGTTCTTTAAAGGTAGCGATTTCTAGCTATCTTAGTACGAGGGCGAGGGATATAGACTAGGATAGCTACTACTTAGAAGATAATAAACGTATATCGTCTCTAATATTAAATTTCTAATATTTAATATTAAGGATAGTTAGGTTTTAAATTTTTAATATACGGGTATCGATACCTAGGGGTATAGTAGGTAGTAGAGTTAATATATTAATATCGGTAGTATTATTATTAATAGGGGGTTTAGTAGGGGTAGTAACGGGAGAGTTATAAACGATAGTCGCGGGGGTTACTATTAGGTTTTCGATAGAAAGAAGAGTTAAGTAGTTAATAGAAAACGGGGTAGGATAATTAGGTTAAGGATCGATATCCTCGTCTATAGGGTTAGGGTAGGCTAATAGTGTGTTTTCGATCAGCGGTAGATCGGAGGGGCCAGCAGCTCTATTACTAGAAGCTATAGTTAGGCGAGCGTATAACGGTAGGTCAGATATCACATAAAGTATATATTATAGAGAATTATATAGAAACAAGTAACGAGGGCTTATAACCTATTACTTAGGTTATTACGTAGTAGTTAGATAATTAATGAAAACAGGTTTAATTAGCTTAATAATAATAATTAAACTAAGTTTTAGTCTTATCTCGTTCCGGAATAGGAAATCTTAATATACATGAATTGCTATGTGGGTCAATGACTCATCATTTAGTCGATTAGTCATTCTAGGGTTATGGCTTCGGACTTGCATCGGTTGCCTCTTTCTCACACACACAGAGAGAAAAAGAGAGAGAGAGAGAGAGACGCACACACACATAGAGAGAAAGAGAGAGAGAGACACAGAGAGGGAAAGAGAGAGAGAGGGGGGTGTCCGAGTTTAGGCGGGCGTGGAGTACGGTAGCTGGGCTCTGGTACTGACTTCCGCGCTAGGCTCTAGTACTGACTTCCGCGCTGGGCTCTGGTACTGACTTCCGCGCTAGGCTCTAGTACTGACTTCCGCGCTGGGCTCTGGTACTGACTTCCGCGCTGGGCTCTGGTGCTGGCTTCCCTGAATGCCTTCAAGAATTAAGGAGTCAAGGCAGGATACAAAGCAGGGGGGGGTGTATGCTCGGTTCCTGGACCCCCATAGATGTAGCGCTAAAAGACCCACTAAAAAGATACTTCTCAACATCCTTGTTGGATTTTAGCGTATGGTGGAAACTTTTACCCGTATGATAGTACTGTACAGTATATCCCGCTGACTGTAATCGCAGGGTGGAGGAAGGTGGGATGGCAATATATCGCCAGCGTTTGCGCGCTCATTCGTAGATGTCGTCGCCATCTCAACGACCCGAGAACAGTTACACAGCGTGTGTGTGTGTGACCGGACGATGGGGTGTTGTTGTTCTGAGCTGGTATGGTTGCTTGGTCTATCAGCGTGGCCTGTTTCGGCCGCCTGCACGCAATGCAAAACAGCCAGAGCCTCAGAGGTCCGAGAATGGCCGGCAGCCACACAACGGGCGATCCGACCTGATAGTTCGTATAATCCACACCCGTCGTCATCGAGGTCGTCACATTGTCCAGGACCAGAGAGCTTCCTGGATGGTGTCCAGGCGAGGGATGCAGGCTGTGCAGTTGGGCCATTCAGTGGCCGCCACAGCCTCACGGAATCAGGAACAAAACAACCAATGAGTTCCGCCATGGGGTAATTAACACAGGATAAAATATCAAGAGATCGAAATCGGCGGTAAAGGGAGATGAGAAACGAAGGCTATCACGAATACAGAAGAAATATCAAGATGCCTGAAGGTCAGGTGATCCGATTGAATATGGAAAGTGCGATCTGGACACAAACGAGGCAAGACTGGATAGTTGAATGTCCCGCGCGGACAAGTATCTCGGCCATGCAAAACACCGCAAAAAGGTACACCACGCCTATGGAAGCACCAATGGCCTTGACTGCAAAAACGAAGACACCGATATCTGCATATCTTGAAGATACCCTCTCCCGGATTTGTTGTTTGATCTGGTCGAGCTCTCACAGAATCGGTTGGTATTGGCCGTCGTTTGTGTCTCACCGGAACTATGCGCGGAGAGAGAGAGAGAGAGCACACAACTCATCACAACACACTGAAACCTCGGGGAGAGAAAACGGTACCAACAAACCCAACCGCGGGCTGCCTCAAAAGGCCAAATATTCACCTATCCGGAACAAGTCGTCTACTGAAGCCACTAAAAACCGCCGCATGATGCATTATCGAGGATATGCATCTAACAGAAAACGCGTGTTGTGTGGCTGAAGCTCTGGTACCTCCAAGGGACTTGCTTGGGACGGGTTTCCTCAGCCACACTCGCGTCTTTTTTGCAGTGGTCTGCGCCTATTCAAGCGCAAATGCGCAGGTACTATCGTGGTACTACGGACTTCGCTTGGCTTTTTTTATTTTTTATTTTTTTGTTTGCCGCCAATTCCATAGTCATGATACCACACTTTACCATGAAGCCAAGATTTTGACGACGATTAATATTTACTTAAATGTTGCAGTTTTGCTTATTTTGATCTGTAATTCCTCTCGTTCTTTGTGTGTTGTTTATTTTTAGCAATTCACTCTTTTTGTTTTGCTCTATATGTGTTTTGTATATTGAATATCTGTCGTGCTCTTTTCATTCTTCCTTCATCCCACAACAATCACCTCAGAACGGCTAAAGAAGTCATCGTCATCCTAAATTGTGCGAATCTAGGTCCCATAATCCCTTAAATCCTCCCCGAAAGTCAACTCCAGTATCACTAACTTGTCCCATAGAGTCGTTTCCGAAATCTCACCCACCCCGGGGAAATCCGCTGTGATCTTTCCCCCCCGGCGCCGCAATGCCGCCGTCCCGCTCGAGCTTGGGCCTCCGCACGCTGCAGTGGTTCGTACGTGCCATCCAGCTCGCCTGTGCCGTGATCGCCCTCTCGATGTACACCTACTTCCTCGTGGCTCTGCACACCCACGGCTTCCCCATCCCGACCCGCGTGCGTGCCGTCGAGGGCATCGCCGGCGCTGCCGCCGCCTACACGCTCTTTGCCATTGCGCTGCTGTTCTGCATTTCCGGCCGGACTTTGACGTCGTTCCTGGCCATCGTGATTGATACCGCGTTCATTGGCGCGTTCATCTACGTCTCCACTGCCAACAAGGCCGGAGCTACTTCATGCTCGGTTGAGCCGGTCCACACCGTCTTCGGCTCCGGAGCTCCTGGCGACAAGGTCGACGATGAGGATCGGGGCGGCTTTGCTGTCCTCCCGTCGTACCAGGATGCTTGCCGTCTAGAGTCCAGTGTCTTGGGAGTCTCGATCATCGCCATGTAAGTTCTCTTTGGAGCTGACTTGGCTTTCATGGGGGGACTGTGCTAACTAGCCATCGTACTCTCTGCTAGATTCTTCTTCGTGTTTTCCATCCTCCTCGAAGTCCGTCTCGGCCGTCACCACCAGAAGGAGAAGCGCTTTAGCAAGGCGTCGCAGCTTCCTCTGGTTCCCACCGCCGGTGGCTACATTCAACCCTCGCAGCAGATGCAGGAGTCCACCGACTACAAAGGAACCGGAGGTGGCGGTGGTGGTGTCTTCGGCTGGTTCCGCCGGCGTCGTGCGCCTGGATCGACGGTTGACTACGAGAACATCCTGCCGACCCACCCGCACCCCGATGACCTCACCTCCCGCACTCCTCAGCCCACCGGCCTGGCTAACGACTCGTACGATGCCTATGGCACCCCGAACCAGCGCGGCGAGATGTACGCCAGACAGGCAAGCAGCGACAACGTGTCGCCCATTGAGTCATCGTTCCACGGCGGCGGACTTGCCGATGACCGCAACAACTACCTGGGCTCGCAGCGCCGCGCCCAGTACGACTCGCAGGCTTACAACCGACACGACAGCCCCGCCCCGAACCAGCCGGGCGAGTACATCGAGAGACAGGCCGACAACGGCTATCCCGTGCACTACATGATCGGAGGTGGCGCCAACTACAACCAGCCGTACGGCAATGAAGCGGCTGCCCCGATGTTCCAGGGTCCCGCTGGTTATGGCCAGTCCGCGCCCTACGGCGGCATCAGCTCCGAGGGAACATACGGCTTTCCGGCCCCGGTTGGTTCGGCCCCTTCGCGCCCCCCTCGCGGCTACCAGTACGGCGATGGGACCTACGATCGGTCGTAATCGTCAAGTTTGTCTCGCTCAAGCTGTGTTTTCTTTTTCCCTTTCTGTGTGTGTTATCCACTGGAGACCACTACACAATTTGTACTGCATAGCATGCGGCTTTCGTGGCCACACTCCGGCGTTTACCACTTGGGATTGATGTTTTCGCTTAACGAGGAATGACTTTCATCTGGGATTGAGGGTAGTTGGACCCGTGGAGTTTTAGTATTTTTATCATCAGGTGTGCGAGAAAGGGGATTACTTGTGTCTAGTCAATTTCCTTTCTGCCCCAGAGTTCCCCAGGCCTCGCTCATTCTCACATGCCACGAACCTTTTAGTTCTCGACTTCCGTTGACTTTTTTTTTCATGTTCAAATTACTCTTGACTTCCTCCCGTTTCTTTGGATTTCCCTGTGCCAACCCTACTTACCCCAGGACCCTTTAAAACCCGCGCTATCTCCCTCTCCAAGCGCGGGCTAAGGCCGACGGTGTTACCACATCCGGAACGGTCACTTACGCAACCACCAAGCTCCCGAAAAGACCTGACCCATCCGGTTCCGTCGATGGAGAAACACACGACTGCCAAGGCACACCGGAGGACTTTCCCGTGACAGCTGATGGGGCGGATTCTCAGCTCTGCGCAGTCTGGAGCTACCCGTGCTGGGGGCTAATTCTATGACTACTCTACGCGGCACGCAAGCGAGTGACATAACGATGACGTCGATATGCCCCGGTCCGTGGACCGGGGAAAACCGAGTCGGAGAAAAATGGACACGTTTTACGTGGCGGAGAGACGAAAGCAGCCTTTTGTGAACAGCGGCTTGGCTCAAAACCAGTCTGGACCCTGAAGGCGGCCTGGCTGTCCAAGCTCGCTGGAGGAATCCTGTTGTGTCTCAGTTGAGTTGGCGAGGGCCGGGTTTGGCACGTTCTTGAGCCGTTTTTGGGTTCCGAGTATCCCTTCCCCGGAACATGAGAGGATAAAATGGAAAAATAGGGATACTGACAGCGGTAGGGCTATGTTTCTCTCTGGTATGGGGAGATGTGTCTCAGATGGAGAGCTTTTGATCACGATCGCCGATGACATCGAGATTCGCCGGGCTTGTTATGGGCCGCATCTGAGACTTGTCCGTTGCGGAGCAGATCTGTCCAAGGCCTGGAAGCTCTGCCTACGCACAAGTGTCTGCGGCTTTGCTGGCCAAGCTCCTGCGCCAGTGGCCATCTTCCGACCTGAGCTGTGATGGATGAGTGCATGAGGTCACCAGCCCAGCTTCTGTCCGCAAACGGCATCCTTCTGTATTACAGCCAGCTAGACGGGCTCGATCTAGATGTATAAAGAGACGGGATTCCTCCATCAATCAGGCCAGATAATTTTCATTTCTTTCCCTCTCTCTCTCTACCCCTCTCATCATCAACAACACCTTCATCAACATCATCTCTGCACTTTAACTTTCGCCTTCTACCAAAATAACCACCACCTTTTTAATCCCTTCTCTCCCTCAATACCGCCAAGATGGAACAGGCTAAGCAGGTGTTCAACCAGGCTACCGAGAATATCAAGGGTGCTGCCGCCGGTGCCAACAAGGAGCAGAACAAGTCCACCGCCCAGAACCCCGACGCTTCGGTCGGCGACCGGTATGTTCCACGGCCCGAGATCCCCTCAGCTGGAATGCTGGTATGCTGAAGCAACACACTAACATCTTCCCTCCCTGACTTCTAGTGCCAAGGCTGCCGGCAATGCCGTCAACGACCAGGCTAAGCAGTGGACCCACGAGGGCAACGCCGAGGCTAACAAGAAGGCCGCCGGTACCTAAATGGCCGGACCACCCCGAGTCCGGATTCGACAACCCCGGCGGTGTGATGCCGCCGGCCTCCGCGGAGCCTGCAATATCCACCTCGACCGAGCGTCGATACTCGGTCGATTCCGATGACTCCGGTCCCTCCAGCGTGACCGAGTCGGTGTGTGATGACGGCGTCTACAAGCTATATAGGATGGAGAAGCGTCATAGTTGTCTTATCTGATCATATACCGGGTGTTTTTTTTGAATGTGGCGTTTGCCAACTGGCTCGTGCAATTGTGATAAGTAACACTTGTAGGCATCCTTGAAACGCCTTTCTTTTGAACTTCTGTTGCCGTGACTTTGCTTTCTGCCTGGTGAAATCGAGTATGCGATCAGGAGTTAGGGTTGCCAACGATATTAGGGTTCCCAACAGAAACGCGTTCTGCTATACGCGTATCCGATTGGGAGAACAAGCTTTCGTTTAAAAAATTGCTGGACGTCCGGCATCTACAATTTCATCAGAAATCTCCGATCAATTCCTGATCAATTGATATCTAAACTCGAAATCTCTTTTTTCGAAGCTTTATTGTTTCCTAATACAGCTAAATCTCATCTGTACGTATCGAAACCGGCGTGGAATCGGGGCGGGATGGCATATCCGGACATCGGAAATCCAACATTTCAGGGGCTTAAGCTTCCGGCTTGCATTATCACGGGAGGCTCTGAAATGGAAAAAGATAAATATTTCCGATGTCAAACATTTAGTCTCACACTTTGATTCGGTTCCTTACTCGTTTGCCCATTCGGTGTTGCATAGCAGGAACCCTATCCAAGACGACTACTCCCTTTGCTCTCTCAACTTTGAGAATCTCACCGCCAAGATGTCGACCCTCGAAACCCTCAAGGCCTCACTGCCTGATGACATATTCGACCCCGTGACTCTGTACTCACTGGCGGCCGTGTTCTCGCTTCTGTACCTCGGCATTCTGGCCGCCCGCGCATTCCTGCCGGCCAACGCCTCGTCGATGACGCGGTTCCTGTTCGTGTGGCACGCCACCGACGCCGCGTGCCACTTTCTGCTGGAGGGCAGCTTCCTGTTCCTGTGCCTCTTTGTGTCGAAGCCGGAGGAAGAGTTTGCCGCGGCGGCCGCGCGCGGCGACTGGCTGTTCTACCCAACGCCGAAGGGGTGGCTCGGCACCACCGGCCGGGTGTTCGGCGCTGTGGCTGGTGGGGATTCGCCGGTGGCTCAGCTGTGGATGGTGTACTCGAAGGCTGATCGTCGGTGGGCGGGAATTGACACCGTGAGTCCTTGAGTGCTCGGAGAATCGTGGTGCTCTGCGCCTTGGCCTAGGAAGGCTGACGTGTCTAATAAAAGACTAACAACTTGGGACACCGGTGTCTTCATCTAGGGAGTCGTCAGCCTCGAGCTTCTCACGGTGCTCTTTGGAACGCCCATGAGCCTGCTTATCTGCTACGGACTGGCCAAGCAGAACCCTAATGTGAATGTCTGGATGATCATTCTGGCCACCTGTGAGCTCTACGGAGGTGAGAAGCTCCAAGCCCGCGTCCATCCCCAATACCTGAATAGCCGCTGACTCTCTACATAGGATGGATGACGTTTGGCCCCGAGTGGCTCACCGATAGCCAGAACCTGGATGTCAGCAACTGGATGTACCTGTGGCTCTACCTCTTCTTCTTCAACGCCGTGTGGGTGGTCATCCCGCTGTACGTGATCTGGTATGCCAGCGGCAACATCTCGCGCGCCTTCAAGGCTGAGGCAACCAAGGCAAAGCTGAACTAAAGATATACCTTCCCAGGCATGATGAGCTGCTGTTTCTCGGGCTGGCTATCTGCCTTCCTGTTCTTCTCCGGTATCCCTTCACACTGATGTCCTTAGATCAGTGTACAGCCGGACGATATGCGGGGGAGTACCCGACTACCCCGGGAAACCATTGCAGCAAAACATTCCCGCATCACGGGAGAGAGACGATAGACGAGCGGTGAACACAATATTAGCTTTTATTTTTTTATACACATAAAAGTTGACGATAGTCGGTGTCTTGAACCAACATACTGAGGCTAATACCGGGCTTACAGCGGAGATGAAACGGATGTGATTGTGAATGCAGACTGTGGGTGATATCTTTGTTATCATATGACTGATTCTGCCATACTAGAGCACATCGATGGTGAAATGTCCATTTCGGCTAAACCTTTCTCTTTGCGATCAGTCACGATCATACACACAGGAGGTAGCGCACAGCAATCGTCCACGGAGAAAAGGTCATCCAGGCTATTTTCCATAGACGATGTTCTCGCGAGCATCCCCGGGGCATCTCCATGTTCAAGAGACAAAGGCCATCCAGGTAAAAGGACATAGAAAAGTTACCGGCCGGGGTGAAGGGGAAACCTGAGGGAACGTCAGCTATCAGCTAGTCATCGCACGGGCGGAACTTCCGCTGAGAAGATTCCTCATCTCTTCTTGTACGTGATCGCGGGAATAGGAGTGACAACTAACAGCGATCGCACCGAGGGCAGACAGATAGACCATCTGGAAAAGAAGCCAGCCGGACAGGCGGCGACACATAGCTATCACGACACGAGAAGAAAAAGGAAAGCAACCAACCACCAAGAGTGGAAGCATATCGGGATCGTCAGATTTGATACAGAACGGCTGGAGAAGAAGCCGAAGACATACATATCCTTGGATGCGTACTATATAGTATCCAGGTTTGGCACGGGGCCTCCGGACCATGTTTGGTGACGTTGCAGTGGCAGGCGGGAGTAAGAACCAGATGTGGTACGCCTTGTAACCACCCTGGGCTTTTCAGGTGTCTTGTCCGGTATGAGACATGGTTGCATACTTGGGGTGAGAAACAAGGGCTGCGTTTTGTGCTACGCTACATCTGTGGTAAGGAGGGTCGGAACCTCGTTTCTGGCCTTAATCTTCGGACTTTAAATAAATTGGACGTTTCTGTAGAGGAAACAAGCATGCGATCTCAGACTCTGCCAATTTTTATATTGCAGTGGGCGAGGAATCATTTTATATCAGACTTCGAATTCCGACAGAAACGTCTTGATATCAGCATAGTGCTACTATATATCGAGCAAGACTATGTAGACCATCGGATGAAGATCCAATACTGACCAGGTAACTGAAGAAGTGATTTGTGTATATTGTGTGTGTGTACTGTATGTGATGGGTTGAGAGATATATCAAGAAGACGCCAGGAAACCCCGGGTACGAGAAGACACTCTCTGTCGATCGAGAAGTGATTCGCAGTCCGTAATCTTCCTCTCCACGAGTGATTGTATGAACGATGGATACCCTGAGTATCACAGAGACAGGACGAAAACTGGATTGCGCACACGATCTCACCAGCGGACGACAATAGTGTGACTACATATGTCATACGTTCTATGCGGACCGTACATACTGTGCAGAGCAGAAAGACAGCGGCGCCAACCCAAGATAAGCTGCGCTGAATCCAGAAAAACAGGAGGTAATAGACACCAGTTTCTGACTTTCTAATGTCCGGAAACGACACGGAGACTAGGACATGCCCCCGACAAACGGATGCACGCACGGATAATGGGAAGACCACGTCTACAGGAACTGGAGAGACAAATCCAGAAGAAAAATAAAGACCTGCCCAAAAAAAAGAACTTGACACACATGGTGCTTCATCGTCACCGGCCGTGTCGTTCCCCCTAGTTGCGGGTGATTGAAGATCACTTCAGATGGAATACAGGGAAATTGTTGGACTTCGCGAAAGGTGATAGGTGACAGTCAAAGGTTGAGAGAAGAAGAAGAAGCGGGAGAATAGTCTGCAAAGGCCGAGAGATACATGGTGCTCGTCCCGTTCTTGTGTTCTCTTGAAGATGATACCCCTCCCTGTACGTACTTGAAGAGATCCGGACGATGAAGTGATCAGTTGGTGGTGTTTTCTGGTGCAAATACATCATGTAGTATTTCCTCTTTGGGGTATACTCATCTGATGAAGATGGTGGCCTAACACAGTGGCTTCGTTGCTCGTGTTCACCGCTGGAGTGTAGGACCCCACGACCTGAGAACCAGGAGCGGTTGAATCCTCACCTGAACAGAGGAGCAGAGGATTCCACACCAGAAGTGGAGGAACCGGTGGAGCCCCTACAGAGCGCGCTGTATCAACATGACTGCCAACATACCACTATATAGCAAAGTATGTCCAGCGCTGACTACAGTACTCGTCCAGGCTTTACAACCAGAGACAATACAGCCGAGCCCATTATAGGCTTTTTTTAGTGCACACCAGTTCCAAACGTCGCCAAGGGTCTCGAAGTTGGTAATTAACCGGCCGTGATCTCCGAGTAAGTTGACAAGTCCAGTCCATCGTCGACATTCTGCTTCCAAACAATTGTGCGTCAAAGATCAGTTTGTTGTGGATTGAAAAAAAGAACACCGCGAAGAACTTTTCTGTCACGTCAATGCCAAGGCCAACCCACATTCAACGTCCGAGGTTGCCAAAGACCGGCTCACACGGACGATCAGTCGCGGAGAAAGACTGAAAGGAACTCCTGTGATTTGCAATGCAGACGAAAGCCGAGAAGAGCGCAGGAAGGTTGGAGATGGGAGAAAAAAATTAAAACGACTGAGATTAGGTTCAGCCTCTGCAACATGTGGTTGCAGTGAGAAAAATCGACGATGAGGGCCGAAAAGGATGGGAGAACTGGCACAACGGGGTGACTGGTACAGTGGCTGGGATTCATATATCATACTGTGTGATGGCATAGTATTTTGCAGCTGCCGGACAGTCTCCGTACAGTGCATGATGATGTGGGGCTGTATCATCGGCACAGGCAAGAAGGAAATCGGAGACATGCATATGCTGGATAGCTGACCATGGCGGATTGGAGAATATATGCAGGTCTTGATAAGATTATCAGACACTGACGGCCAGGACAAGATGCGCCGTTTGCTGTGTTTTTCGTTTGTAGTAGCACAGCGAGACCGGTGAAAGATGCGGCACACGGGATTTTGCTCACCGATGATTGAATTGCACGATACGGGACGTGGGGAATGGAAAGCGCGACATTGATTGCTCCTTACACGTTTACGGAGCACGCTTACATGCACACTGGTGGTACAGTACGTATTGTACAGTACAGTACAGTTCTTTGGAGCACGTTTGGCTCCACGAACGTGAGGAAGGAGCCACCCATCCGCCTTCCTTCCAACAAACACAGCGTACATGCCTTTGAACCTCTCTCGCCAGCACCTGCCCAAAAGTCTGGCTTTTTTTTTTGGTTCCTTCCCTGTCAACGGTTTGCTGCCCCTTCCCCCCCTTCCCAAACCCTCGGACGCCCCGCTCTTTCCCTGGCTTCACGGGTTTGATGTGCATAGTGCACTAGTCCAAGTTAGGCAGGAACCCCTGGCTGCATCGCACCTCCTCGAAACTCAATCATGTCGCAGCTTTGCTTCAAATTGTGTGAATTGAAGAAAATTTCCTCCGCCACCTTTATGCTCTCTTCAACTTCTCCTCTTTTTCTTTTTCTTTTTCTTCTTCTTCTTCTATCTTCTCCGATATCTTCCACGTCATTTGTTCCCTGCATGTTCTGGCTCAAGCCAGACGCGCATTGTACCAATACTTCCCATCATACCATAACATATGTAATGAAACATGTACACTGTACTTGACGATGTTCCAACCCTCCTTTCCTTGGGTCGCCTATCTCTCTCTCTCTCCATTTTCCATGTCCATCTTTCAGTGAGATGCCAATTATGAGCCCACCGGTCTCCAACTCTTCAGGCCTGCTTGTTCTTGCATGAACCAGCTGATTTTCTCCCGGGCTGGCCGTTCCAGGAGAGCGGCGAAGAGCCAGCACCAAGCAGCCTTCGATTACTCCCACGGCCTGAGAGTTGCATGTTCAGGCCCTCTCCATTCTCCAGTCTCCAATCTCCAATGGAAATTAATATGCTACTCTAGCTCTCTCGGCTGGCTGGCAATCTAAACAGCAGCACTATACAAGTTGGCTGGTAAGTACTTTAATTTCTGCCCAAATTACACCAAGGTTATCTGGGTTTTAGTGGTGAACTAGTTCCGGGAACCACTGACGCGTTATCGAGCTTTTGGGCAGCTTAGCAGTGTTCTTAGAAACCCTTCTTCTAACCTAAATCCGCTTGTCTATCTTAGTCCTGCAGATTTGACAGGCCCCTTGCAGCATCGATCGGCTGCCCCCGGCTCTGCGTGAATGCTTGAAGTTGGAGTGAGCAGAACGCAGGAGGAAGTTCAGTTACTTTGAGAACATCTCGATGACCCAACTAATCGCCACACCCGTGAACTATGGGAATACGTACGATCTATACACAGGAACCCTCACGGTTGGACGATACGAACACGCAAACTGGGTTCCATATCCCAGACCGCAATGTACCTCACACACCGGAACACCGCCGAACGGATACCAGGCAGGGCTCCCCGGAGACAACAGCGCTACTCTGATATCGTCGTCACCAGCTGCACCTTTCCACTAGCTGCAATGCCTACCTACCCCTGGCTCGATCGCCGCTTTGGCGGTTTTGCTCCTGTCCGGCTTGAACTGGCTCCGCTCTCCAGCCTGGGGCCTCTGTGAACCTGGACCATTGCCCTCAGTGTTTCCCATAACTCCAGAGTGAGAATCACCGCCATGCCATAGCCCAGAGCCCCACACCACACCACACCACAGCACCGCACTTCCTCTTCAGAAACTCCCCTGGTCGGGAACCTTATCCTCGATTTTGGATATACCTACGCGTGGGTAGAGTAGCAGCCATGGTACCTTTCCGGTGGTGGTGCATGTGGTGACGGTGCAGGTACCGCTTCCCGAATCGATACCGGACTCCCGGACGGCCATAGCTATCTATACGGCTTGGCCCAAACATTTGGCTCTGCTACCCACACTGATGCGGCTTCTCCCTCTGTGTGTGTGTGTGTGTGTGTGTGTGTGTGTGTGTGTGTGTGTGAGAGCTAACTTCTTTGGTCCGGCAAGTCTAAGACTCGTTTGGCCTTGGGCAGGGCTGATAGAGTGCCATTGGGGAGGGCCTGGCTCAGATCTCTTACATTGTGCTAGTTCTGGAATCTGCTACACTGGCTCCCTCTTCTCTATCTTTCTCTCCACTCACCCTTCTCTCCTCCTCTCACCACTTTTCTTTCTTTTCTCCTTCTTCCTTTTTTTCTCCTCTTATTCCTCTATCTGACTAGCCTGGTGCGGGTTAGGGATCTGTTTCGTCTGTTCCTTTCTTCATCTCTATGGTCTGAGGCCATCTTCACTTCTTTCTTTCTCTTTTCATTTCTTCAACTATTTTCACCTTCACTTCTTTTTTTTTGGTCTGCTGGTCATCGCACCCTGGTTTTTATATTTGCTTTCTTCTTTTGTTGTGTTCTTTCGTTTCTTTCCTAACTGCACCGTCGCTATCATCACTGCAGTATACTTCCGGCTAACTCGATCACGAACTGCTTCGATATTGTATAACGACGACTTGATCTGTTGCTCTAACCCGGGGCTTCGAACACCGAGTAACCAACTTCCCTGTGCATCGTTTCCCTGACGCCTAATCCGAGAACTGGTATCGACGGCAAATCTCTTTCATGGTGGCCGAGGAGGCGTAACCCTCCCTCACTCGATTTTGGCTTGACGCCAATCCACCCCCACCAACAACCACCGCCAACCACCGACGACCTCCGAAATCATGGACGTCTGGGGCTGGATAGAGCCGCGGGCGGCGGACGAAGGCGGCCTATGGACACGACAGTTCACCACCGGCACCGGCACTGGCTTTGGAAACACTGGCGCCGACTCTACCGGCGTCGGCGACGTCTGGGGTAACCGATTCCAGCGAAACTCCACCAGCGCCATTATCAACCAGTTCCGATTCGCCGCGGCGAAGTCGATACGAACTTCCACCATCATCCTTTCAGTCTTCAACGTTCTCGCCGCCTTTGCAACTGCTGCGGGAATCCTGTGGGACTGCTACACCCGCGCAAAGAGAAATGACCCCCGATTCAGATTCCGGTATGTTGGGCTTAAACGCTAATGCTGGGTTGTTGGACTGGCAAAATTTACCGAACTAGCAGACTAACACCATGAACATCTAGAATGTCGGGCTTCTCTTTTGTCGGAGCTACCGAGACATTCCCTCTTGTCCTCTCCATCGGCATTGTCGTCCAGAGCACAGTATTTGCCGTGGCTCAGTCGACCGGCCTTCAGGGCATGCTCATCTTGGGATGCACATTGGTCTCCCAATTGATGCTGCCAGGTAAGATGTCAATTATTCTCCTTGCATTATTAACCACCCATCCGGTCTGTGTTTCTAACCCGTGAACTTCTGTTCGTTTTTTTCCAGCGGTATTCATTGTACCGTTCATTCAAGTTATCTTCAGCCTTGAAGTGACCATGCGATCTCTGCGACGACAACCATTTCCTGTTCGGAGCAAGTGGACTGTGGGCATCTGCGTTGCCATTCTCGGAACCCTACTCTTCGCCAGCTACATCGTCACCCTTTTCGTTCGGCCTCCCAGCTTCTGCTTCGCCTCTCTCTTCTGGTTCCTGCAGAGATGGAAGGAGGGCTGCTTTGGCATTTTCACCGCCGTGACCGTTATCCTCCTTGTGTCTACCATCATCGTGTTCACCAAGCTTCACCGGACCCTCGCAGTCGACCCCACCGAGAGAGTGGCTGCTTCGCGCATGGTCTACTACATGGCAGCCGGCTCCATTTCGACTGCCCTACTTATTCCTTTCTTCTTCAAGCTCACCTTCTTCGACCAGCAGCCATTCGATCCAGAGGCTTTGCAGCTTTCCCTGGTGGCTTCCGTGGTGTCCAATGTGTCGGGCCTGATGACTGGTGGATTGCATCTCTTCCTCCGCTCCCGCACGTTGGGAACCATTGGCCCCAAGGCTGGCAAGTACGGAAAGCCGTCTGCCGAAGATGAGCGACAGAGATTCAAGAGCCGCATTCGCCTCTGGAGACCATCCAGCAGCAACAACACCTTCAACGATGGTCACATCTCGCCTCCGGCTCCGGTGGCATCGACTGGCGGCTCACGCAGGATCGACAGTTACGACACTCTCGTTGATTCGGAAAAGGCCGACGAAACTGGCTACGAATCCGATGAGAAGAGATACCGCCCTCCTTCAGCCATCAACCCCCTTCGAGCCAACGCCGTTGGCTATGGCTCCGACATTCCTGTTCCCGAGCCAGCAAGACTTTCGCCCATGTTCCCTGGAGCCTCCACCCAGCCCGCGAACAAGAACTCGTACATGCTGTTCCCGAACAACAACGGAGCCAGTGCTATGGGCAACGCGTTGGTCAAGACCACCTCGTTTGCCACGCTCCTTCCTTCGACCGCATACAACCCCAACGCTCCCACTCGGTCGAATGCACCGGTGGAAAAGCCTTCGAATAACCCTCCCTTCTCACGTATGGTGATGCCCGGCCGCCGACACCGACGAGACTCGTCAATGGCGTCGTCAGCCACGGTCCAGATCGGACTGCGGTTCTCCAACGTGGATGACATGCCGCCTCTGAACTCCCGTTTCTTCCAAGACCAGGACAAAGTGTACTCACTCGAGTGCTCAAACCCCAAGGAAATGATGAAGCGTCCCAGCCCACTCAGCCACACGGACAATAGCGACGACCATAGCGATATGGTCTCGATCTATAGCCAGGAAGACGAGATTCCGATGCTCAAGGCCACGTCTCTCGCCCAGGAGCACGATCATAAGAAGGATGGAGAGATTTGCACACTCAGCCCGGCGGTCTACGACCCGAACGCACCCAACAAGGTGGCCACACCAACAACACCCAGTCGGCGAGGCGACCTGCTCAGCCCGACTGTTCCCACAACGAAGAAGACGAAGAATGACTGGATTTGAAGAACCTAGACACGGATCCGTGGCCTGTTCTTCTACGTCGTCGTTGAGTTGTCTTATATATACAACATTTTGTGTCCCTCTGTGTGTTCGGGCTCTGGAAGACGGGGTCTTTTGAGACTACGGCGTTTCTCTTTTGTTTTTTTCCTTTCTCTAACTCTGCGTGTGTGTGTCTCTATGTGTTTGGGCCTTTCTACTGGTGGGATGGTTTCTTTGAAGCGGCTAAACGGAAGCTTCACCTGTGATCCTCCCCCACGTTCTCTTCACTTTTTGTCCCTTTTGTTTTTTACTTGGAGCTCAAGACGGCGTAGACCACACGTATGTCCGGCGTTTTTTTCTTCTTCTCTTTCTTTATCGGGAGTGGTGGGTTATCTCCTATGCGCTATCTGCTCCTGCTTTTTCACTTGTCATGTTTGTTGATGTCTGAACTTCTTTTGGTTTTCTGGTGGTTTCTCCCCCTCTTCCGTGGCTGGCTGGGTTTCCCATACACACACTCCCTTGCCTCTCACTCTTTGTCCTTGACTATCCTCCAGACAGTCTTCACTTACTTTCCTCTTTTTCTTTTGTCTGATTCGGTGTGGAATGAACGCGGTCGGATGATAGAGGCGATCTACTTGGAAGAGACTGGCTGGTGGCAGATATTTGATGGAGCTTGCGTCTATCCCATATCTATCAAGCCGCAAAGAACTGTTGGAGAGTGTGGGTTGGATCTTCCCGAGACGGCTTTGCTTTTTGGGTGGTGGACGGTGCTTGTTTTTTTACAGTTGGATTTTGCTTGAAACAACCGGGACGGAAATGGGGAAGAGAGACTTACTTTTGTTTTATGTTGTTTCTGTACTACGATAAAGCTTTTTTCTACTACCCCGACTTCCCCAACCCACTTCCTAAGTACTACTACTACCCTTACCCACATATTTTCTGACACGCTTTCCTCTACCTTTATTTCCTTATATATTGATGTTTTCTCTGATATCTTGATGTCTGAAGGGGTGTCTCTTGATTTTGCTCTGGTGGTCTAGTCTAAGCTGTGAGACTGTTGTTGGCTGTGTCCGGATTCCCTCTCAACTTGGAGGAGGCTACACCAGCTGATGTCAATTTAAAGAGTGATCTTGAACAGAGTGGAGATGAATCTTGTATGATTAAGTCGTATGAAGGGAAACAGGGTTTGAACATGGGAAGAGTGCACATGAGGGCATCTGGGTGTAGACTTGCTTGCCAGACCTTGCATCAACTGCTATGTCGGTGATTGAGGGTAAAGTTTGAGAGCAGCTTTCCAGCCAAAGGCTACATACCACAATTCGGGCACAGAATGGAATCACCACATTAGGATCGAGAGACGGACATATACATGGGAGAACAGAACGAAGAGGGAAAAAATGCATTGACGGATAAAAAAGGGACTGCTATGAAAATCTTTCAGAACACCAGAACGCTTTGGGTTGGCCACGCCCGGCCCACTGGAATTGCACAACCGAAGAAAGTCCAAACGCCGCCCATGAAGAAAATCGAACGTCGAAACATGTGAGAACGAGCCGCGGACCCAGTAGAGTCGGACGGATGAGATGCACTGGTGGAGTAGAACAGGCAAGCGTATCACACTGTTTGATTGAACAAGCTACCACCACCCACGCATCTCGAGAAGAGGGGGGGAAATCGTGTTTAGTGGGCCTTGCGGATGATGACGGCCCGGCGCCGCAGCTCCCACTTCTCCCAGGCGGCATGAGAAACATCCTCCTCAACCACGAGGTCACGCAGGCGGATCCAGCGCGCAACGGGGAGCTCCAGGGCCCAGGCGAGGAAGCCCGACGAGCGCATGAAGCCGGTGACGAGGAACCAGCCCAAGCCGCAGATCAGGCCGGCCGACCAGCCGGCGACGACCTGGCGAGGGGTATGGTACTCGAGGTAAACACGGCTGATGGCAACGGCAACGGCCAGGGTCAGGGTAGCCGCGGAGACCACCAGGCGGAAGGTCAGCGGCCAGGTGCCGGCGACGGCAGACGCGGGGGTCTTCCGGGGCGGGGCATTGTCGTCGCGAGGACGCACGGGCAGGGCAGCGCGCGGGGCAGGGCCGTGGCGAACGAGGAGGAAGAGGACAATATACAAGCTCCAGAACGCGGCGAACTGCGCGTGCGACGACGGCATGCCGTAGCCGCTGCCGTGGAGGCGGGCGGGGCGCTCCTCCTTGATGAAGCGCTTGAGCGCAAGATTCACGAGCTCGCACACCAGCTGGCCGGCGAAGGCCAGGCCGATCTCGACATCGCGCGAGGCGAGGATCAGCGTGGCATAGGCGACGCACAGGAAGTGCGGGACAAGAGCCAGGAACGCACAGACGTGCGAGATGGGATCGGAGGGGTCCTGAATGGGAGATCGGTTAAGTACGTCAGTTTAGTTGGTTGGATGTGACTGGGCTGATTGAGGAGGGGGGAGGAGGGAGGGGAGGGAGAGGGGATGATGGACTCACATAGAAGACGTGAGAGAGCGAAAACGACGCAAGGGGACGTGCCTCAGCCATTTTGGGAAAATGGTGAGGGGATACACGGGATGAGTGACTTTGAGGAGAGCAGAGGGTGTTCAACTGGGATGAAGAACAGATGGAGGGGGCAGAGTGTAGGATGAATCCTGGAGAGAAGAAAAAGAGAAGGAGGAAGAAAAATCAACAGGACCACCGGGAGAAGGAGTGAGAGTTTTGATAATGACTTCTTCCCACAAAAGGTCATTCCAATCAGGGCTCAGTACCAGACAAGACGAGATGTTGGAAGAACGAAACAGGAGCAAGAGAGAGGACGAGATGGTGGTTCTATTAAGGCCGGAGGAATCAAAGACACTCAGCCTTGTGATGGCGGTGGCAGCCTTGAAATACAACGAACTCTCAGGTTCATGTCATACATGCAAATCAAGAAGACAAAGACATGGCTAGATAGGAAATAACAAAAGGAGGATAGGAATAGAGATCTCACAGTCCGCAGGGTCAAAGGAGGGAAGATGGAAGAGAGCAAACGAGAATAGTGAAGAGGAGATAGGGAGATGAGAAGCAGCCAGTCTCTACTAGCTCTAGGCCTTCACTTTAACCCAGAGAGAGAGGATCTGATATGCACACAGGGGAGATTTTGAAGCTGGAAGTGAAGCAACTTTGTTAGCGACAGGCCATGAATCAAGAGATGAGGTTTTGATATGTGGAGGAAGAAGCCACTGCCGGGTCCAATAGTCTTGTGGCAGATTCGGATGATGGGGCGTCTATATAAATATGGCCGGCTCCTGCAGGCGCTGCTCCAAACGTGGCTCCTGCCAGGATTGAACGCCACACCCCAAATCGTGGCAAATCTTGAAATTCGTGGCGCAGCTCTCGTCGTATTGCCCCCCGCGGGGAGGAAAAGAATACGGCAAGAGCCAAAAAAAGGGATCGCAAATCTTGAAGATGTCCGGTCGCTCCTTCCTTCTGTGTTGTGGCGGATTAAGCAAGTGCGGGCAGGCGGGAACCTTCTAGCTCAGCATTTTGTTCTGGAAAATTCTTTTTTTTGAGAGAGAAAGTATAAATTAACCTCAACCCCGTCCATATTTCTTTTATCTTTTATTCTTATTTTGTTTTCCTAACTCATGATTATGGTTCGGGTAGAACTCGTGCTTCAAAGTGCTGACTGAACATCAGTGCCTAGTAGCAAAGCATGATTATACACCTCTGGCTCATATGAGTCAACTTGCCGAGAATCAAACCCCCCTCGTTAGCCCTTTTTAAGTGATTTCTGCCAACAGACTCGACTTTTGGATATTTAATTACTTGCATCTATACTCCGTGCTATTTGTTATCTTGTTTTGATTTTGGCAGCCATTTCTCGCATTTCCTCTTTGTTGCTAATTCTCTGTTATTGTTGTTGCACCATTTGTGAGAAATATGTTGTGACCTCCGTGCTTGCAATTCAGAGCTCCTCTAAACAGCTTCTCTCTCTATCTCTGCATCATACCCTCTTGGTTTCCTTCTCGATTATTCTTGGGGAACAGAGATAGAGAGCAAGACTGTTCCTGACCCCTCACCGCTCACCACGGTGCCGAGAATCTCTGATCCGGTGAACCTCCACTCGGCCGCTCTCGCCATGGATGACTCCGGAGAGGAAGATGTCCGTATCACGGAACTGCAGACTCTAGAAGCAATCTTTCCCGAGATCAAGCGCACGTCTCCCGGCTCCTCGGATTCCAGCCCGGCGCTGACGTCCGACCACACCATTTCATTCCGCTTGGAGATCCCCGTGGTTCCGGAAACCCCCGTTGTCGTGGTGTTTCCAGCTGTCACCGAACAAGATCCCAGCACATACGGCGGGCCCGCGTCGGCCTGCGGACCCGCAGCCGGGTCCACTCTCGCCTCCGCTTCCGGGGCCGCCTCCGGCCCCAGCACCAGCGGCCCCATCCCTCCCTCTCCTCCCACCGCCGACATGGACTCGCACGAGCTGGCATACCTCCCCGCCGTGATCCTCGATATCTCGTTCCCGCGCGGCTACCCGGAGGCGGTGCCGCCCGTAGCCCGGGTTTCAGCTGATCCGGCATGGCTGCCTGACTGGGTGGTGCAGAAGCTGGAAGCTGACTGCCCGCGGCTGTGGGAGGACATGGGCCGGGATATGGTGGCTTTCACCTTCATCGACCACGTCCAGCAAGCCGCGCAGAATGTCTTTGACATGGCTGACGAGTCTGGAGTCTTGTCGGTTGATTCGGCACTTAAGGTGGCCGTGCTGGACTTTGACGTCCAAGGCCGTCGTGCCGCCTTTGAAAGAGGCACCTATGATTGCGGTGTCTGCCTTGGTAGGGTTTCCCATATTTTTGTACCATGTTTCTCCTCACATTCAACTTGAAGATCAGCCATCTGACCACCTTGCTTCATAGATCCCAAAAAGGGCGTTGCCTGCCACAAGATGAACGACTGTGGCCACATCTTCTGCCTGCAGTGTCTACAGGACTTTTACAACAGCGCAATCACCGAGGGCAACCTCACCACGGTACGGTGTCTCGAGCCGTCGTGTGCAAAGACACGCACCGAATCAGCCGCCGAGACATCGACACTGAAGGGCCCCGGCCGACGCCTCAAACCGAAGGTCGGCCTCTCACCGGGCGAGCTGCTACAGATAGGCCTGTCCCATGAGACTGTCACACGGTATGTCACGCTCAAGTACAAGATTGTGCTGGAGACAGACAAGAAAACCGTGTATTGCCCACGTACCTGGTGCGGTGGTGCCGCCCGGTCAGAACGCCACCGCCGGCCTGATGGCCTCGAGGATGTCGACGAATTCTCCGACGACGAAGCGGGCAATGCCGCCCCGAACGACGCACCCCCCGACGATTCCGGCCCGATCAAGGACCTCCTGTGCGTCTGCGAAGACTGTGGCTACGCCTTTTGCAAACGCTGCCAGAAAGCCTGGCACGGCCCGGCAGTCAGATGCTCACCGCCGCGCCTCAAGGACGAGCTCTCGGAGGAAGAGCTGGCGTCGATCGAATATGTCAAGCAGCACTCCACGCCGTGCCCATCCTGCATGGTCCCCGTGCAGAAGTCCACCGGCTGCAACCACATGATCTGCTACCGCTGCCAGACGCACTTCTGCTACCTGTGCTCGGCGTGGCTGACGCCGGGCAACCCGTACAGCCACTTCAACACTGAATTCATGCCGGGCTTCCGCCTAGGCAAGGCGCCGCGCAACCGCTGCTTCCAGCGCCTGTGGGAGGGCATGGACATGCACGCCGCCAACGACGAGTGGGATGTGTACGAAGAAGACGACGACGACGAGGAGCAGTTTCCGGTCGGCGGCGCGGTGATGGGTATGGCGGCCCGGGCGCTGCGCCCGCTACGTGTGGTCCCCGTTATCGAGGAGCCGGACGACGAACCGGCGGAGATTGTGGCAAATGACGGCCGCGAGCGCGTAGCGCTCGAAGCACCCCTTGTCCTTCGCATCGAGAACGTCCCGCGCACTGCACCGATCCCTCCTCCTGCTCCTGCCCCTCCGGCCCCCGGAGCTGCCGTTGCGAACGGCCGGGGCGGGCGTGGTGGTCGCGGCGGTGGGCGGCGAGCGCGACGGCGCGGGGGAGGCGCCAACCCCGCGGCCCCGGCCGCTCCCGCTGCCCGCCAAGTGCCGCCCGCTGCAGCTGAGGCACCTCCCCCCGCACCGCCGGCGGCTCCGGCCAACCGCGAGCTCAACGAAGAGCAGCGCGCATGGGTGATGCGGTTTGTGCAGCTGGCACTGGTAGACGAAGAAGACGATGAGGATGACGAAGATGAAGAGTTCGCTCTCTGGGAGTAACACTACAGTAGATGGGGTTGGGTTGGCCTGGGTTCTTCTGTTTGTATCACTTATATACCCGGATTACTTTTATGTTGGTCTGTCCAACTGGATCACAAGCGTTGTTTTTTTAACATGAATGATGCGATGCGTATGAAGCCTACGATCTACAGACACTGGTGTCCGTTCCCTTTGTGAACTATGATATGCTACTGTCGTGGTTCTGCCGCGGAAACTGTCTGCGGGAATGGATCTGGGCAACACTGACCTGACTTACACTCCTAGAATCCGAGCTGCTTGCTTCCCGATACGCGAACCACGGCTTGCAAGCACCGATGGGAGGCGAATAAGGAGGACACCACTTCGGGCCCAGCCATTTCCCTTTTTTTCCCTTCCGATCTTGCCGCCCGAAATAGTTGCCATGAAGGACATTGTACAGGAACTGCTTGGTATCAGTGGGCCCATCTAGTGAGTTTTTCTTTTCCTATTGCATTCGCATACACCCACGCCGCGGCGGCAAAACCAGTGGCTGGCGACCTTGCTCTTGGACGTGGGAAGAGGGCCAGACACAACTGCAAGAGAGGGGAGAGGGGGGCCGGACGCGGGAGAAACATAGGCTTCTGGTGTGCTACGCCGTACAGAAGTGGAGGAGACATTGTCCCGCCTGTTCTGGATAAGCTGTGAACGACAGAAAGCCACTGCAGCAGCCGTGTGTGCATGAATCTGGGTGTCTCTCGCCTATGCGATTTGCGTGTTCAATGCATCTCCGGTGTGATATGCGAGAGAAAGAGAGTGTGTGTCTCCCACACGGTGTACTCGTGTATATACCAGTTACCTTTCAACAAGCACATCTAGGCCAGACACTACACAATCTATGTTGAAGGGACAGCAGACACCAAGGTCCACAGAATGGAGCTCTCGCAGTGTCTCGGCTGGATCACGGAAGTACTTACGATACGCAACCTTCTCGCTAGAGTGTCAACCACCGGATAGGAAAGTCCATATGTCCTCAGCGTCGCCCCCAACCATCCACGGACCTCGCCATCGAAAGAAAAAAGAGGAGGAGCACGGTATCCTAACTGAAGGAATGCGAACACGGACACCACCTAGATTGCGCTTCTCCTTTGGTGGTCTCTTTACCCTCATCTCTGCCCCCGTCCCCCCGGTGGAGAGAAAAAGGCGAGAGAGAAGGACAGTGTCGGTTGATACCACCCCCCCCCCCCTCTTTTTCTGTATCCGTGTCTTGAACATCCTCTCTACCTGCAGATGGGGCGCGGGCCCATAATATAGAATGGTCACCAGATGACACCCTGCATCCCAGAGGAGACGGAGATTGTGCAATCGAGTGGTTGTGTACAGTATGGGACAGAAGGCAAAGGCACTGGGGAGGAGAGGAGGGCAGAGGAGACGGGAGAGAGGAGAGCGGAGAGTGAATGGCCCAGAGGTGCGTGTCTGAACCAGAGCAACACCACCACGAGCTGCTGGGGATTCGGCAGATCATCCCCGAGAGACACTTATCGGAGTTGCAGAGGCCCGGTGGAAGATCGACAGCAACAGTGGCAACGACAGCATCATCGAGACGGGTAAGAGAGAGACACACACACCATCAGAGTGACTGATCAGCACGCCAGCTGGGTTCGAGACCTCTGCAGCCACAGCATTGCATAGAGTCTCTCGCGCCTCAATGGCACGGGGGGAAAGGAGACAGCGATGGCGGCCCATCACTCGGCCAGACTTTCAAGTGGTGGTAGTAGCCCACCGGAGAGGCACAGTAACATACGGCTCTCCCCACAGCACATGATAGGAGCCGGACTGTATACTGCGTACTGTCTGTGTAGATGATACATCTCTCGGCCGGGACTATGGCCGTTGTAACAGCACATATGGCACACCTTTGCACAAACCATGAATCCCGCCGACTTCCGCAGACTGGGCTGTGGAGAACCTCAAGAGCAAGCTCGCACAAGATCCCAAACTGAACGGAAATTTGAGGTTTCCTGTTTCTTACAGGCGTAACCCTCAGGGCGGTTGAATGTCGTTTTGGGAACTTGCCTCGGACATTACCTTACCTTTCTCGGTGGAGCAAACCCGCCGTCCATCCTGATTGAAGCCGAACGAACGTTTCTCCAGGGTGGGTGAGGGGGGGCGAAGTCTTCCCTCTTTGGACCTGTGAACCGGCCTCGTAACTCTCTGGGCCTTTAAGAGAGCTTATAATCTTACACGGTAAAGAAACACAGTCACTGTGCAAGAACAGAGAGAAAGAGACAAGAAAAACGGACATGGTTATGGGTCTTGTAAATTGCCAGACTACTCCAGCGTTGTATTGCGAACCGCGCGCCGATACGACTCTAGACATAGGTATATCAACGGCATCTTAGAGCCTACAGCGGTGGGGAGAGAAAGAGAGCAAGATAGACAGAATGTCACGGTACAAGTGGATGGTTTTGGCAGGTAGGTAAGCCCCTACACACTGTATCAATGGTGGTATTTCTTGGAATCTGCCTAGGTAAGCTTTCCAGATGCTACCGTGACTGCCGAGACCAGAGATAGAGAGAAGAGACACACAGAGCAAGCAAGAGGCACACACACACGAGAAGGAGGGTGATATCGACATCCAGAGATTGGTATTGGCAACTTTGAACTCCAGTGACGGAGATACGACTCAGATCACAGACTGTCGACGGCGTGTGAGACATATGTGGTTGTGTCTGTCCTAGACGTCCAGTCGTCCACCGTCACGGGCCGGGAGAAAGACTGGGCTGGACGGTTACAGTAGTGATACACGGTGACTCTGTACGGCTAGGAAAGGGCGTATATGTGTATGTATGCAGCGAGTCACTGACATCACATCACTCACTTCCAGGCTGCCACTTGAGAGCTCACCTAGAAGCTATCCGAGACACTTCTTCTTGCCTTCTTCTAACCACTGGTCAAAATCCGCCGCCAAACAGCACTTGAATCTACGCTCCAGCGGTATAAGTCCCGTTCCTATGCGCTCTTTGCCATGCCGTGTAATCAAACCGGGCGTCCACGGAATGTCTCACCAGAAGGTGCGCGGCTGCCCCTGCGGCGCCCGGAACGTATCAGAGACAAGAAGTCTGCATGTCTATGAGACCTTGACCAAAATAACAGAGAGATAAAGAGAAAGACACGGGTTGAGTGAGACACAGAGCTAAGAGAGCAGAATGTGCCGTTCTAGATAGCACGGTGGCGATATCCCGTGGTCCACGATACCTTCAGTCCACTCCCTCTGTCGTACGACATCCAATCTCTCAGAGTGTCTTAGTTCGCTCCTCGGTGTCCAATATGCCACTTGCTCAACCAGGAAGTTTCTCCAGGTGAGGCCCCCGCGAGACAAAAGGACACGATAAGAAATCCAATGTCCCTTCACAGATCACAGACCACCCTCTGGTCCACCACATCGATCTCACAGTCTATCGACTGCCGTAGCTGTGCCCAGAAGCACGACGCCAGATCGGAGACAAGCCTACTCGGGGGATTTTTGCTTGATTGGGGCGGAGGTGATGGGGCAAGTTTGAACATCATTCTAGTCAGTTGTCATCATTTCGTTTTTCTCCAACGCCTCTCGGCTTGTGGGATGAAGAGAGACAAGAAGAAAGGAGGGGTGTGTGTCGTTAAGGGTATTTTTAGATACTCAAGAGACTTGTCTGTCACCACCACCGAATGATGGTGCAAAAGAGAGAGAGAAAGTGTGAGAGCTCTGGCCACTCGACGGCCCCAAGACCACTCTTGTCTTCACGGGGCAAGATAAAAAAGCAAATGAAAGACACAGGAACCCGGCCGTCGGCTTCTATTAGACAGAGTGCGTAAGGGTGTAAGAGTGTGGCACGGCACATGGATGCAAAATGGCAGAGAGACGAGGTTCCAAGAGTCGACAGCTCGACATCATTCGGAGACTTGTCAATCATAGCGGTAGAACAAGAGAAGGTCGGAGTGCCACTGTCATCACAGGCGCCGGATGTTCACGAATCCACCTGGTTCATCCTTTGAAGACGAGTCACCACTCTCTAGGAAGTTTCACCATCTCTTCGGCGCTTTCGTCGGGACTTGCGCTGATGGAGACTCCGAGCCCGGAGAAAGTTACCCAACAATAAGACTAACTTCCTCCTTATCCAGAAACCAGGAGATATGCTCATCCCACAGACAGCCGGTTGATACATGAGCGAGTCTCACACCTGGAACTGCTTCCACCAACTCACCCGTCGATAGACTATATGGCAGGGAGAAGAGCCCGTATTTTGAATTCTTCTGGCTCATGGTAACACTGCAAGGAAGATGTAAGTTATTTATCCAACTTTCACTATCAAGAACTTAGCAGAAAAAGAAATTAAACGTTCACCAAGTTACATCTGGTGTGGAATGACCAGACGATACTCGTATACCATGGGCGTATAAGCAACGTGAACTATACGCCTGGGATTATGTGGGCTATATCGCGGAGCTATATGAGGGTCCTCGATGGCCTTGAAAACAGTAGAATCCTCTATATAACTCCAGATTAAATCCCAACAAGGTCCCACATACCGGGTCAGGAACAGGCAAAACGAACAAAAAGGTCCCCCTTTCAAAAGTTTCCTAATCTTGTTCAACTCGTACGTGATTTATCCTCCGGTAAACGCCGATGAACGTGTGGGCAGAACAGGAAACTCAGCAGACACAAGGGTTTGCGGAGGAGGGGGGAAAAGGCCCAGCCGGCACTTCCATGCGGTTTTATATTGGGCTCTTTTTGCCTCTTTACCTATCAAGGAAGGCCACAATGGAAATCCGGTGAGATAAAGTTGTGAAAAAGCTTAGGTGCAGGTCGGTGGCTGATCCTGCGTAGAACTCCTGCAGCCTCCTCTCACCCCACGGCTGGCACTCTGAGAGCCTTGTGCAAGGCCTGTCTCTGTGATGCATCCAGCCGTCTGATCGTTGATGGTGGCTGATATAGACAGCGTCAGCGAGATATAGCCCCCCCTCTCATTCCTCCTACCCCCAAGATAAATAAAATAAGCCCCTCGAAAATTCCCACCCACGCCGTGCAAGTTTGTATTGCGCATACGGCCTGCTGGAAAGAGTAAGTCGCATGCATCTACGTAGCATAAGCCATTATGCGGCAGACACTGCTTCCTTTGCACGGTAGATTAATCTATTTCGGCCGGTTAGGCCACATATAGACAGCGAGTGATATGGATAGGGCTCTCGCCCGCTATCATTCATCTCGCGGTGGCCTTTTTGGCTTCTGCAACTGCTCTTGCGCATACGTTTGTCTGCCCAAAGCGGCGGAAGCGAGGCGGCAAAGCTCAGAGAGAACCACCAAATACCCGAACAGAATCGCATTTCCACATGCCTGAACGAGTTTAAGCTGAAGATATAAATAACCACGCGACGGCTGAAAGCGAGAGAGCCGCGGAATGGGCGCCTTTTGGGTCTTTTTTTTAATCTATGCCGGCTCCAGATCTCCTATACGGGATTTTTGCTCAATTTCGACTTTCCTCCGCGAGAACCGAGGCTTTTTGCTCTGGAGAAGAAAATCGAGGCTGGTGGTTCAAGGTGTAAGTGATTTTGGAAGTTATCGATAAGCTTCTTCTAGAATCGCGCCAATTGGCGGAAGCCAAAAACGGCTGCTTATCGCCACGCTTTGATTGGAGGGAGCTAAAACGGGTGCTTATCGCGCCTTCCTCATTGCCCCAGCGGTTAAACGGCACTTTGATATGCTCTATATATCTTTCATAGCCTGCATCTCGACTTTCGTCAACTCTGGTTATCCTCCGCAAACATCGCGAACGCCGTGCTTCTTTCGGAGATCTTGTGCTCCTACTCATGCGATCACAGGCACAAGCAACAGGATGCAAGACCCCTCGCTGCAATCCAGGCTAAGCCAAGGCCCGATAGCCGCTCTGGAATGTGGACGTCCATTTGCTTCAAGGCGATTTCTCAGCTAGTCCCCCGATGTCCGGGCGGAGGTGGCTCTTACTAACACCTCGATTGCTTTTGCCCGGTCCGGCAGTTTCATGTATGCAGAAGGCACATGAGCTCTCTAGATTCTTCGATATGTAAATGTATTGTCAAAGGGCGAAGTCCCACCTTGATGTGTAAGTAATAGACCAACAACCATCTGCCTGCCCGGCCAGATCGTGTCTCCAGAAAATACACCACAACGATGTTAACTTGACTGCAAATACGACCCTACTGGTCCCTTCTGCGGAAGATATTTTAGCTCATGGGGGCTTAAACACGTCAACGGAGTCCGAAACTCAGCGACGACGTAGTCCATGCCATGACAATATGCTGAGTCGAGAGACAGACACCCAGAATGCAACACTTCCCCTAGCGGTAGAAAGTCAAAGGACTGCTTTCAAATGCAATGTCCCTTGTTCAAACACCTCTCCTCCTCCCCCTCCTCCCCCTCCTCCTCCTCGTCTCTCTCTCTGGTCCGTCTAGCCCCGGATCCGAAAGTGCTCGTGCCACCCCCTCTCTCCCGGCAGGCCCACCCCGATGAGAAATCGCCAGCGACCGGGGGTGTGGTCGAGAGACACATTGTGAGGGTGAAGAACGGAAACGATGACCCAAAAAGAAACGCACAGTCCTGGCGACCTTGCCTGCCTGCCCCCTCTCGTGCCGTCTTCTTCAACGAGGTCCAACCATCAAGTCAGATGGGCGGTCAGCTACCAGTTGGTTTTCTTTGATCGTAATCTGAGACCCCCCTGGTCGGCCGACATCGTCTTTCTCGTACCCCCCCTGGTCGATTCGTAATTTCAGTCATCAACTGTTTTTTGGGTCAGGCTACGAGAAAAAAAAACATCGCCGCCCCGTCTGGGATTTTGCGTTATATTGGATTAATATCAGTTAACCATCGGTAGGGATAGTTACGATATAATAACGTTTCTGGTCAAGGACTCCCCCAACTTCACATCGTAAATCGTTCTCCCCCGAGGCGCAGAGAAACAAGAAACACGGAGTTTATCACCACAGCGAGTTTGGGCGAGTGGTTCGAACAGCTATACCCGTACTCAGCCCAGGATTCGGCCTCTTGCATCTTGAAGAGAGCCACAGTTTAATTTACAGTAACATCGGAGGGTCTGAAGCTGCGGTTCCAATCCGCACTGTCACTCATCCACACGCCCCTCCTTCTTTCTCCAAGCCCGATTGTGTGATACGCGTGCGAGAAAGAACAGGAAAGGCTCCTCACTTCCCAGGGCAGACTTCGGTACCGCACAAAAAACGACAAGGAAGGTGTTGAAGAGAAGAAGAAGAAGAGGAGAAAAAAACCAAAGCCCTAGCCCTCGGACCACAGGCCGAAAACAAGACGGAAAACGCGGCCACAACTAGAAAGTTGAGGCGGAAACAGAAGACCATGTAAAAGAGAAGCTAGAACCGATATGGTATGGCAAGGAAGATGAAAAGGGGAAAGGAGGAAGAGGAATTTTTGGCTATTGCAAGGACGAGACACTAAACATGGTGATAACGAGAGGAAGACAACCCCCCCAGATGCACTCGACATACCCTAAACTGGATGGCAAGCCCCGAAGCGAGGGGAATGCAGTGCACAGCAAGACTCCCCTGCTCATCGTTTCTCGGCCCATGGACACTCAGTATCTGGTTCTAATTGACAAGGGTGGGTTCAACCAGCCAGACTCGCTCAAGACCACCCAAGAAATGAAAACAGCACACGCATCCAGTTCCTCCCGGCAAGATGAAAGGAGACACGAATCCTACACTATCAGCCTCCCCCCCCGGCTATCGCTGATGTGCTGATGTTTCCCTCCACAGAGCCAGTGATCCATGCGGGACGCAACGTGTTCATCCAGAGGAGCAGCTGAGAGGAGGCAAAAGGCCAGCAGGAAACGAACACACAGAAACCGGCCAAAAGGACAACCACACAGGCCAGCTGGAAAGACCGTAAGACGGCACAAATTGTGAAGCTGGGTGATAAACACGGCGGCCCATCTGGTCCGTCTTCGTCTCCCAAGTCACATCGCGGGTCTTCCAGTGAGGTCTCCAAGCCAGGGCACGCTAGTCGGCTTTTGGAATTCCTTATATACCCTTTCTCCTCCCCCAAGGCCCATCCCACTGGCTCAGTCCAGGATCTTTTATAGTGGCCTTACGGAGACGGTACTCGACAGACCTATCAACATAGCCAGGGCCTGCCTGGCCTGGGAGATGGACCAAAGTTACAGCACAGTTCGAAAAGCCGTACGATAGATACACTACAACCACACGCATTTTGAAAAAGAAAAAGAAAAAGAACCGGGTGAGCCTTTCCCCACCAGTTCCATATCAGACGGTGTTATAGCTCTCATCTTCTCATCCACCACCTGCTTTGCTGTCCAATATCCACACCCCCTGGCCACAGGCCGGAGATCAGGTTCCTAATACGGCACTGATGGCCGGGAGGAAGGGCATGGACTGTGTGTATCTGGCGGTGTTCACGCACATTATCACACACAGCCTGAAAGTCAAGGACAGCAAGAGGTGGGATTCTTGCAGTCGGATTCTGAAGATAGGGAACATGCATGTGCAGCTGCAGCGTTCCCCAAACCCCCTTTCCCTTCAACCTGGACCGTGAACCACGCCCCCGTTTCACGCAGAGAGAAAGAAATTTCAACAGTCCAGGAATTCGGCGATACTACCGTCGATAAATATCTCCGATAGCTGAGGTTGTCATTTTGGCAGAGCGTTATTACCTAAAAATTTAAACCCGCTGTAACTCCGTGAAGGAAGTTAATCCTGGTGCTGGTTGATGCAGTGTCCTTGTTGATTTCTTTTTTCGTTTATATTCAAAGGATGTTAGGGTTACGGTGGATTCGGGTCTGTCCTCAATCTTTTAGTCTTTTCCCGTCCACAGCAGTGAACTACAGGAGATATGTCAGGTTCGGTGGTCGTGTATTCCCAGGACACTGGAAGATGACTGCCTTTTAACTTTTCTCCCATCCGCTCCAACTTCCACCAGTGCAACAGTGCCAGCCGAAGCCGAAGATTCCCAGACATCCGGAAGGGGAGGCTTTTTCAGGAAATCTCCAAGGGAAAGACAGCGAGGTGAAATGCTGGGTGAGGTATACAGTAGCATTCGGCTGTGGGTGCTCGTCGTTTTGGACGTCGCACTGAAAACGACGCGAGACACCGAGCTGACCTGACAGGTTCCTCAAGGTATCTAGTCTTCCCTTCCTCCCCACAAAAGCCACCAACTGATAGCGAAAGGAGCCCTGGGGGGTCTGAACTCGTGTGTGAATTCTTGGGGGGGGGGCATACCTAACCGGGAAATTTGCAGTCGGGGAGGGCTCTTTGTGATGGGCTGGGGATCCTTCAGTGTTTCTCCGGTTCAGGAAGACCAGCAGAAACACGCGACTGTCTGTTCTCAACCTTTTCTCGGCCCGTCCGCGTTAGAGATAGAGTGAAAAGAACAAAGATACGCAGAATGTCCGGCTGGGTGGGATGCAAATGGAAGCCAGTATACCACCCTTCCCAGGCTTTTGCACTGAAACACGGCATATTCAAGCTGGGACCTCTTTCCCTCCTCCTTCATCCTCCGAGCCCTTGGGGCTCTCCATCGCCGGCCTGGAAGCCTCGCAGTCTCCCACCACACACACCTAGGAGAGGGTTTCTTCAGCCCCAAACGGGTGTCCCGTTCCCGGCGGCTTCACGGCGTCTCAGCTGAAGGTTCAGGACGTAGTGTTCTACCAGACACTGACTTCTTTGGACTCATGGCCGACTTACACACCGGAGAGAGGATGTACCGTGTCGGTATGTCCCGTATGACAACGGATAGAACAGAGGCCGGATGTCTCTCTCTGCCCCCACGGTCTCGAGGGCTCTGGCTCTCTGTTTTAGATGAAAGGACGCGGCCATCATACCATGGTCCTGCCGTCTGTTCCTGAAAGACGGTCTTGCTGTCTGTGGCGGGTTGCGAGAAGGTTGCACTGGTATCATCCAGAAATAGCAAACCTTTCAAAGCCCAGGTAATTTGTTTCAATTCTTCGTTCACGAAATCTTCCTCGCAGCTCAACGTCCCACAGTTCTCATAATACCTCCGATCGGTGGTGGTGGGGAGCGAATCCACTCTCAGGAGCAGTGCCTGGCTGTACCTGAATATACCGCCTGCATACGAGTGTCCAAAACTCAAAACTGTACTGTATATGCAGCATTCCCGATGTCAGGTCAGGCTGGTGGTGTGTGAGTAGGAGGACTGTAATTATAATTCATCTATTTAGATGGAGATTTCCTTTAACCCCAATTTCAGGGCCGCATTCAAATGAGACAGCGAGTGCGTAAGTGGGATCCGCTCAAGGACAACATGTAAATCTTTGCAGACACGGTGGTCTGGTCGGCTGTCTGGAAGAGGTCAAAGCCTGTCCTGGGCGTCAGGGAGTGTTTCGGCGGTCCTGGAAATAGCTTGGATGTTCAAAAATAAAAAAAAATAAAAGAATTAAATATTAGTATTAAACAGTAAGTTATTAAGTAAATATAAAACAGAATAAAAAGAAACGAAGTCAACAGGCTAGAAATCCGAACATCCCCAAACCCGGTCTCGACGACAGGCTTCTTCTTCACTACCACCTAATATCACAACACGTTGTCTCTCTTTCCGTCTCACCCTCTGTCGTTACCAGGGGCTGTTCCTGAACTAAACCGTCGTATGCTATAAGACCAAAATCCACGGTGTCACTCACTCACTGAATCCCTCGTCCAGGGGAGAGTCCACAGGGAAACAGAAACAAACCCCCCCCTTCCCCCCCCCCCAACCCGGGCTGTTCCCCCCATAAAAAAGAATACAACGTCCCCCATCACCGCTATAGGGCTATATCAGCCTGACATATTGGCCCGAAATTTGGATAGGGTCCCCCCTGGTCTGTGTGGTCGTTTGGATTTGTTAGACAAGTCTAGCTCTGCGAGCTTAGCTGGATCGTTGTTCGATGGGCTTGTCAAAAGGCTGGTCTTGGTCTCCTACTCCAGCAGGGGAAACGAGCGGACAAGAGAAGCTCCCCTCACCCCCCGTAACGCCCAGTCTTGAGTACGTCTTACGCGCGGCCACACCAGCAGCCGGTGGTAATTTCTGGCGGTGGCCGGTGCAGGGTTCTCCCATCCCCTTCGCATCGGCAACAGTCCTGGTTGGGACGAGAGCCTGTTGACCGCTTCCCTGCGTGGTTGCCGGTCCAGTTACTCGTCGTTAATCTTCCCGACTGTGTCGAGCGTATTTTGGTGGTGTCATCTGGTGTCGATGTCTCATTGCTCCGTTGGCGTGCTCCGTCCAGCGTTACGATGCCTTAACTGAGACCCTCCCCCATCCCCAGTGTCACAACCACGGTGACCTTCTATTTTGCCCACTTCTCTCTCTCCGTGGCCGTTTCCTCCCTGCTCCCGGACACCGAGCCCGGTGATTAGTTGGCCTTGCTGTGCCTGCGAATGGCCAGTGATTGCAGACATTTCAGTCATAGACAGGCCGCCGGCTCCCAAACTGAGAGGAAACTATAACGCCAGGCTGATATATGCCTCTAAACGCTGGCCTCTTTTGCAAAAGGTCCAGCTAGGTTCTGAACCGTCCGGGGCCGTTCACCTGCTCGCCCGCAACGAACAGCAAGGATTCCGTCCCTAGCAGAAACATCGGCAGCCGGCCAGTGAGAACCTGAACTCGGCTCCCCTCTCTCTCGTTCCTCAATCATGACCAGTTGCCTTTTTTTCTTTTCTTTTTTTCTCTCCTTTCCTCTTCTTGTTTGACAGGCGCACGGGCTCTTTCGTCCCACATTGTGGAGTTTCTGGTCAGGCCCAAACAGGAGAGAAAAACACAAGTTCCCACTCACCGGCTCCTCTGTTTTTTGGCCGCTGAACTTGTTTCTTTCTTTGTTTCTTTTTCTTTCTTTTTTTCTGGTTCCTCAACCTTCTTTACCACCCGAAACATCACCGGAAATCGGAAAATAAGAGGAGGCATATTCCGGGTTTCCGGTTGGGCTTTGCGCTCCTGACCGGAGATCAAAGCGCTCGAAATGGGGGCGTGTAAGTAAAATATGCACAAGAGGTGACGTTGCAGATTTTAGAGAAGCAAACATAAATCATTTATCCGGATATGCTTGTATCCGTTCCTTCCCACAGTAAAAATAGGCGCCGCAGTCAAACGTGGCCTGAGGGAGGGAAGGAGCCCTCCGGCGACGCCCCTTCCGCGGCCAGGGCTTATGTAATTCCCGGGGCGGCCCGGAGTGGGTTCGCCGTCTCCGGGTTCGTACTGAACGTCAGAGAACCCGCCACGAGAAAACATCGGCCTTCCGAGTGATCAGCGGTTAGGCCAACGGGACAATCCTGAGCGCCAGACTCCAGTGCCATCCAGATCAGGCGTCACGGCAGACATGCTTCGCCGCAGATGTACCCAACCGCATAAGCCGTGCCGGATTCATCCCGTTGGTTCGGTCTCGGCAGCCCGCCGCCCACAGGACCAAGAAAAGAAGAAAGACACGCACACAACCACACTATCAAACTGCATGTACGAGCATGCACTCGAGATATACGGCTTCTGCGGGCCTGCCGCACTTGGATATCCAAATATCACGCTGTTGTTCGTGTGCTGTGTGATTTCAGTGGTCGGAGCCCGTTTGCTTTTCTTATTCAGTGGTGCAGCATGCAAGGGAGCCCATCTCCAACACACCCAGCCTTTTTAAATATATCATTTCTTTTTAATTCTGCAAGTCTTCTGGTGCACACACACTCTCTCTCACCCTCCCGCACCTCGCTTCAACCAGTCTGTCCCTTTTCGGCCACAAACGCCGGCGTGGGGACCTGGGTGAGCCACACCTCATTGTGTAGTTTTCTGATGTGTTTTTTTTTCTGGTTTCCTTTGTCTGCTTGCCGTCCAATACCTTCGCGTGTCCCCCCTCCCATGTGCGTGACAGCCTGCAGAATCTGTTTGCGTGAAATGCTGGTTGTCTCCCCCCCCTCCCCCATCCTCCTGCAATTCCGTGTGCCGGAACGTAATCAGATAAATCACATTTCCGCTCCAAGCGGCACTTTTCTCCCTCTTTCTTCCTTTTGTCGTAGTCCGCATCGTACGTTGGCTGCCGAGCTAGTCCTCCCCCCCCCTGGTCAGGCTTCTCCCGTTGGCTTCTGGTTTCCATGCTTGGCTTTTCTTTTTTCCGCCGTGTGTGCAAAAAGAGATGGACACATGGAAGGGATGGAAGGGGGGGGGCCGCTTTTCACTAACGCAAGATCCTGCACTCCGTGTTGGCTACGGCCGTCTGGCTGTGACTGCTCTGTGGCCCCTCCGCGCTCCGTTGTCGGCTCCAGCACCCCTTTCACTCTCCGGCAGGCCAACAAAAAAAAAACAAGAAAAGCAAACATACCGTCTCGGCTGTCACACTCTCCGTAATTTTGACGGGTCTGGGCTTGCTTCCTTCCCCCCCTCCTTTCTTTCGCATTGGAGCAAGGCGAAAGGATCCGGATGATGAAAGAGGGGGGTGGACGGGCCAACGTGGTGATGGAAGGCCGGCCGTCCTTGCTCTGCCCAGACCACCACCCAATTGTTTATTTTTCTTTTCACTCTCGTCAGGCATGATATTCTCTTGCAGCCCAACTATCTCACGCGATTCTAGATTTGGAGATAATGAAGCATTTCTAGTTGTTTACGTAGGATTCATCGATAGCCGGCCTACGGCGCGGGAGAGAAAGGGCTTATCTATCGGCTTGATGTCAGTTTCTGGAAGTTGAGAAAAGATAAAATAAAACAGCAACGAAGGAACAGAAACGTGTCCATGGTTGTAATCTCGACAGTCTCCCACAGGCTAGCTGCTGCATGCCATACTGCCCACGAACTATCGCCCGTAAGGCTATACAGCGCGGCAGTATAGCTTGTCTGTTCCATTTGCACTCACACACATAACCACAAACGTGAATTGCCTGTACAGTATATCGCCCTCTATTAAGTTGCAACCCGGGGGGACCACAAGTATTGCGCATCCACCTTCACTTGCGATGTGGGAAAGGGTGATGCACCAGCCTAGGTAAAGTGTAACCTGCAAGCCTCTTCTTCTGTACAAATATGCATCCAGAAGTTGTGCTGTTGCTACGACATTTTTGAACCAAACAGGCGACATGGAGGGGGGAAGGAATATAGCTTCTTACTGTGCCCGTATTCCTCTTATAGTGATTTTATTCTTCTAAAAGGGTAATCTCCGTCAGATTACACCGACCCAGGCCTATGATACCGTCTTCCAGTGCAACTGTGCTGGCCCTCACAGTGTTCTTGCAGGGAGTAGCCAGCCATATGAAAGCCATATATATTAATTACAACCCCGACCTACGGGCGGTTGTCGCGCAATCGACGCCATTTGCGCGGCGCCGAGAGGCATTATTCTGCCATCTTCGGAGGAATGAACAAAACATCGAATCTCTCTTTGTCTGTCAGCGGTGTCTATATTGCTGTGCCCGCCGCTACTCGTCGATTCCGGTGAAACGCTGGGTTCGTCTCTCGAACAAATGGTTTTTCAATATCTGGCGGTGTTCAAACAACTGCCAGTGCAGGGCGTTCGAGCTCTGATTGCGTGCTGGTGTCTCTTGCACGGAATCTCGGTCCTCGTAAAACCACCAACCCCAGCCAGACCTGGTAAAAAAGTACTGTATTTAGCGGCGGGGGGAAAAAGAAAAATACAGAAGGCTGACTGACGGAGGCGGCGAACTTCTTTGACAAGCTGAGATATACTCGTAGATCCTCCGACGTCTTCGTCGTCGTCGTCGCCACTTCAGTATAGCAGCGATCCCGAACATATATCAAGCCGTGGCTGGCAGACGGATGCTGGAGTCCTGCAGAGAGAGTGGTTGCATAATTACCGTGGCTTGACATCCGAGCTTCATTCTCCTTTTCTCTCTTAAGCTTGCAATTAACGGGACGGTATTGCGTTCACGGGGGCCGGATATTCGCGGTGGAAATGAAATATGGGCAAGGCTGCATGCTGCTTCTTGTATAAAGTGGCCATATATTGCGTCTTGAGATTCCTGGGGAGGTGCAACACACACTCTCTCACATGTGGGAGGTCCCGTACGGTCAAATATCCGCGATAGCTGAACTGGGGGCGGATATTGAGTTACCCCATTCTGCATACATAAACTGGAGAGAAAGAAACCTGCAGACTACGGTCACGGTCCTGGATTCTCCACGTCTGTCCATTTCTTCGGGCGCCGTCCTTTCGGGGATGATTCTTCCAGAGAATGGAACACGCCATTTGGTGCAATTGCCGTCTTCTACAGCCGATCTACCACTGGACCAGGCAGGCCAGGCCTGTTCACTGTTCAACGACAGCCACCACAGACTCGTCTTGCATCACCGGCTGTCTGGTTTCTCTAAAGGGATTGATACAGGGCAGTTAACGTCTTCAGATACTTTCCTCTCAACCTATCTGTGTCTTTTGGGGAATAGTTTCTTCTGCCAGCGCAGTCATGAATGGATTATCTGCTACCGACGGACTACGGCTCAGACAATACTCCGACCGGGCCCCAGGAGATCAGATACTAAAACAATGAAGTGCCCTAGACAAAGGCCCAGGGGTGGTCCCTTGGTGACCGGTCCCTGGCGCCGGCCTTCATACCCAAAGCATATTAGCACGCTCGTGCCGGAGAGTTAGGGCCATGTTTTCTTCTTCCTTATTCGATGCATGTGCTGCATCATTCGAAGACTACAAAAGGCCTTTTTGTCCATGTCTTTTGCGTCTCAGAGTTTTAAGTCGAGCAGTCAGGAGAGAGGGGATGGACAAGATGTTTGGGGACGGTATCGGCGATAACGACACAGAAAAAACCCCCCCAGCCCTCTCTCTCGCTAGAAAGCGAGGGGACAGACAAGCGAACAACGAGAAAGAGAGACCTGGAGATTTCCGAAATGTTCAAAGCCCTCCGTGTTTCTTGAAGAAATCACCCTGGCTCGCGACAACGAAGAAGCCCCGGGTCCCGGCCCGGCGAGAGCCAACAGACAGAGCAGTGGGAGATGGAGATATATTAGGTGTGAAAGGTGGGCGGCGGCACTCAGCACTCCGCGGCAGACCTGCGGCGGTGGTTCTATAAACAGGACACACGCAATTTCAAGACGCAAAAGTCTCACCCACCCACCTACCGACCATTCTGCGCATGCCCTCCCCCCTCTTTTCTTCTTCCTTTTCTTCCTTCTTTACCCCCTGCTCGTCTTCCCACTTTTTCTATCCCCTCTCCAGCCCTGGGAACAACCCTGTCCATTGTATTCATTGTTATGTGTGTTTGCTTGCGCAACCACTTTAGTGATACCGTGTGCCTGTGAGCATGTCGGGAGTGGTGGTGTGGCTAACGGAACCAGAGTGTGATGGTGGCCAGAATCACATCATGGAGGGAGGGGGGGATGAGGAGCGGAAGGGCGGTGGGTTCGGAGGAATATTGGCCTTCCATCGCTACCTCGTTTCGTCAGTCAGTCTGCGAGTCCCCCAGCTCACGACGATGTCCATTCGCTCTCCGATATGATAGTACTTCGTTCCCTCGCCATCCGAGTATGTGTCTCGTTTCCCGCCATGATCGTAGACGTCTTGATTTCTCACTGCTGGTCAGCTTCGATTTTCTCTCTGTTCTCTTTTTCACGGGTCTCGATGTGTGCTCTGTGTAGGTGGGTGGTCCTTTGGTACTCTTTCTTTTAGCAGTCTGCAGGGCTCCTACTCGTTTTCTGGATCGCCCCGCAAGGAGTCAGGCCAGCTATCTCACCTCTTTCACGGCTCTGCCGTCCTCCTCGTTAAGGATCGTCGTGACAATGAAATCGGCCAGTGAATCAACCTTCCCGTTGAAGCCAGTCTGTGAGTTTAAGATATCGTTACACTGTACTGTATACGTAGTGGTATGTCGCGGTGTCATGGATCAAGTCTCCCGTTTTGCTGCTCGTTTGCATGTGTGTGTGTGTGTGTGTGTGTGCCCTGGCCCACTCAGACTTCATCCACGGATGGCATGATTCCGGGACCAAACGAGCAAATTCAGGATGCAATCACCCACCCGCCACCCATCCTATCCGATCCCCCCAAATTATTTCAAAGAACACGCGCGACAGCCGCCATGGGATTCACCGCTTTCTCTCCTCTGTGTTTGCTTGCTGTCGGGTCGGCAGGCATCCGAGCGCATGTTCTCGCATATCTGGTTCTGTGTTTGGAGATGGTTGGACGGTAAGGGTTAGGGTCGATGTTCTTGCACAAGCTGCATCACCAAAGGGCTCTTCAGTCTGATGACTGAATGGCCAGGGCAGTTTTCTTCTCATCGGCTTCACAACGTCTAGCCAGTGCGGGATGCTACGTCCCAGTGTCGCAAGCCCCGACCTAGAAGTCACCACTTACTACCACCACTCCCAGATCGGACAGAGTAACAAGGTAGGTTTCTGGCTTCTGGGGGAGGAGGCCATGGTGGGTGCTACTGTATCTGTGGTGCAACTCTGCCTGTAGCTAGTGGGTGCTTGCAGGGGAACCGGAAGACGGTGAGCGAGCCTAGCCTAGGGCTTGGGCCGTGATATCGTGGCAGCCAGTGACGACATCTCGTTCCGCACTTGACGGCGAAGAAGCTCGTCCGTCGCTTCTTTTGTGTTCGGAGATTGTTCCTGTGCACGAGAAGAAATGAGAAAAAAGAAAAAAACGAGGTGTTACAGCCCTAAAAAAAAAGGTTGAATCCTTCCACCCGGATATCACCAAACGCGCAGTCCAGCCACCGTCGTTGTTATGTGCAGGACCCCGTTCTTTTATTCCTCTCTCGCTTTTCCCTCCTCGTGTTCTTTCCCCTCTCCCAGCCTTCGCCTCGGCCGATGTCAAGATGGTGTACCAAATTGACTGGATGCAAGATCAAGTAAAAAAAAAAAAAAGAAAAAGAAAAAGAAAAAAAAAGAAAAAAGAAAGAAACACCACCAAAAAGCCCACTGCGATCCACGGTTTACCTCCCAGAACCGCCCCATGCAGGGTGGCCTCTGCTCCCCTCCCCGGACACGGCGAGTTAGGCGAGGCCGATTGGGTGGAAAAGAAAAGAACAAGAGTCAAGATGGTGGGTGAATGCAGGAGGGGTTCAAAATAGAGAAGATCAAGAACGCAAAAAAATGGATAAAACAAAACAAAAGAAAAGAAAAGAAAAGAACATAAGCTTACCTTCTGGACATCTCCGATTGCCCTCTCCCCTCCTCGTTCTGGCCCTCTCTCTCTCTCTCTCTCTCTCTCTCTCTCTCTCTCTCTCTCTCTCTCGCGCGCTATCGCTAGTCTAACGACCCGCCCTCTTTTCCAGGGAATGGTAGCATAACATCACCACACTGTCCATCCATTTAGGGCTGGTGAACCCAAACTTCAGGCCTCTGGGTTGTGGTGGCTGGTTGCTTTCACTGGCCAGCCGCCCCCTGGCATCTTGATTCAGGCATATCTGGCGTAACCCAACGAATGGCGTTGGTTCTCCCGACCGCTTGCTGTCATCTTGTATGTGGTACAGAGAAAAAGCGAGAACCACCTGGGTTTCTTTGGGGCTTTGTGTTCCAGTTCTTCCAACCAAGCACACCCCCGTCCCAGACAGTTTGCTGATGGTGGTTCCTCAGCCGCACGAAACATCGCACCTTGCCAACCTACCTAGCCTTCCGAGATCTTTTGCTGGTGGAGGTCGACTGGAAGTAAAAACCAATGCCCATTCACCCAGTGCTGTACGATGTAACGATGAATTTGGCTTCCGTAAGTCAGGACTTGAAGGGGGGGACCGCCACGGCTGAAGGTATCTGGCGGCATCTGGGGAAGAAGAGGGCTTGGGATTTGTCCAGCCGGGCAAGCCAGCCATTCCCTGCACGTTAGTGCATGTAATTGGGGCATCAGATTTTCGTTGGCCCGAATCTTGCCCGCCCCCCCTCTCTTCCAGTCTTTTTAACCCTGGTAAGGAAGCTCACTCATCCCGTCTCTTGGCAGACCTCGTGTTGTTGATAGTGAACCGGCCACGAGAAGCTCGCCAAACAAAGGCAGTCCACCCGGGATTTCGAATGATAAAAGCCACCACATAATGGGTACTCTTACACGGAAGACTATTGTTAGCAACTGGCTCGTTCGTGGCCGAAGGAAAAGGGGGAAGGGAAAGACTCAAGGTGAGTGAGACACGTTTGCCCGATGCTGCGGCCTCTTGGGAACCCCTCTGCAGGCTAAGCACCATCCCGTGTCTTAACAGAGCCAGCAGTCCATCCCAAGGTCTGTCACCAAAGCGGCGCGGACACGATAGGGTGGTACAATTCCGTTGCCTCGCATTCGTGGGACACCTCCACATATCGTAGCCCGTCCAGATCTATCGTCAAGTGGTTACCTTTGATAATGCCTGGCCCCGACAGCTCAGTGTGCAAGAAAGAAACATAAAAGATGACCGGCCCACACACAGACAGACGCACACACACACCCCAGGCCAGATAAAATTTGGCTGTGGCCCTAATCATGCACTGGACACACGCCCAAGCCGGCCTAGTCGACCAGAACAGACAGGGCTCCAGCCTGGCCGACGAATCAAAGACCTGGTTGTTGGACAGGGTCGGTTGGATTTCACCGAGAGTTGCGCCTGTGGTGGAAGAGTCAAAAAGAAAGAAAAGATTGAGAAGAAAGAGAAAAGCTGGAGGGAGTTGTGAGTGAGGTTTCTGTGGTTCTCTGCGAAAAGCACGGCAAGTTATCACGTCCTCCGTCAGTCAGAAGGCCGTCTTCCTGTCATATCTTCACGAGGGCGAGCCGAGGCCTGAAGTTCACAGCTGTCAGTTAATATAAAAGCCACGCAATTTCTGGATTTAATTCACGAATCAATCACAGGACATCGCCAACCTCGCAGCTTAACGGGAATTGCAAATTGGAGTTCAGGGCGCTGTGAAATCGGAGCCCGCGAATAGAGAACACACAGAGAGGGCACATGTGCGTATAGTAACGTAGAGAATGCCATTATGCAGCCTGAATATAATGAGCAGATAGTTCAAGAGGGTGGGCGTGCACAAACCTCACTTGGCGAGAGGGAAAAGGCGACACACACACACTCACTCTGTCACTCTGTCTCTCTCTTTCTCTCTCTCTCTGAAGAGCGGCAAGGGTAAAAGCAGACGAGGGGAGGGTTGAACAGAGAAAACGAACGATAGCCGAATGTAACAGTACGGCGAAAAGGTACTTTGGGGGTTTTTTCTCTTCGTTGGTGATCCTCGTTGCACACGGGAAAAGGGGAGGCCGGAAAGCGAACATCTCCGACTTTCACGGCCTCGTTGATGATGTGGCTGGTGAACTGTGGCACACTATCGCCGATAGCCACATATCGCATTCATTCCGCCTCGGAGCGCTTCAACTGATAACGATCCAGAGGCAGGCAGGAAGGTAGCACGACGTTGTTCGTTCCTTCCGTCTTGCTGTGCACAGGCAAGATTAGACCTTCCCCAATAAGAACAGCCACTACAACACACACCAAGTCGCCAAACCCCAAGGCCGCTAGTCCAACACGGCCAGGCCAAACGGAAGGCGCGGGAGAGACGGCGGTTTCACTATGATTATTAAGCTATCTCGAGAGAGAGAGAGAGAGGGAGCACGGCGCATGTGGCTTGTTGTTTCGGAGGAAGGAACGCTTTACCATGAGCAAAGGGCAGGAGGTGAACACACACACATGGCGCGTGCGGCACGTTATCGGCATGTGCGGTGAAATCGGGGGCCGGCTAACCCTAAGCGTTCTACGGCGGGACAATCTAGCCTATACGGGGATCTTCTCCTGGCTGAACAGAAATCGAAAAAAAGAAAAAAAACGGAATTAAATAAAACACAACATCCTGTCGTCCACAAAACCATCATCATCATCTTGCACCCACTGCTATCATGGCGTGACACCGTCGTTTGAACATACTTCTTCTTTCCTGCTTTCTCAGGATCCCACCTCTCCACTCCCTCCTCCATCAAGCGCTGCCTGCATGCATGGCGTCCAACCTGGGCCTAGCCTCTGCTCAACTGCTCTCACTCTCCCGACCTGGAGTAATAGGTTGACGTACGAGCTTCTCGCGCATCTTTAGCCTCGGATCAAGAAGGGGGGGGGAAGGGAAATACACACACACACACACACACACACACACACACACACACGCACACGTACCCTTGCCCTCTCCCCTCTCGTCCCGTATTTCCACCTGTAAGCTGCTGCACGACGACAAGTGTGTGCAGCTTCAAGAGGAGTGGGCCTTGCGGCACCAGCTCCCATACGAATATATACCATCGCAACAAAGAGAATGCTCTAAATGAGGGGAAAAACAGTCCTGTACACGGGGTCCCCACCATTCCACCCATCTTTGCTTTAGCGATCGTCGTGCGTAGACCCTTTTTTTCCTCTTCTTTTTTTGCTGAGCCACTTGTGGCTTCTCGGACTTTCCACCTAAGCCTGGTGAAGTGAAGCGTGCCGTGCTGGCTTGGCCACTTACACGCACTTGGGTGACGCCGATCCGCTCGCTTGAGGCAGGCCGCACCTTGCCCGATCTTGACCGCCTTCGACATGTGGTACAGAAGCCCGGCCGAGCCAGTGTGTGAGCGTTGACCACCCACCAGCACGAAGAAGGAGGGCGGGCATCGAGAAAAAGGAAGCACAAATTCGTTACGTGCACAGGTCAACACGGAACACCCGCCACTATTGCGGCTGGCTGCCCGGGTTTCGATATGTTTCGCCAGGGACAGAAGACAATCTGTCATTTTCTTGCCTCTCGTGTCCCACAACTTACATCTGACGACTGCCCAAAAAGACGGAACGGAGAGAAAACGAAAGAGTACAGTAATGCGATGTCCTGTGCGCGGCGAACGAAGAGGTCAGGCTAAAAACAAAACAGAACACCGACCTTATCTGCACCAGACTTGTCCTCCGAGCGGGCGCAACTCCGATTCTGGACTGGCTCTCCACTTGCTGCGAAGCGTTGACAACGAGGAGGATTCTTATTTTGTTTTGATAATATTTACCTTGATAATTCCCCCCCAATGAAAGTCTCCTCTTTGGTGGGAGGAAATATCTAATTTTGGCTTTCTTCTTCCTTTGTTCTGGTAATACCAGCTGGTTGATTCGCGCGTCGTGTTCCATGATCGACTTCACCAGGAAGGCGAGAAGCAACAACCACCAGCCTGCAAAAGCCCAGCACGCTTTTATCCCATGCTGAGCAAGTGTTAACTTTCGAGAAAGTCAAAAAGTCGAACCCACTTATGCAAGAGTCTGTGCCGCAATCGACCTTGGGTGGTTCCTAGTGGGTGGCGCGCGCCGCTACGTTCTCCAGTGTGGTCCTGGTACAGCGAGGGGGCGGGCTCTGAGAGTCTAGGTGCTCTTCTTAAACCTCGTCCCTCTTTTTGCTTTTCGTTCCGGCCTAGCTTCCCCATTCGGGAACTCCCAGCCCGTGGCTCCGGCAGGCCACCCACCGTGTGATTCTTGGAGGGGAAGGGGGGACACTGGTGAGGTCCAGTTATCTGGCCTTTGGACTTAATCTTGGTTTTGATGGTGCCGCCCAAAAATGCAAAATATCACCTGTAGTGTACATATAAATCCCTCGTTGCAATGGATGGGGCAACTGGGGAAGAAAGAGAGGGAGGGGAGGGGGAGGGTCCTTTGGGCGTGACGTGATGCTACCAGCCTGCCTTTTTCCTCAACTTTCTACCAGTTGGTGTCCACCGATCTGCCCAAGAAAGCGACGACGATGGTTAACTTATTCTGTGGGTTTTGCCTGTCTGCCGTTGGGTAGGATTTTGGCCTGGACCCTGCTGGATCTAGGATATGGCCCCAGATGTGGGCGTGTTTTACCTCTCTGTATCTGTCCAGACAGGCTGGCATTGCATGTTACGAGGAGGTCGATCGCGAATTCACCTGAACGCTGACCGCTGACCTTCAGCTTCAGCTTCAGCTTCTCACGGCCTCCCGCCAAACAACAGGACACGAGGCGGCCACGGGCATAACTCCTCAATGGTACACGGCAGCCGTCGTGGGCTGGATCAGCTGTGAGCCGGGACACGCACGCACACGTTTTCTTCTTGTTGTTTCCTGTGCTGTGACTCTGCGCTCCCATCCACCCCCCCCGGATAATATCTGGATCGGGATATGCCATCTGGCTGGCCCTTGAAAGGGAAGCTGCTGGGGCAGACGGTGCAAATGGGCCGGGGCGGGGCGGACGAGGCTTATCTGCATCCTGTGACCGCGGCACATGGGCTGCCACCCAACCACGACATTTCCGAGGGAGGGCATGAAGAAGGAAGAGCACGGCAAGGTGTACATCCAGCAGGATTCTGGACTCGGAACGAGAAATCTATACATAGCGAGCCGAGCGCACTGGGGGGACCAGACAAGGTGAGAGAGAGAACCTCACGGCCGATCTGACGCAATGGGATACACGGTATCACGATGGCCGACTCCCATCCGACACCCACACTCTGTGTCCGCGCCGCCGGCGATTGGGGGGTGGTGGTGGTGGTGGTGGTGCACCACCCAGAGAAGAAAAAGAAAATATGTGCTCGGGTACAGGCGACGGGTCACCGGTTATTCTGGAGCAGAGACCTTTTGGAACCCAAGCTAGGCCCGGCTGGGCATAGATCGCTTTTTGCGGTGTTAAAGCCCTTCCCTTGGCTCTCTTTCTCTCTCCCTCTCCATCCTCTCTCCTCTGGGAGGAGTTCTGGTTCTGGCTCCGATGGCCACACACCTGCTGGCCGCTCTGGCGCTGTCAGTGGCGGTGGTGTTGTGGGAAGAATATCCGGTTCCGCGAAGCAGACACAGAGAGAAAAGGAATGGGTGCTCGCATGGCCGGGGGGGTAGCGGAGGAATGATGCTTAAGAATTTCGTTCTTGGGCCCACCACCCCTCTTTGCCACCCCGGCCGAGTCGGGGTTCTTCTTATCAAGAGTGAGAATCCTACCCATCATGGAGATCATCCAACTTTCTTGTCTGTCTATCTGTGTCTGGGTGAAGCAAAGGGTTGGGGGTTCAACAAAGAAAAAGAAAAGAAAAAGTTAAATAGACGTAAAGGTGCCAAAGTGTGATCGAAGGAAATATATCACAGGATTCTTATACGTCTTGGCCCCAGGTAGCATTTACACGGAAACTAGCGCCCCAAGTGACTTTTAGCCCCCCCCGCGAAACCTAGACAACTTACGCCCTCTCCACCCTCTTTTTATTTTATTTATTTTATTTTATTTCTTTTCGAGCTAGCCGTCCGTCCCGAGGCAGGGAAAATGCACGACGTAAATGCGACGTAATTATATAAGTTTAGGGCAGGATGCAAACCAGGAAATCTAGATGTGCTTGCTCAGTGTGTACGAGTAAGGTGGAAGTTCTGAATGAGTGTCTCTCTCATGCTTAGGCTACTATGAGCCGTCTAATGACGAATGACGAGATGGGCAAGCAAGCCGGTGGGAAACATCATCCCTATGAGTGCCCAACAAACGTTTCCCGGGTTCACGGTTCACCCTTCAGCTCCGTCATATTGTAAGATTATGCTTCGTTTTGCCCTGGGGGGGAGGGTTCATGTCAACATAAACCCTCTCTGTTATTAAAGAAGAGAGGAGGGGCGATATGCTCCGGGAGTCTGACCTTGTGGTTATGTGCAAAATGTAATTAAACAGGAGCAGGTACTCCCCGGTCTCCATAGGCGCAGGAAGGCCTACCGCTAACAAACACCAGTGATAGCAGCGGATGTGCATGCAGATTATCCTGGACCTTAGCATGTGGTGATATAGGCCGTGCTTCTCTCTCTGTTCTGCAGATGGTGTGTGTGTGTGTGTTCTGTGTGTTGTGTGACCAGGGGGGCCCCTCATGGGGCAGCAGATGCTCCTGGGCTTGGAAATGCACTAGGAGTGGCGCCTTGCCTAATAAGACCAAGTGCATTCTCACTGGACTGAGTGGAGTTTGTGGGTGGAGGAGGTGGCCTGGTGGAGGGATATCAGAAAAGGACGCGCAGATACTGTGATGGATTTCGTCTTGCAGAGAGGAATAAGTGTTGAAAATAGAAGAGACTGAATCTTGGATCGTTGGAGTATCTAACAGGCTTGGCAACTTGATCCGAGGTTTATTATAGAGCAGGTGGTATGATATACGATAGACTTACACGGATGGCAACTCTTAACGTGAACGCCGATGCTACTCCCAAAAACTTCGAATCACAGTTCAGTTCGGGACCTCGAAACCCGATATGATTCCACCGAATATCCATTTTCCGGCTATATCGTTGGCCGGTTCCGATGTCGTGAACCAAGATGTTTCCGAGAAGCCTGAGATCGGGGGTTCTAGAACAACTGTGTGTAGCTTCTCGGTGACTTCTAGAAGCAATGGACTCTCGGGAAGATAAGAAGAAGGAAGGCACGACCGACATCAGCTTTGGAAGGAAGGGCAAGAGGGAAAGAAAAGCAAGAGAAGAAAAAAGAAGAGAGAAAAAAAGAGAAAAAAAAAGGAAAAAAATTCTGCGGCGGTCATGCTATTGCGTAGTTTGACTGGGTCCCCGTTGCGATGCCTGGAGCCTAGAGCTGCAGTGATATCAAAAGAGACGCATGCATGCAGTCGGCAAGTCCGTTCTGACTTGAGCATTCAGTTGGGACGAATGAAAAAAAGGCTACGAGCACAAAAGACGAGCACAGACCGAGAAGACATACAGATACGGAAAAATACCGTTGGTATCTCGATCAACAGGTAGCATTCACCCAAGTGTGACAGACAGCAGAAAGCGGAATTTGGGGGGAAGAATACGACATCACGCACAAACTGCACAATGCTGCACAACTTAAACAGGTGAAGCGACGATGCACAAAACCAAGAGCGAAGAAAAGTACTGCCTGTATAAAAGTGACAAATGACGAGCCGAACGCTAGAGCGGACGGGAGGGTCGCAGCCCGAGAAACGAAGAGGAAAAGAGGGCAGGCCAGGAAAAAGGAACAAAAGGACGGAGCAGCGGTTTCGATATCCACATGGCATGGCCAGCTATTAAAAGATAAAAAGAATAAAAAATAAAAAGAGGGAAAAAGGAAACATAAGGCATGGCTCGGCTGGCTAGTGGCCATTTCTCGCAACCCTACCACAGGTGCAGCGAGCGTGGATGTATAAAATTCAAAAACCAACTGCAGTATATATGGCGTCGTAATCGGCTCGGGGGATTTAAACAGTCGTACTGAAAAAAGCTTTTCCCCCTTCCTTTCCTGCGGCTTGTGCTGTGATCGAACCTGGTACCAGCCTATTCCTATTTGCCTGGAGTGCAACGATGTCCATGGAACATTCAAGCGTGCATAAAACTGCACATCTCAGATTTTATGTGTACAGTATATATATATATATATATATATATATATATTATACATACATGCGCCTGCAGTACTGCATATGACATCGCGCACGGCATCATGTCACTTTGTGTCTTCGTTTCTGTGCGGAATGCGACCTGCCCGTCTGCACTGGAACTGGAGCGCTGGAATAAAAAAGAAAAAAAAAGAAAAAAAAAGAAAAAAAAAGAAAAAAAAA
>LNGL01000006.1:158193-170124 GCA_001510565.1 Knoxdaviesia proteae
AAAAAAAAAGAAAAAAAAAGAAAAAAAAAGAAAAAAAAAAGAAAAAAAAAAGAGAAAAGAAAAAGGAACTGCCCACCGTGTCTGAAATGGCCCTTTCCGGGAAGTCAGCGACGGTGTCACGGTGACGCCGCTGGACGGCGAGCAAGCCGACGAACAGACGGCGACAACAGCATTTTCATCACCATAATCACGGGCTATCGCGTACTGAAAACCAACCACCAGATGCATGTTAGCTCCCAACGACAACCAGTTGAGAAAGGGGACCGTGCGCCTTGTCCTTTCGTTCACACCGCTTTGCTGATCAAGATCTAGGTAATGGCCAAGATAAATTGACTTGTTCAGGGTTCTTTCTTTCTCACAGGTCTGCATGAGCCACAAATTCCCCAGACTGGCAGCAATCCTCCCTCCGGTTTGCGCCGTGTTGCTTGTTCTGTCCAGTATCATGTATCCAGGCCGCCTCAACACGGAGGGAAGCCCGATCCAGGATACACACTGTAGCACAGCATGAAATTGGCTAATCTGCCGTGGGTAGCCTGGATTTATTTCTCCGAGCATTAGGCTTCTCAATGGACTCTGGGTTTCCGCGTTGCTTCCATTGCTTCCAGCTCTGGGAAAGAAAGGAAGCTCCCGCCCGCGCACCTTCCTTTGGTTGCACCCGCCGATGACGCACCGCCACCGGAGTCCAACGTGCCTTCCGTGTTGTTTCTGTACTTGTAGATCCGTCCCAGCTCTCCGGATCACCAGACCTCGAGAGAATTTTCTTCGAGTCATCCCGCCAAAGGTCCAGCATAGAAATGGAAGGCGCGTGTTTCAAAGTCTTGGTCGCTCTGTCCCGTTCAAGCCAGGACCATGTACAGTACTGGCCGTCTGTTGGGAAGTGGCTTCGCTCTTTCCCGAAAAAGCATGCACAATATATATGTCCAACCCTGCCAACACCGTCATTTGTACCTGCCTCAAGATCATATCAAGCCGCGCCTTCCATATTGAAGTGTGCCGTGACGAACATTCCGTACTTCAGCTTTGTTCCTTCCTTTCGAATCTTCACCGTGAAATACCGGGCCTTGCCGCAATATAATATACGGTGTTCGTCTTCCCTCTTTGGGGATTTTGTTCCTTTTGCTTTTCCTCCAAAGGTCTTACGATGTGCTCGTAAAGAATTCTCATCCCATCATCACGATTGCTATATACCTTTCTCAAGCTTCTTCATTCAGAACCCGTGCGTTCTGCCACTACTTACATGATATCCTTCTTCTCTTCCGCGCTTATATTGATGCTTGATTGTGTTCCTACATGGCAATTTAAAGCTTCCCTTCTTTGCCCGCAATGCGGTGTGGCACTTACGGTTCTAAACGTATCGACTATGATATTCTGGGTTATACTCAAACTGTGCCTTCAAGGGCTTGAGCGACATCCAGACAGACCCGAAAGACTATGGAGATACTCCGTCAGCGTATATCGATGTGCATTGAACTACCCCCAGCGACCTCATTTCAGAACACCGACTTCGATAAGGCGTGCGAGGAAATATCGGACGAAACATCTCAAGCCGTCGCTGCACGAGCGTTGCCCCGAGCTTTCGACAGCAGAAAAAAAGAAGAAAAAAAGCCATATGGGCGAGAGCCCTGGCTTGTCAACCTGTGATATTCCCACATCCCCGGTCCATTTCATCACATGTCAAGCCATGTCTTCATGCCCAGCTGTCCACTAACCAGACTGTGTTTTAATGTGGCAGACACGGTGACACCTACCAGAAGCAAAACGCTCCCATCCTTCGCGTCCAAGACCGGCCGACCTGCCGTCCTCGTTCCCACCTTCAAACTGCTGTGCTGGATAGACGCCGTAACGCCGTGAATGCGCGCCGTATAGGAGTTGATCCAAGCGGAAGATAGAACGGAGTTGTGATAGAGTTCCTGCGTACTGTACACACTCAACATTCATACAATCCTCTTGCCTATGCTGGCCACCAAAAAGTCCCCCCCTCACCTCCCCTCCCCGTGCACATACCACATATCGTCACATCGCCATTTCATACCATTATGCGCCGCCCAGTTGAGCCCTCCACACTATCACTTTCTTTTGCTGCTATGAGTGTGTGATTCCTCTCGACTTTCTTCACCTTTCCCACACTGCAGTCAGTGGTTGCATTCTGGGAACCACATTACATGCCCATATTGTGTGCAGTCCAGCGCAAGTCTGGATCGAGCCCACCGCTGGTGCAGCAGCACTGGCCATCTTGAATGCTACGCCGTGAACAACTCGCTTTCTTGGTCCCGCTTCATGGAAAATGGATATCGCGATTTTCCTAGACACCCCCCTCCATCTCCATATCTCTCTGTTTTTTAATTCCCATGCCTTGGCACCGCTGCAGGCGCTGAGAAGATCGAACAGCAGGGCAGAGAAGAAGAGCCAGAAGCCCAATCAGGGAACTAAGAGAAAAAAGAGAAAACATGGGTGCCCCAGTATGCGCATAAGCATTTTATCTCATATCTTTCTATTTTCTCTGGCTGCTTTCTCTTCTGCTTTGACGCTTGTTGCTTCCTGGAATGTTAAGCGAGGGGTTTTTCTTTTCTTCTTTCTTTTCTCCCAAAGAAGATGGCTGCCCAAGTGTGCTTCCTCGCTTCGCTCCATCGTCTCCTTATCTGGATCTGGAGAGATAAGCCTGGATGGTTCACGTACTGTACGTACAGAGCAGCTTTCATCACCAACATCATCCATCCGGCTTGCATAGTCTCTCCAACCCACCTGGAGTACCATGTATCTATTGCTGTACTGTATGCACACGTTCAACAACTTGCACAGTGAGATGGCCTAAACTCTATCGTGCAATACGACCTATCCACTCAACCAAACTTTTTTATGCTGTTGCACTTGCGACTGCATACCGCATTTGCACCCTTGCGTTCCCATATATCAACCCAGAAACTTGCCGATGGCAGCTTGTTGCGCTCAATCTCCTCGTTCGGAGCAGATGTCCCCATTGCATTCCCCAATTCTAAAATCTGAATCCTCCGATATTCTTTTTTTCTCCCTGCCCCTAGCACTACGACGGTGGTCAGTTACCGCGCCTGTGAGAAAAAAGGAAAGAAAAGAAGGGCACCTGTGCTTGATCCTCTTTCTGATGGAAGCCAGTACCGCATTTTTGAGGTAATCTACGAAATAAGATGGAAAAGAGAACAGACCACTTGGTGCCTTTTCCCACCCTTACACACATGCGAAAGGACTAACAGCACAGCCAGACGTGTCTGATTTCCCATTATTTTCTGTCTGCTCACACTGTCTGGGCGAGTTTATTGCATTGATGGGGGGGCTCTCTCTTGCTTGACAGCAATTTAACAGTTTGTTCCCAAGTTCCTGCATCACCGGTTCTTGAGGGACGAAAAGCCCAGGACCCCACGTTGTCTCAAGTGAGAGAGAGAGAGAGAGAGAGAGAGAGAGGGAGGAAGAGAGAAAAGAAAAAGAGAAAGAGAATAAGAAATCCAGGAAGGGAAACCAAACCATCTCGGTGGCTTCACCCCGCCGGCTTCCAGAGAATGTGTGGTTGGAGTGCTGGATCTCGCTCTCATCGTGGTTGATATATCAGCCAACCACCATATATACGAGGAAAAGAGAGAGAGATGCTGCATCGCAAGTGCCACACATCATCAGTCACCATCCGCCGTCGGTTCTTTTTTTCCCCCGGTATTTTCACACTCACTCCCACCCCCTCAGAATTCGAATCGACTCTAAAGGAAGCATGTAACTCCCGCACATACTCTGGTGTATGCTGTATCTCCCACATAACATCACCTCCGTACACCAGCGTGTACGGTATTTCGGCTACCCAGTAATCGTGGTGTGGCCCAGTAGTCTTGGCTTCTCACTGGACCTTCGAGATCCCACAGTGCCATATACCACCCCCCCCTAGACCCAGGGGTGGCTCTGGGTCTTCTCTATCTTGCCCCCCTCTCTCTCTCCCCCCCAACTCCATCTTCTTCCGCTCCCCTGCTCTCACCAAAAGCTCAAACCCTTGTCTTCCCTCTGTGTGTGCGTGTGTGTCTCTGCCCATCAAGTTCTGGCCCCACTCCCGATCCTGGTGGATACACACACGCTCTCTCCCAGTCTCTCTCTCTCTTTCTCTTCGAGGATTCCTTGCCACGCCCCCTGGTCTTCAAGTTTTTGTCCCTCCCGTCCACGTCCATCGGTCGAGAGCCCACCGCCGACTGCCAATCCTCACATAGTTACCTTGCAACTGTACCCGGCCTGCATAGTCTTCCAGTGTCCTCTTATGGTTCTCGTCTTTCCCACACCCTGATGTGTGTCTTCTGATGTCTTCTGGGTGCCATCGCGGGATACAAGTATACCTTGACTCCCTGCAACCTTAACTCGCCGTTTGAACTCTCATGGTGGTGCTACACTTACCTAGCTTTTTCACCCACTCACTTGCATTCTCTCTCTGCAGTTGTTCTGTTCCCCTTCCTCCCACATCTCCAGAAGGAAAAGGAAAATAAATATTGCGACGGGGGGCCGTGTCGTCCATCTTTGTTTCTTGCCGTCGTTCTTCTTCTGCACTTCCTCCTCCCTCCCGTTTCCTTCCATATATCATCCCCCGTTGCCCCCCCTCCTCCTCCAACCAAACATCATCACACCTCGTTTCATTTTCTTACTTCCCTCCTTCTCATCTATTCCAACAATCTCACCTTGATTCTCCGACCATCCATTCTGACCAGTGTGACTCTTGGCTGAACACCCCTACCTCATCGTCCATCCCTCCATCATCTCGCTTCCTCTCCTGTTGTTTGTTGACGGATATCCTGCTTTGCTTGACGCGGTAATCGACAGACAGGATAACCGGGGATCAACAACCAAAAAAGGATCTTCGTTCTCATCCTCATCTGTTCACTCCCACAAGGTTTGCGTTGACTGTTCGTACATCTTGTCGCAGATCAACCAGGAAAAGGGAAAAGAAAAAAGAAAAAAACCTCATCACCCTCGCTCGACCCGCACAATCAACCCCGGAGATCGTAGGCTCTTCCGTGACCGGCCTTGTGTACACGAGATTCTCGGCCGCACAGCATTGCCTCACCCTCCAAACAAACCTAAAGATACCGGAATCCACACCAAGTCGACCACTCCGAAATTCTTTCCTCCATGTCAACAACCTTGACAGCAACCGCCGCCACCCCTAACAGCCTTCACCTGTCTGCCTACCGCACATCCTCCAACATGGCTGACTTGAAGACAGAAGCACCGCCCAGCGGAATGTGGTCCAACTACCAGATGCCGATGCCCGGCCGGTATAACCCCTCGCCGGTGGAGTCCGGCGTCTCAAACCCCGCTTCTTCTGCCGCCTCGGCTGCTGCTCGTCCTCGCAACAGCCAGCCCACTCTAGATCCCCCTCCTTACCAGTACAGCCGCTATCCGCCTGAGGACTCCGGCGACAGCTACGACAGATCCGCTCCCCCGCATTCGGGTGCTCCGTCCAGCGCCACTCAGTCGACTTCCGTCCCTCCGCCTCCTTCTCACGCTCCTGCTCCTCCCCAGCAGCAGCAGCAGCAGCAACAGCAGCCGCAGCAGCCGCATACTTCTTTTCCCAGCTTGAAACGCTCGTACTCTGCCACCGAGCAGACTCCTTACCAAGAGATTGTGCAGGATCTCCGGGAAGAGAGCACCAAGATCACCGTCAACCAAGACCAGAAGCTGCTCTCGTTCAAGCGGTCTCCCGAAAAGCACACCATCATCGACCACCATGGCCGTGTGCACCAACTGGAGGTGTCTGCACAACTCCACGGCATGTTCTTCCTGTCCGAGATGCCCACCAACAGCGAAGGCACCCTGCAGCCCGAGTTGACGTGCTACCGGAGAAACCTGTTCCAGATCAGCGGCTCGATGGTCTGCCCGCGCGGCCAGCTGTCGGTGATTGCCGAGACTGGCGAGTCGGTTCCCGTCAGCAACATGGAGGTGACCGTGTCAGCCATTGAGTCGGTCGACGGCAACATGGTGCGCCTGATTGTCATTCCCTGGAAGACTCCTCCGCCGAATGCCCCCGAACTCGCCCAGACCCCCGACCAGGAGCCGCCCTCGCTCCCCCTGATCCCCTTCCAAGAAGAAAGCAACGAAGCCGATGGCGAGTACGCCGTGTATCCCATTGGATGGCGCCGTCTGCAGTTCCGGATGTGAGTCCTCCTCCGGGTTCCCCACCCTTAGGACATATTTCTGGAGACGAATACTAACGCGTTGTCTCTTCTTGCGTGTGTTTAGAGCTACCGCCAACAACGGACGGAGAAAGGAACTTCAACAACACTTTGTCCTGCACCTGAAGGTGATGGGGACTCTGGCCAATGGCAACAAGGTCGTGCTCACCGAGTCGATCACGGCTCCGATTGTCGTGCGGGGCCGCAGCCCGCGCAACTTCTCCGCGCGCAAGGAGATTCCTCTGCTGGGATCCAGCGCCGGCTCGAGGGGCCAGGCTCTGGTTGAGAACGGACTGGGCGTTGTCGCGGGCCCTCTTCCCGCCAAGGCTGTGGACCACAAGCCCCGTGGACTGAACATCCAGCCCCCGAGAGGAGAATTCACCTTCAGTGCGCCGAAGCTGCCTGCTGCGCCGATGTCGATGCGATCAAAGTAAGTTTCTTCTGGCTGTTGTTGGCAATCAAGTCTTGTGGAATTTGGCACTAACATGATAGTCCTAGCTCTTACCCGTCGTGGAACCCGCCCAACCAGGTTGGCAATTATCCTCCCGCGTCGATGCCTTCGGAGCCGTACCATAAGGTTTGTCACAGTCCTCGTGGGGATGTGTATGGATGATTCGTGACTGGATGCTAACATGGCAATGCAGCTGTCGATGGTCAACCACGAACCCCCGGCGATTCGCACTCAGTACGCATATGCGCCCAGCACCAATGCGCCTGCCCAGCTCTCCATTCCGACGCCATCGGAGAACTCCCTGAGCGTGCCCCGGTACGTTGACAGCAACCCGCGGCCAGCCAAGAGCCCGCGCAACCCGGGGCACCAGTCGGTGCACAGCGCCGGATCGATCACCAACAACGAGGCGTCGTCCGAGTACCGGTACGGATCGTCGTACCACGATGTTGCGCTGAACAGTAGCTCGACCGACATGAGCGGCCCGTCGTCGTACAACGAGTCGTCGGCGCCCCACTCGGCGTCGTCGCGCGACTACTACCAGCCGTCGAGCACGTGGAGTGCGGGATCGAACGACCAGAGCTCGAGCGCGACGTACTCGAACAATGATGCTCGGCCGTACACCTTCCCCGATGCGTACCACAAGCCGGCGTCGGCCGTGCAGCCCAAGCCGAGCGCGACGTCTCCCACCGGCCCGCCGATGTACGGCCACCATGGCATGAGCCATTACTCGTGGAACGCGACGTGAGCGTTCCGGGGTTTGAGAGACTTTGTTTGGTGTGGCGCCTTCGTTTTTCCGCCCCTCCTTCGTTCGGTGTGTCTTCCGGTTCATGTTGGCAAGATTGGCAAGACGAATGATGACTCGGCTTTATATCTCACGTTTTTTCGTCTTTTTTCTTCTTTTTTTCTTCTTTTCTTTTTCATGAGGGGAACACGGCGGTCCTAGTGATGAATGAGCTGCAACCATCAAAGCGAATGAGAAGAAGACTGAATCCGAAAGCTGAAAGGAGCACAGAGAGATAATTTAGTTTCCCCAGACATTTCTAGCTATTGTGATTTTCCGGTTTTCTTCAACCCTTTCCCAGGTGGGATATTTCCTCCCCTTTTGCCTTTTTTTCTTCTTCTTTTTTTTCTCTATATCCTCTTTCCGCCTTTTCTCGAGTGTTCGTTTTCTTCTTTTTCATATCTTTTCTGGAAGCTCTAGTCATCCACCCGGGCCTTCTCATTGGAGTGTATCATATTTTATGAGTGCCGGTTTTTGTTTTCTTTTGGTTCAGCGTGCGGTACTGGTTGTTTCTTCTTTCTGTCTTTGGTTTTCTGCTTCAGTCAGTTCTGCTGTCCGTCATCTGATCTGCTTTTTCCCTTTTCTCGATGGGATTGATTTGAGTTTTGCGGGCTTCTTTTGGGCGGCTGCTTGGGGGGGTTTTTGCAGGGAAGTGAATTTTCTTTTTCTTTTTCGAGGTGGTCCTTGTTGTTCTGCTTTGGTTGGTGTCCATATCCTAATGCTCCCTCTTCTTTTTGATCTTCATATGCTTCTTGCTGCTCTATTCATCTTTTCAACTTCGCCTTTTCTGGAATAATTTGGATTGTTGGCGTGCATATATTCTCCTGTGCGGCTGACTTTTGAAGAGACATATTTTTTTACCCTCTGTTTGACTACTACCCGGTTCTGTGTCTTTGTGTCTTCTTCATGTGGGATTGTGACTTGTGACGAAGAGAGATAGATCTACGGTGCTCTTGGGAGGGGGTTCTCTCGTCAGCGTGTATCCATCGTACCGGGGACATTGGGACGGCCGGTAGTCGAGTCGGATGTGGCACTTTGAAGGGGTTCGATGTCCCTGTCTTCCAGGTGTGATGTGTGGGATGATGTGTAGTGGCGGCTGTGAGGCTGAAACTGAGGGCATAGAGTCTGGTTCTGCAGGAGCTGTACGTGGTGGTGCTGGCCCTGCTGGGTGTATTTGGCTGAGGGCTGATGGGGAGTTCTCATCCACATACAGACACACACACTCTCTCTCTCTCTTTGGAATAGGCTGGCGGTCCCATTCGTCCTAGATCTGCATGATCTAGAGTTTGCTTGAGCGTGGACGAGTAGATGTTACGTGAAAGTTCTGCTGGGATCCGGATGGAAGCCGTGTTAATAAATGGACGGAAGCGTGATATGCCCATGACCTTGAGGAGACAATTTAAAAAAAACCCCCCTAAACCTGGGGATTCTTCTGCCCCTCCCTCAACGAATAGAGTTTTGAAAGACACGATTCTTGATATATTACTCTCCTCGTCTTGTAAGATCTTTCCAGTCTGGCATCGTGAAGCACAGGATCAAGTTGGGAGCGTGTGGCGTTGCGCCACACTGCATGCGCCACACAATCTTATCAGGATCTTATCAGGATCTTATCGCAAACTTCACCAATCTACTTTTTTTCCTTCATGTTTTTTCCAGGAGAATAACACGACACACTTTATAGGGCCCTTCTTTAACTCATGAATGCAGATAGTTCTGCTCAGTTGGGCTTTCCTTCGTCCTAAGAAGCTCTAGACTACAAATCTGCCTTTTTTTCCTTTATTCACTCCGAGAAAACACACGCCATGTTCGACTTGCCAGATGCCAAACGGTGAGCTCCCTCCTCAAAGCTGGACCGGAGAGCATCGACGTGCCAGCCCACTAACACTGTTCCGTCCCCATACTGCAGAGTGCGCCGCTCAGACCTGGCCGATTCCGACTCTGACGCGGTCTCCGAGCCCGACGAGTCCCTCCAAGCCGCGCTGCACCGGTCGCTCGCCGGCCTCTTCGGCCCAGTCGATGCCGTTCCCACCACCGCCGGAGATCCCGCGATCGACGACAGCGCTGCTGCCGCCCCGCCGCCGGAGACCGATGACGCCACCTTTGAGTTCCGGCTGTTCAGCGCCCCAGCTGCCAGCTCCTCGACATCGGCGGCTGTCCCGGCCGCGGCACCCCGCATCGTTCTCGAAGCCGCCCCGGCAGAGCCCGATCCCGGCGCGCCCGACTCGATCCGCGCCGACGGCCGTGTCATCCGCCGCAAGCCCACGCCCGCCGAGATCCTCGCGCCGCCCCACCTGCGCGCCCGGTACGCGGCGGCCGCGATCTCCGGCGACGCCGTGGTCGCCCGCAGCGCGCAGCCGGCGTTCTGGGCCGGCCGCGCCATGCCGTGGAAGATCGTCGCCGTGGTCCCCGCGGCCTCCGCACCAGCGGGCGCAAGCCCACCGGCGGCCAAGCCCGCGCGGCGGACACGTCCCGGGAAGCGCATGCGGCTGCGCAAGCACGAGGCTGCGCGCAAAGAGGCCAAGCGCGTCGCGGCTGAGGAACGCGGTCGTCTGACCAAGGACGAGCACTTGCGGGACAAGAAGCGGCGGATGAACCTGGCGAAGAAGCTGCGGAGGCGGGCCAAGGCCCGGGCTGCCAAGGCGGGGGATGGTGCTGGGGCCGATGCTGCAGACAGTGGCGATGATGGGGGTAGCGGCGAGGAGTGAGTTCGTTCGGTTTGGGCTACAAAAGAGAGAGACCTCTGGGGATATCACGGGCTGCATTTCTCCATTCTCTCCATTCTGGGTTGTCTAAAAAACACGGCACAACAGACCATCCAACAAACAATCTTTCCAACCTCCCCCAGTGCGGCCCCGCCGCCTTAATAGTTGCTCCCATCGTCGCCCGCCACCATGCCGCCCATCTCCGCCCACGCCGCCTCCATGCGCTCAACCTCGCGGGCAAAGAAATCCTGCGTCTCGCGCGCCGCGTCGCGCAGATCCGCCGGCAGCGCCGAGCGGTAGTGGTGCTCGTTGAACCAGTGCGTGAGCGCGCGCAGCGCCTGCTCCAGCGGCAGCGCCGAGTCGACGTCGGCGTCGACATCCGAGCCCGCCAGCCACTCGTCCCGCAGGTCCGGCCGGCAGTGCAGGTAGATCGCCGTGATGATGCGCATGTGGCCCTGGCGCCACTTGCGCCCGCAGTACGGCACCTGGTTCTTGATCAGCTTCAGCGTGTACAGCCGCAGCTCGGCCTGCGGCACGCGCAGCGTGCGCCGCAGCATGTTCGACGACTTGTACGACACCATCAGCAGGTTGCGGTGCGCCTTGTTCTTGCACATCTTCTGCATCACCCGCAGAAAGTTGATCAGCGTGAAGAAGTTGCGCCGCGAGAAGTCCGTCACCGGCTCCTGCGGCATCGCGTTCAGCGGGTACCCCAGCTCGTCGACCTCGGGCCGTGTGCTGCCGGATCCGCCGGATCCGCCGGACCCGCCGGCTCCGGCCGGGTTGAGCCCGGAGCGCAGGGCCGCGAGCGCCTCGGGTGCGGGGGGGCTGGATTGCGACGGCTTCGGGGGCGACCGCCGCCGCTTGATTGGCGGCGGCGCAGCGTCGTCGTCGCTATCTTCGTCGCTGTCGTCCTCGGCATCCCCCTCCCGTGCCTCGTCCTCCTCTTCTTGTGGCGGCTTGCCGGACTCGGTGGTGGGCCGGCCGCTGGTGCTGTTGAGCGGGTCCGAGTCAGATTCGTCTCCGACAAGGGGGTCGGCCTGCATCGGGGCTGCGTCGCCGTAGTACATGTCGTCCGAAGAGGAGTCGCCAATTGAAATTGACTCGGCAATTTTTGAGCGGATGTTGCAGTTATGGAAGAAGCTGCGAGTGAGTGAGGGAGTGAGCGTATACAGTTAGTTTGGAAGGGCAGATTGAACTCGGGGGGGGGTGTGTATATCTAGGGCTACACGTACCAGTTCTCGGGCCGGTCGGTCTTGCTATCGACGATGTGTTGGATCTCCTGTAGTAGCATTCTAAGCGTCAAATGGAGGTAGTTTCCATCGAGCAGCAGCTGCGTGAGGTACTCGAACTTGAGGATGTCTGGATGCGAGGAGAAGGTTGGTTAGTTAGTAAGTTCTGATGCCGAAATAAAAGAACCGGCGGTCCATTCCAAGGCAATAGTGAACTTACGAGACACTTTGAACCACTTCAGCAACAGCACCAGACTGCCCGTGACCGCCTTCGCCGTAACCTCGCGCGTCTTCGCCATGTCCTTTTCTTCCGGAGACAGCACGCGCGGCGGCGGGAGGTTGCCCTGCATGCCGTTGGGTCCGCCGTCCGGCCCGGGCCGATTAAGCCCACCCGGTCCACCGAAGCCGGATCCGCCGCGGCCGCCGCCCTGCCCTGGGCCCGGCTGGGGAGGCGGCGGCGGCGCCTGGGAGCCCGACGAGAGCGGGATCACTATCCCGTTCATCGTTAGGGCGCCCAGCATCACAATGACCATGGATTGTAGGTGCGGGAGTGCATCTGCCTGTAGAATTTGTTAGACGGGGAAACCTACGACTATAA
>LNGL01000006.1:170285-219199 GCA_001510565.1 Knoxdaviesia proteae
GGGGGGGGCAGAAACTCACGTAAAAGTCCTCAACTGCCGATAGCCGCTTCCGGATATCTTCATTAACCTGGTCAGCATCCGGTCCTAGGTCCAATGGGACCTTGACTGGCACCGAGTCAACCTTTGCTGTAGCTGCAGGCGGAGGGCCTTCCGGCTCTGGTGCGGCCGGATGCCGAGCTGCCCCAAGCCGAAGTTCTTTCTGGAGCTCTCTGCGCAGCTGGACAAGGTCGTCCTTATCGTCATCCGAATCGCTAAGCTCGCTGAGCTCTAGATCGTCCAGGTCCAGGCTGTCGTCTGACAAGCCATCCTCGCCATCCTCACCACCTGCAATCTCATCATGGGCGGAGGTTCCGTTGGCCTGTTTCGGCACCGGTTCGGAGCTGGATGTACTGTTGGGCACATGCGGAGCAGCTCCAGCCTGCCGAGCCTCCCCACCCTTATCGGCCTGAGCCTCCCACCCGCGCTCGTCTTTCAAGAACGCCTCCCGCGCCTCCCACAGCTGGCGGGTTGCGCGGGTCATACGCACGCGGTTCGAGAACAGCTCGCCGGCCTCCAGGATCGACGCCGGCAGGTCGCTGCCCTCCCAGCGGCGGCCGACAATCTCCCACTGCTCACCTAGCAGGCCTTTGCCGCCGGCGATGTTGCTGGTGGCATCCAGAGGCGGGTACAGGAACGGGAAGTTCTGGTTGGTCTGGTAGTTTTGCTTCTTGCCGCCCTTTCCGCCCAAACTTGGCGACGGCGGCGGCGACGGCGCGGGCGTGGCGATGTGGACGGGCTGGTGCAGAATCGACGCACCGCCGCGCTGCACTCCCGGGGGCTGCGGGATGATGCCGTTGCCGGCCGACGGCCGCGCCGGTTGGTGTACCAGGGCAGTGAGCAGGCTCTTGGTGCCGGACTCCAACGGCAGTTTCAGTTGGGGTGGGATGTATGCGGGGTATTTGGAGGTGATCTCCTGGCGGAAGAAGTGGTAGTCCAGGGGAGATGCAATGATGATGGACTTTTCCTTGTCGTCGATGGCGGTTTCACGCACTGCACGTTTCACGTTGATGACGTCGGCAATTCCGCCAAACGTCAAACATATCGACTTCCAGAACAACAGCATGATCTGCGGCAGCGGGAGGTAGTTCACCTCGTCCCAGCGGCGTTTGACCACGGCCTGCAGCATGAAGCTGATGAGCGACGGGTTCAGGTCCAGCAGTTTCTGCCTCGGCTCGCCCATGCCGTCCGGGTTACTCAGACACTCCTGGATAGACACATACATGATGGTCATGAGATTGACCACGTCGTCGTGGGCCCGCTTCATGTCCTCGTCACGCATCATGGTCGGGTCGGAGCTGAGCTGGTCAAAGCTCGCCTTCAGCGCCTTCCAGAGCACGTCGAAGCCGTCTGGAACAGCGGCAATGAGCCGCACCGCGTTCTCTATGGCAGCGAGTTGCTTTGGAGAGGCCTTGGAGATGTTGCCGCCGTCTGGGTTGCGCGGCATCACGGCGGTTTCGGCCCATCTGCCCAGCACCACGTACACCAGCGACGCAATTGCCAGCGTACGCCTCATAGGATCGTCGCCGGCAATGTATCGCAGCGCGTTCTGCACTAACACTACGTGCAACGACGACGGCGTCTCGTCCCAGCTGTCGAGAATCCGCATGTCGCCCTCCCACTGCCACTCAAAGGCCTCCTGCACCGCATTCAGCCGCGACCAGTTGAACACCTGCCCGACAAACCACTCCTCCAGCTCTTCGTCGTGGCTGCCGATGTCGGAGTACACAAAGTCGTAGGCGATCGGATCTGGCCGCCGCATCTCCGTCACCATCTGGCGAAGCTGCACCAGCGACAGCGAGTCGGTAGCCTGGCCAGGCCCGCCACCGAGCCGCTGGGGCTGCTGGTACTGCTGCTGGTACTGGTTCGCAAACTGCTGAGCCTGCTGGGACTGTTGGGGCGGCAGTTGCTGCAGCTGGGGGGGCTGTCGAGGCTGTTGTTGTGGTGGGGACGGAGGTTTCTGGGAGTCGGTGGGAGAGGTCTCCGCAGCAGAATCCGTTTGTTGCGGGGGTATGGCCGGCGTGGCGCTTCGGAACAGGCCCAGTCGCATCGGGGTTTGCTGTGGAGGCGACGCCGTTTTCGTAGGGTCGGCCGGTCCGGCGTTTGCTCCAGACTCTTCCGGGCCCTTGCCCGACTCAGCCGCCGAGCCCGTGGGTTCTGCCGGAGCCGCCCGGGACGTCCACAGCGAGTTCATCATCGCATGCGCTGGAAGAGCGAGGGATTGAATGGGATCGATGTGTAGAAGACAGGTTTGAGGTTCGGTAGGTTATCGACAAAGATAAAACAAAGCTCGGACAGGCAAAAATTGATCAACAGAAAAGCGTTTGTCGGCAGGCTTTCGAAGCTATTCCTTGCTCGCGTGTGGTTCGCGAGGATTCGTTCTATATCATGATTCTAGAAGCGAAAAAAGGATGTTCTATAGTACTCAAAATGGAATGATCGAGAACGCTGCTAGAAAAAGGAAAATCGTTACTCTCGTGAAATAAGAAATGTTCGTAATCATTGATCGTGACGTTTGGTTTGCGCGGGTAAGGAAAATGTTGATGCAACACAAGTCGTCAAACGAAGGTTTGGAGTCGAAAATGACCAAACGCTACAGAATGCTTCCTTCGGGTTAGATCGCTTACGTCAGCTGGCACTTAACCCCCGACCCTAACCCTAACCCTAGCACACCGAACTATCACCACAATCCGGCTCTCCAGCTAGCAACCAACCGAGCAAACAGTCCAGCTCAATCAATTGGCAGCTTCCACAACGTTCAACTCTCAAGAAACACACTTTTTCCCCTGGAATTCTCCCAAATTTCCTCGTCGTTCGGGCCTCAGGGGAAAAGAAACGTGGAATGATGCTGAGTAAGGAGATTCCACTCAAATTCTAGCTCGATGATTGGCTGGGAGCACCCAGGAAGAAAAAAAATGGCCTTAAGCTGTTCAGGAAGGGAAAAAAAAGTTTGACTTCATCTCTTCTTCCTCTTTTTTACCGCGTTCGTCCTTCCCATCATCAATCCTCTCCTTTTCTCATCATCCCCCGTGTTTTATTAGTTCTTTTTCCTTCGTCCGTGTACTTGTTTTCTGTATTTATATATTTCTCGTCTCGGTTTCCCCGGCGCCAGTCGTTGTCGCGCCCGGCTTCTCTCTGTCCTTTGCTCTGTATTTTTTCCTCTCCCACTCTTCCTCTGCAGACTCGCAACAATGTCTGCCTTCAGATCAATTGCTCCGCTTATGCGGACAGCGCGTTTCTCGCTCTCCCAGAACCGCGCTGCGAACCCGCTCCAGTACGCGCTTAAGACCCAGAACGCCGCCGGTGTGCTTAACATCGGCCGTACCTACGCCACCGTGTTCCAGCGCACGAAGCCCCATGTGAACATTGGTATGTCTCTCGTGATGGATAATGGATAATGGATATGCGGAGATCGTTGCTGCGATGAACCTCTTCAATAGGCGACTAACTCGTGTATCCCCATTCCAGGTACCATTGGCCACGTCGATCACGGAAAGGTATGCTCTCACATATAAAGGTTGCTGGGGAGGATGATGATGATACCTCTTGAGTACTAACAACAGTCCCTTCTCCAGACCACTCTCTCCGCTGCCATCACCAAGCGCCAGGCTGACAAGGGCCTCGCCAACTTCCTCGACTATGGCTCTATCGACAAGGCCCCCGAAGAGCGCAAGCGTGGTATCACCATCTCCACTGCCCACATCGAGTACTCGACCGACGCCCGCCACTACTCGCACGTCGACTGCCCCGGTCACGCCGACTACATCAAGAACATGATTACCGGAGCTGCCAACATGGACGGCGCCATTATTGTCGTGGCCGCCTCCGACGGTCAGATGCCGCAGACCCGTGAGCACTTGCTGCTGGCCCGCCAGGTCGGTGTGCAGCGCATTGTGGTGTTCGTCAACAAGGTCGACGCGCTCGAGGACGCCGAAATGCTGGAGCTTGTCGAGATGGAGATGCGTGAGCTGCTCACTCAGTACGGCTTCGACGGTGACAACACCCCGGTTGTGCTCGGCTCGGCCCTGTGCGCCCTTGAGGGCAAGCGCCCCGACATTGGTGTTGACAAGATCGACGAGCTGATGGCCGCCGTCGACGAGTGGATCCCTACCCCCGAGCGTGACCTCGACAAGCCTTTCCTTATGTCCGTTGAGGACACATTCTCGATCCCCGGCCGTGGCACCGTGGTGTCTGGCCGTGTCGAGCGCGGCACGCTCAAGCGCGACCAAGAGGTCGAGCTGGTCGGCAAGGGCACCGAAATCTTCCGGACCAAGGTGACGGACATTGAGACGTTCAAGAAGTCGTGCGACGAGTCGCGTGCTGGCGACAACTCGGGCCTGCTGCTGCGCGGCATCAAGCGCGAGGACATCCGCCGCGGCATGGTGGTCTCGATCCCCGGCCACGTCAAGGCCCACCGCAAGTTCATGTGCTCGCTGTACGTGCTAACCAAGGAGGAGGGCGGCCGCCACACCGGCTTCCACGAGAACTACAAGCCGCAGCTGTTCCTGCGCACGTCGGACGAGAGCGCCACCCTGACCTTCCCCGAGGGCACCGAGGACCCCCAAGACAAGATGGTCATGCCTGGCGACAACATCGAGATGGTTGCCGAACTGTACCAGGCCAACGCCATCGAGATTGGCCAGCGCTTCAACGTCCGTGAGGGCGGCCGCACTGTTGCCACCGGTCTGATCACCCGTATCCTGGATGCTTAGAGCACCCCCCTTACTCTCTTTCTTTAGAAAGCTCAATCTGATCATACGTCTGTGTCTCCCTCTCTTCCCTTTTGTTTCCCCATTCATTTCAAGTTTTATATCCACTGGAGGGTTTGGCTAGTTGTGCTTCGTTTCCCACTCCCCAACTCTCCACTCCCCTTTCAAAGACCTCAAAATTTTATTCACTAGCGATGTGTATAGTATGTATGTAGACCAATGTGGAGGAGGAGGGGAAAATTCAGATGTGGAAGAACCGGTTGGATGATGGAGGAACTTTCGCTATGTTGTTTCTTTACCTTGTACAATCACCTTTTTTTCTTTTTTTTTCTTGGGGCTGCGTGGGAGAGGATGGAGAGGATTTCTTAAAAACGTCACGATCCCCATGTACCAAGTCCGTGTGCGTGAAGCCGGTACCTGCTTGTATTTTCTAGAGGGATGTTTTGGTGATGTATGAAGAGTAGAATAAGCTATCGAAGTAAATACAAAGCAACTGAAAGTCTCCCTGCTCACTGTCTTGTCTCTTCTAGATCTCTTCACTTCAATAACAGAGGGGGGAGTCTCTGCATCTCCTACATTCCCAGATACATTATGAAAATTTCAAGTCAAAGAGCCCCGATAACTCCAGGCCGGCCAAACACCTCAATGGCCACAAAGAGAAAAAAAAAAAGGAGATACAAGTCAAGAAGTGTCCCTCAGCCCAAAGAATTACTTCCTTAAGTCTTGGGGAGAGGACAAAAAGCCATTGAAAAAAAAATCGAATTTAAAAAAAAAACAATCAAGAAGGGTTGCACTTTAAGCAGTTCTAATGTGCCCTTTTCGTTCTTTTCCATCCTGCACAAGCAAAAAAGAGACAATGAACCTTTCTTTCCCCCTTTCCGTATTCCCAATCCCCCAAGAAAAGATGCCGATTTCTCCGGAGGCCAGAACGATAAAAAAACACAAAAGAGGAGAAAATAAAGTGGATAAAAAGGAGATTTAAAAGAAGCTGGTCAACAGGGTTTGTCTCCCAGGTTTCTTACAGAAGAGGGATTCGGGGTGTCGTAGAGGGAGCTCATATGTGCTGCTCTAGCACACAACTCCCACTGTTTCGGAATCCCCCATGTTCGTGATCACGTTGGTCGGAGGGGAAATGATTCGGTCGGATTCGGTGAGGGGAGAAAGAGATTTAACGGTACTGTGAATGCGGGGGTTAGTACTGGGCCTTCCTCTTCTTGTCTTGTATCTGGTCGAATGAATCATGGGAACACTAAGTGGGGGGGGCCAGTCGTACCTTGTTGAAGCCGATGTCCTTGGCCTTCTCACGGAAGCACTGACGGCACAGGTCGAGGCCGTACTTGCGGATGAGACCAGCGCGGTGCTTGCAGACACGGCTGTGGAAACTGTTAGCAGGATGTCCTCCGGAAGATTTGAAGGTTCGCCGGCCGAAGTTGAATGGTCTCTCTCGCTCGCCAAGCCTCGAATCATCCGAAGTGTCGCAGTCGTCGAGATTGCGGGCATAACACATCTTTACAGTTGCGTCGATGAGCCTGTCCAGCTTCGGTTTGTCGTTTAGCCTGAACATTTCCGCCTTGGAACTCCCAGGCAGAGCTTCGTCGTGGAGGGCCGTGTGGCGTGTATCCATACAAATCCGGCGCGTTTTGTCCGAGATAATCGAGGCTGGGCATGCCACCGAGCACACAAGATCGAGACCTATATCGAGAGACGGCGAGCGAAGAGAAACCATTCGAACCGCCGGAAGCAGAGCCGCAAGAGCATCAAAGACGAGGAAGAGAAGCCAGCCTACCAGGTACGGGCGCCCTTGCCGTACGACCGGGGGCGGGAGTTCCAAACGCTCTCGTGAGACATGATTGCGGTGATTTGCTAGTTGGTGAAGAAGATTTCTGTTGCTTGATGAAGACAAAAAAAAAAGGCGAAAGAGTGAACAGGTTGCGTGGGGTGGAGAAGGAGAAAGTGAAGAATGCGTGGGTGGTGACAGTGATTTTTTCTTCTTTGGCGGTGCGCTTAAGTTTTTCCCCCAAGCCAGAAAAAACCACCACCACCTTTGCGGGCTCTGGGCCTTTTTACCGTTTTGTGTGGAGACCCGCTGACTACTCTCAGGGCTTTTGTGTGTTTTTCATGGATCGCTCTGATTGGTTGAGGGCTGGCAGCCCCCTGGCTTATCTTATCGGACGCGTCACGAACTAGATCAGGTGACTACACGCATGATCTGGTCCGGTCGTAGGGTTAGATGTTGAGTTAGGGTTGGGCCTGGTGGCTGTTATGTTTGACTTCATCCCCAGTTCTTCTCTTCATAGCTCACATGCGACTTGTGGAATTCTGCACCCTTGCTTGTCAATTTCCATCAAAAGCCCAGTTTACTCGTTCACGTACGTGTATATGTTTGCACTACCTAGCTATGAGGTACAAACGTTCCCGAACTTCATCTCCTCACAAAAAGAAAAACACCATTAACAGAATACAGGACCAAGCCGAGGATTTCCCTTCCCACCCAAGACATTAGACAAGAAACGCCAAAAGTAGTCCAGCCGAAAGGAGAGAGGACAAACAGAGGAAGCAAGAATAAAAGGAAAAAGAATACCCAGTCTACCACAATACAGCCTGGTCAAAGTCAAACCGCGTCAACTCCTTCCCAGCGTCTTCCAGATCCTTCTTCGCCTTCATGCGCATGTAGAAGATCGGACAGTCCTTGGACGAGCAGATGACCTCGCAGTGCATGCTGCCCTGGCACCGCTGGCACTGCGTCCACAGCCGCCCAAACCGCACCTCCAGATCCGACACGCGGTCCAGCGTCTTCTTGTACAGCTCGCCCACCCGCGGCGCGCAGTCCGAGCACACCGCGCCCTGGCTCTCGTGCTTGCCCGTCAGCGGCTTCTTGCACCCCATGCACGTCTGCGTCTTCTTCGCAAACTTCATCAGTCCGCCCACCGACGGCGCCGCCACCGAGATCGTGCGCGTGTGGTCGCCCGTCAGCAGCGACCGCGCCTTGGTCTCGCCGAGAATGGGCTCGAAGATACGTCCCAGCGGCTTCGCCAGCTGGTTGTCCAGGTAGTACTTCGTGTCGATGGGCACGTTGTTCTCCAGCACGTACAGCGGGTCCTCGGACTTTTCAAAGTTCTTGGCTCCCGCCGCACCCCGAATCATCACGTAGGCCACACGGTCGCCCAGACCCGGAGCCGACCCGGCGTCTCGCTTCTTCATGCGCTGGGCGAGTTCGTAGTGGGCCTGCTTGGCCGTGTACTCCTCCTTCGTGAGGGCCTTGGTAATGACCAGCTTCGACATGTCGACCTTGTTCTGTAGTAAATCTGCAATGGTCTCTTTGACGTAACTGTTTCCGTGGATGGGGTTAGCTGTCTGCACAGGAATTTTCCTAGACAGGTGTTATAAAGAGGGAGGGAGGGGAGGGGGGGAATAGCGGTCGACATACTCTTGAGCTCCTTGGACATCACGATTGATCAGAATCATGCGCAGGACATTCTCAATAACTGTCTGCACCAGCAAACAGTTATCACGACGCACCGTCTCAATACCCTTGGTATCCATCTTATCGTACTTCTCCGTGCCGGTCCAGTACAGACCAGCGTATCGCTTCTTGTTGATCAGCAGGTACGGGAAGTACACCTTTTCGAACTCGAGCTTGATGGGTTTGACGAACTTGGACGACACGAAGCTCGCCGCTTCCTCGCCCAGCTTCATCGCCTCCGCCAGGTTGGTGGTGCCGAACTTCACCATCACCGAGTCCGTGTCACCGTAGATGACCTGCGCGTTGTGCGAGTAGCCGTTGGCCACCGAGTAGCGCCCCTCCACCTCGTTCTTGGTCTTCTCAATCATCTGTCGCCCGAAACTCGTCGTCGAGCTGGCAATCTCCAAGCAGGGCAGCTTGCCGGTGGTGGCGCCCGTCAGACCGTACACCGAGTTGGCGCTGATTTTCAACGCCAACTGGCGACCGTTCAGCACGGCCTTCTTGAACGGGTCCTTCTCAACCGCAAGCTCGCGCTTGGCCTGCTTTCGCGCTGCCAGCAGCTCCTCGAGAATCTGCGCAAGAAGACCCTTGCGCTTGGTGGTCTTCACAAACGTGGATCCGTTAGGAGTGACAATATAGTCCTCGTCCTTCTTCAGTCCAAACTTCTCGATAGCCTTCTCGTTCACGAGCGTGGTGTAGCAAAGGTTATGAGCCATCATGATACTGGGATACAGCGAGGCAAAATCCAGCGTAGCGATAGGCACATCGTAGTATCCTCTGGTCGGCTCGATAACTGTAGCACCTTCGTACTGCTCATCCGTGCCCTGGGAGCTAAGGTTCGGAATAACAAGCTTCTGTTCCAAGGCCTTGCGAAACAGTTGGCTAACGAACTTGACCTGCTGACCACGCGAGAGCAGGAAGTTGAACGGAACACCGGTGACTCTGGCCATTTCGGTGTAGTTCTCTAGGCAGGACAGCTTCTCCATCAGTCTCTGCGGGAGGTAGGCATCCTTCAAGCAGTACAATGCCAGACGACGACGGGACTCGGCGGTTCCGTTGAACAGCTCCGTGATCATAGTGTGGTGCACATCCTCCTTTTGCTCGTTGAGGAAGTGTGCGCACACGGAGTTGAGAGTGTAGCTTCGCAGATGGTGGTCGCGCTGAATAAGTTGAAGGAGATCCAGCTGCAGCCGGCCGTTGGTGTTTGTCGACTTTGTATCCCGGTTTCCCATCTGTTTGCTGGACAGGTTCGTCTCCTTGACACGCGAGGGGGTGGTAGGGATACGCGACCAGTACTCAAACCCGCCGACCTTCAAGTGCTTTCCGCGCTCAATGAGATACGGGAAGTCGAAGTTGGCGATGTTGTATCCAGTGATAATATCGGGGTCGACCTTGATCAAGAATTTCTGCCAGGCACTCAGCATCTGCTCCTCGCGAGTGAACTCCAGAACCTGCGTGGCCACGATTGAGCTCGTGTTGTCCAAGCAAAACACGTTTCGAACAAACGGCTTGCTCTCTCCGTACCGCGTCACCACATTGGCGATCTGGATAACCGGATCAACATTCGCCTCGGGGAAGATTCCCTTGCGGCCAGCACACTCGATGTCAAACGACAGCGTTCGCAGGGGGGCCATCTTGGACCATTCACCCTCAGGTTTGTGGGCAATTAGGTTGACATAGTTGACTTCCGCTTCGATCTGGCAGTTGGACTGGCGAGAGTTCGGGGGGATGATTCGGTATTTCTTCGCGGGAACCTCGACCCAGGACATTCCCTGGATCTAAGACACGAGACAGAAAACCGAGGAGTTAGTCAAACATGGTCTCAAAACTACGGATCGAGGGGAAATAGAGAGGGGGCCAACTCACCTTGCAGTCAACCATGAAGCGCAACACGTATTGGAGATTGTCGAAAGTGAGAATCCCGCCATCAGCCACCTTCCACATGCCTTTCCAGTTAATCTCGCCGCGTTCAAACGACATGCGGACCTTGGTGATATGCTTGGGGTCGGTGACGCAGATTTTGATGTACGGGCTCTGGATGTTTCCCTGGAAGCCGTAAATGTTCTCGCGCATGGCAATCGACACCGAGTGGATGGTGGGCTGGTAGCCGCCGAGCGCCTGTTCAAGGAAGGCCTTGAACGGGCCGCAGTCCTTCTCCTGGAACGACATGGGCGCGGCGATGTAGAGGTAGTGCTTGAAGTCGGTGACATGCAGCATGACGGAGTTGCCCTTGTCGTTCACGCCGAAAAGCTTCACGGCCGGCCGGCCCCATAGCATGCCCTCCTCGGCCTCGATCTGCTGGAAGCACAGGCTGTCCCGCGCAGGTTCGAAGCCGACCACGGGGGGGCGGTCCCAATTCTGGTCCTTCTCGGCGTTGTTCTGCTTGAGCCCCGACAGGTCCTGGCTCAGCTTCTCCAGGACCTCGGACTCGAATGCACTCTTCGGCTGGCTCGACGCCAGCTTGCTGCCGCGGCCACCGCCGCGCGGGCCGGCCTGCGAGCTGGACGGGAACGGCGGCGGGCCCATGGGCGACGATGATGGCGGCAGCTGGCCGTCGTCGACTTTGCGCTTCTTCGCTGCCAGCGGCGCCGGGGAGATGTTTTGCCGGGTGCTAGACGTCTCCGCCAGCACCCGCTTCTGCGGAAGTGCGCCCGACGACATGGTCGCGGGTGAGGTTAGACGGTGTGGATTTATGGGATGTGAACGAAGGGAACAAACGGTCAAGGGACGGAGTGTTGGAAAGATGAGGAGTTGTCGATTATATCATTTCATAACCTGAAGGCAGAACTCGATGGATAAATGCAGTAAAAACACAGTAGAACTGGAGAATTGAGGTTGTAGACAAGAAAAGTGGTGAAGATAACACTCTCAAATTGGACTTGTAGATGGGGAGGGAGAAACAGTTCACAACACAAATATCCAGCACCCATTAAAAAGACGCGACTTTGACGTGACGTGAAAAAGGCAGCTGTTTAAGTGGCAGCACGTGACTTTTCGCGTAAGGGTGTTCTGATACTTGTGGTCTGTTTTGTTAACCCTATTTTTCTAACCCTATTTTCATTTCCTTCAGGCTCGTTTGTAGCAAAGTGGAGGCAGTCAGGGAGAATTAATTTACGTGTTGGCCAAGATATACTCCAACATGACGAGTATTTCAGTAGTTTCCCAAGTCCAGCGTGTTTCAGAGACTGAATATATTGTACGTACACGAATATCCCCCCAATAATTCGCTCTCTGGCGGCTGAAAGCAAGTTCACTACACTTAGATGTTGGACAATATGCTGAGTCAAAGATCAGGAATAAGATTTTGAAAAACAAGTGGTCTGACTGATGTAAAGTGTCCTTGCCCTGAAAAAATGACAAAAAAGAATTCTCCCTCCCAGAAACGCCATCGCTGTGCAAAAGCCAAAGGATCAACCTAGAGCGGAAGAGTTTTTATGTGCGTATGTTGAGCCGGTGCGGCTGGGCTTTGCAGATCGCCCGGTACCCGAATAGGAGGGGTAAATAAAAAGCAGAAAAAGGAAAAGCACAGGAACATGTAAGAAAGTAGTAGTAAGTGGTCCTTCTGCAAGACTGGGGGAAGGGGGAGAGAAGAGAGAAGAGAGAAGAAAAAGAAAAGAAAGAAAGGATGTGTACGAATGGATATGTATACAAAAATGAAAGACTGAATGTCCAGGTGTAGGTGAGTGCAGGATGCAAAGAGGAAAACGGTGGATTGGATGCATTTGTCGTCGATGGTCTAGAGGATCGTCGGCAACTAGAAGAGCTTCGTGGTGACGGGGTCGATCTTGAGCTCGCCGATCTCGCACCAGTTGCTGACAGGCTATTCGAAAAGAAGAGAGAGACCATGTTAGTTATATGAGACTTCATAACCATCGTATATCACATCACATGAGAACACCGAAAGCTTACCAGACAGCTGAGGTAGCGGCACCACGAGCACGAGTTGTGGTAGACGTAGAAGTTGTTCAACAGCAGCACAAAGCCGATGATGACAGTCAGCAGGCACGCAGCACGCAGGATCCACCACAGCCACCACAGCGGCTTGCGGCCCTTGAAGAACCCGGCCGGGTTCTTCAGAAACGACGGCTGCTGGTCCGACACGCCCGACTGGACCGTAGTGTACGGCGCAACAGTTCCCATACGACGGCGCAGCGCGTTGGGCGAGTGCAGCACGCAGATACCCAGTCCCAGGCCAATCACAAAGCCGCCAATATGCGAGAAGTTGTCCAGGCCGGGCAGCAGACCGAGCACGAACGACACCACGATATCGAGCAGGACGAACAGGAGGTCCTTGACGGGGTGGCGGCGCTCCTGCCACGAGTACAGCAGGTCGAGGAGGATCAGCGCAATGATACCGAACAGCGAGCCAGACGCGCCGGTCGACACCAGGCCCTCGCCAGCATAGTTTCCGCCCATGACGAAGCCGAAGATTCCTGCGCTCATGTACACGATGAAGAAGCGGATCGAGCCGATGGCGCGCTCCATCTCCTTGCCGATGGTCAGCTGCAGCAGCAGGTTGAAGCCAATGTGGATCAGGCCGGCGTGCAGGAAGATCGGGGTGATGAAGCGGAACCACTGGTTGGGCTCGGGTGTCTGGTTGACGTTGCCGTTGTACAGCGGCTCGGGGACACCGCCGAAGCCGCACAGGTCGGAAAGCGAGCAGGTTCCGGTGAGCGTGGTGCTGTTCGGGCACGGCCAGGTGATGGGGAATGGGTTGCCCTGGATCGCTTCGACGTTGTGCATGCAGGGCACGTATCGGCCTCCGACGTTGATGAGAACCCATGTCGACGGGCCAATCATGGGGTTGAAAAACGGCTTGATCATAATCGGGCTACCAGTTAGGATTGCTAGAGATACGGAGAAGTGGCGGTTAGTTGAGCTGTTTAGGCCATTCTGCTTTGATACTAGGCGTTTAGATGCGCTAGTTCAGGGGAAGCTGGATGACGACGCCTCCGAAGGCCGAAGAGACAGCGTCTAGCGGTTGGTAGTTGGTCGTTAGAGGCGCCCAAACCGGGCCACCACCACCACCACCACCACCAACCACCGGGGCACAAAACTAAACAAAGAGAAAAAAAGGACACGGGGTCCGTCAGAACGACTTACCGTTGCGAGCAATCTCGTAGATAAACACGGCCACCTGGATGGCCGAGAATAAATACACCACAATGGGAATGCGCTTGTTGTCGGCTCCAATCATGCCCAGCTGACCGATCTGGACCCGACCCTTCCGGCGTCTTCTCGACTGAGCCGGAGCCTCGTAAACGTGGTCTTGGGCGCCCTCGACATCTTTGAGTTGACGGTTGTCCAGCAGAATATCCTGGCTGTAGGGGTTTGGTTGCGGCGGGTGGCCGGCGCCGTAGTAGGCGGTGTCCGGGGGGTAGCTCGGATACGGGTTAGTGTTGTTGTTGTTCATGTTGGGCGGATCGTAGAGGTTGTTGTTGATGTTGTTGTTGTTGGTGTATGGAGACGAGGACGACGGGGCGGCAGCGGCAGCGACGGCAGCAGGAGTAGACGAGGACGGAGTTGGGCGTGTTTCTAACGGATAAGCATTGTCGTCGAACACGGTATCAAACGGAGACGGGCCGGTCTGTTGCTGTTGGTGAGGCTGCAACTTCGGACCGCCAGGGTTGATCTGCAGCTGTGGATTCTGGTGGTAGGCCTCTTGCGAAGTCGCGAACGAGTACGGAGGCGCAGGAGTTGACGAACTGGCACCGGGATGTGTGCCGTAGTAGTAATCGTTTGCCGACATATCTTGAGGGACAAGATGACTGGAGATGTGAAGAAGGAGAAAATTGGGGAGAGAAGGGAGAAACCGTAGGATGCTGCTACCCACAGTTGGTCGGCGGAAAAAGAGACGAGACGCGAGTGGTAGGGAGAGGTCCGTGGAATGGGTAAAATTGAATGAGAAATGCTCCCCAATAGAAAACGAAAGGGAAATAATGGTGGCCAAGGATTGTAGAGTAACAACGGGATGAGCAAGGATAATTGATAGAAAGAGAGAGAGAGAGAGAGAGAGATGGAATAGTATAGGCGCTTCTTCCCAGCCAAGGAAATTTGATACGGGCTTTTAGCCTACTGCACCACCAGCAGTTGAGGTTCCAGTATTATCTGAAGAATCACAGTTCGAGACTGGAGAAATGAAATTCCACAGTAGAGCAAACGAAGCAATGTGGGAATATAGGAAGGGGAAAGGAAAAGGATAGAGAGAGGCGGCAATATGGAGCCAGAAGAACGAAAAAGAAGCGTAGGTCTGAGATCCGTTACATCAAAAGCCAACGCCGGCCTCTCATTTGTCAACCCACGGAAAAGTTTCAAGGCAGGGGAAAGAGGCTAAGCCCGAACAGTCACTGGGTACTTGGTGACTCCGTACTCGGTGTATGTGTCAAGGTTGTACTGGGTACCTTCGTGTTTCGGGGGCGGCAAGCCTGACCGGCGTACTGTGCGAGGGGCGTGGGCACTGTGGTAGCACTGTATGCAGATGTGTGCGGTTCAAGAGACAGATGAAGCGAGTGGAGGATGAGCGAGGAAAAATAGAGCAAAGAAGTCGACGCAGGGAAGAAACGAAAACGCGGGAAGGGGAACAGAAGGAAGAAGAAGAAGAAGAAGAAGAAAGAAAACAAAAATCACCCGTCCAAGGTGGCTGAAGTGAACCAGAGTGGGGGGGCTGGAAGCTTTTTGAAGGACCGAAGCGTTAGCGATGATGGGTGGTGACGCTCTTGGGGAGGCTTTGCCGCTACCAGTTCAAATACGAAGCCAGCCTCTGGGTTGAAGAACACGCAGTTTTTAGAAGAGGTTGCAGACTTGCAGGCATGGGGTGGGTGGGTTTCAAGCGGGCTTGCTCAGGCTCTCGGGGAACGGCCACGCCCAGCCAAGGCAACACGAAGAGAGGCAGAGAACTGGGCTGTGCAGGGGAATGGACGGAAACGTGTTGTTGCCCAGAGCTGCAGCGGTTCGCTAACCCCCCTCCCTCTCTCTCTCTCTTTCTCTCTCTCTCTTTTCTGTGTAGTGCATAGGGAGTCCGGAGGAGGTAGAGGATAGACAAGACTCCGGAAGATGGGCGTCAACGGGGCCCTGGTACCTGGAGCTAGAGCCGACGAACTCCAGCTTCGGGCGTGAAAATCCGGATAGCCGCGACAAAGTACCGGAGTATTCTGCTGGGCTCGCACAGGAAGCTTTGTTTGCCACCACCGCCTCCCCCTAAATCGACAGAAATAGACGTCGTCTGCGGTAGTGGCTGTTCCCCCTCTCATGAGCCTACAAACCACGACTATCTGTCTCCCGGAGTCTGGACACACATATACTACGAGGTCGATATGCATATAGTCCCATTCTTTACACACACGCAGCATCGTGTTGTTCATGTGAAAGAGAGGCCTCTCGGAGGAATGTGGCCAACGACAGCAAAGCTGGCTCTCATGTTCGGCGGATGTTTGGTTTGCGTTGGCTGGTGGTGTTGACTGCGGCATTGAGTCTGTGTTACAGAATAGCTGAGTGAGTACAGTATAGTACAGTAGTATGTGTCCGGGTCTCACTCGGCTTTTCTTTCTTTCTTCCCCAGAAGCACATACCACTCAGTACAGTACTGTACACACACCCACATAACCAGCTTGTTTCAGAATCGGCGCTCCTCATTCCTGTTCCCTGCACACACTCTCCCTCCCAACAATGATTGTCCGTCTCTCCTCTTGGTCTCCCGAGGGAGGAGTCGGGACAAAGAAAAGAAGAGACACCAATAAGGGGCGGGATCCAGAACCCTCTGGCTCGGCACTGGTTGGCGAGCCTCTTTTTCTCCCCATGGGTAGCTTTGTTTCATCACCAGACTATCACATCATGGCCCGCCGCCCTGCATCCTGATGGAAGGATGATGTAAAGCATGGAAAAATGTCGGTCAGTGTAGGGATCTCCTGCACCCTGCAGCTTTCGAGTGCCTGTTCTCACTGTCCTCACTGTTGTCTTTGCTGCGGTACGGTACAACAGTGCTACTGAAGTATGTATCCCTTCGTACCACAAGTCGCGCTGTGCTAAATCTAATACGCGTTTGTTCCCATCCTGTAATCGACGATCTATGGGGAACGAAAGTCGTCTTTTCCTTCCTCGTAGGTACTGCCCGTGTCCAAGTTGCTGCATGATGTGTTTATGCGTGAGTCTGTACTCATACATTGAAGATCTCACCAGAATCCAGTCTATCATGATCTCCAGCATTCCACTAGGGTCTTTTCCATTTTCCACTTTGGAGTCCGGAAGCCAAAGAGGATCTCCGCAGACTCACGCTGAATTGTCAGGAAGAGAAAAAGCCTAATGCGCGTGTTCCAGAATTCTCGGGGGCCCGCCATCTTTTTCCACGTCATCGCATCTTCATGCAAGACGCTGATCCTCTCTGCAATCCAAAGCTGCTATAGCCTCCAGAGGCTTGGGTGGGCGGCCGTGGCCACGCGTTGCCATCAAGGGCGATGCTCCACGCAGGCCTCAAATCGGGAGACGCCATCAAATATTAGGGTTGGGGGCTGGTAACCCTAGTTATGGTAGCACTAGTCCAGTTTTGGTATAGCTGAAAGTCCCAAGAGTTGGTGTTATCTTATCAGGCATCTAGTTTTTTTTTTTCTGTGACTGGACAAAGACCCTAAACAACAACAATGCAACCACAATAGCTCAGGCAGAAGTTAAGCAAAAGCTCTGAGAGAGCTTTGCCGCTACGTTATATTTGTATTTACCCTATGTCCATCCCTCTGAATTTCTCGTTCGGTTTGTTTTCCTCCAAACACTTCCCTCCCTCCTGTTTCTGTGATCACGCCCAAACGATCGCAGATCGCAACCATGGGAAAGTCCAAGAAAGATTCCTCGGATGCTCCGAAGGAGCGAGACCACGCTGTGCTTCACGGCACCCGTGAGTCTAAGCACAAGATCTCCAAATCGAGCAAGAAGTCGCGGTCGCGGCGGGGTGGAAGCACGCAGCCGACAGAGGACACCGTTTCAGAGGTTGTGGAGGTAAGTGAAGGGTTCCATGCACAATTCACTGTGGTTGTATCCGTCTAACCACAACTAATCTTCTTAGGTATCAATGGTCCAGACTGTCGCTGCTCGTGAAGAGACTCCTCTGGATTCGGCCCCGGCTACTACGGAGAAGAAGCACAAGAAGGAGAAGAAGGACAAGAAGGAGAAGAAGGACAAGACGGAGAAGAAGCACAAGAAGGAGAAGAAGGACAAGACTGAGAAAGCCAAGAAGCACAAGGTTGAAAAGGAAAAGAAGGACAAGAAGGATAAGAAGGACAAGAAATCCAAGAAGAGCAAGGAGAAAACCGCCACCCCGGAGGACATCACGGCCGTCGACGCTTCTACCCCTACCGAAGAAGCAGCCACAGCCCCAGATGCAGCCGACTCCGACTCCAACAACGCTTCCCCTTTTGAGTTCGACCTGGCCCCGGCCAAGTCAATGGATCACATCCAAAACGCCCCCGAGCCGGCGCCCCAGGAGCCGGCGCCCGAGCAGCCCACCACCAGCACGCTCGCCTCCCGACTCCCCGCGGCGGACGACGACGAGACCATCCTGGTGCCCAGCGCCGCCCCGAACCCGCGCTCCGAGCGCCGCCGCCTGAAGGCCAAGGCCAAGCTCCTCGCGCAGGCGCGCCAGAAGCTGCACCTGCCGCCCGACTCGACCGAGCGCGCCGACGAGGTCGAGGCCATGGCCGAGGCGCGGCTGAAGAAGTACGACGACCGCGCCATCGCGCGCGCCGAGAAGAAGCTCGCCAACGCCAAACGCCACCCCGTCAAGCCGACCGCCATCGAGCGCCGCAAGAAGAAGCTGGAGAAACGCGAGGCCAAGGCCGCCCGGCCCGCCAAGCCGGGCACCCGCCGCGGCGGACCCAAGTCTGCTGCTGCCACTGACGCCGGCAAGGCCGGTGCGGCTACTAATACGCCGGCGACCAAGTGGAAGCCGAAGAGCAAGCTCTCGAGATCGTTTGCGAAGGTGAAGCAGGTCAAACGCCCCGGCGGCGCAAAGAGCGGTAAGCCCGCGGCTACACGCCCCAAGACTGCGTAGTGGAACTATTACCGCTCTTCTCATGTGCCATGATGTCCTCGGGTGGGTGGTCTCTGTCTTTTCCAGCGTGCGTGCATACTTCGGTGTTCAAAATGAGCTAGTCTTTACAGGGTTCGAGGTTCGAGAGATGTCCCTCGGATAAAATGATAATGAAACTTGCACAGATGGCGAGATATTAAAACGTACAATGTGATTTAGTAGAGATGTATCCTCTCCCGTCAATCAGCCACAAAAGTCACCCAGAACGATCTTCCCAAGTTTTGTGCGTCCCCCCTTGTTAAGATCATGCGCCGGTAGGTCCCAGTGAAAAAGAAGTCTGAATATACAGAAGGAAAGGCTCGTCAAATAAATATCACAGCAGTCGTACACACACCGATTTCAGCCTCGTTTCAGGTCCCAGCACGATCCAGCACGGCGGAGTGGCACCCAGTTGTGTCTGGGGCGGCCAAGTCAGACGTCGGAGCCGGAAGAGAAGACGATATTGCTCGCAGGGCCCGGCAAGTCGGGTTGCCTACGGCTTCTTCTCATCCGCAGAGCCCGTCTTCACCGCATCACTCGGCTTAGGCTTCTCCTCCCCAGCCTTGCCAAACCACACATCCCTGATCTGCTCCATGATCAAATCGCCGTACCCCTTCCCCTCAGCCAGCGCCTTGCGCTCCTCATCGAGGCGGCGCTGCTGCCAATCGGCCGGCTCGTCGCCCATCCACAGCTTCTTGATGCCGGAGCGCGCATTCCGCTCGCGCTCGTCCGCCAGCCGCTTGCGCTCGGCCTCCGACAACGACGCCTCGCGCGCCAGCTTCTCCTCGCGCAGCCGCGCCTGCACTTCGCGCGCGCGGTCGGGCAGCGTGCCCGACCCGACCATGCTGGAGGCGCGCGCGCCAAAGCGCTGGTACAGCGACGTGCCGGTGTAGTCGTAGGCCAGCTGGTTCGTCGACAGCGAGAGCGTGGCCGAGAGCATGAGGAACCGCATGTTGAGCTTGCGCGGCGGCAGGAACATCGCGAGCACCGCGGTGCCGGTCACCACCAGCGCGGAGTTGTGCAGCCATGCCGGGGTGTTTTTGGGCGGCGCCGCGCTATCGGCTGGTGCTTTCGGGGATTCGGACATCGTGGGTATGTGTGTGTGTGTGTGTGTGTGTGAGAGAGAGGTTGTGGAAAGGTCGTGGAGGTGGAACTGAACAGCCGGGGGCGCTGGAGCGAGGGCGCGGCCACGGAGGTGTACGGAACGATATGGAAGGGGACTCGGAAGTAGTTAACAAGATCTTGGTCGCGACGGATTTCCCAGTTTCACAGTAAGTAAAGCGAGGAAACGGAATCGGAGGGCATGGTTCATTGCATCAAAGAGACGTTGTCAAGAGATCAGGCCAGGAGAAGAAGAAAGAGACTGAGAGATTTGAAGCCAGCCAATCAGGCACGGCAGTGATTTGACTGTTCCACTTTTTCGTTGTTCAAGCCTGACGGGCCGCCAGAAGAGTGGCAGCTGTCAAGCAATCGCCATTCAACATCATCCTCAAGATCCTGCCAAGAACACCGAATCAATGCAGCCAGTTCATATATCCGTTCTGGATCTCTATCAGAGCTTAGTCTTACTGGTAGAAGCTGACTGGTGTGGGTATATTCTGGGGCGGTGGGCGGACTACTACGGAAGTTCCTCCGCCAGGCTCATGGCATATTAGGGTTAGGGTTGGTGTAAACTTTGGAGTATCCAGCTGTCGTAGTCAACTCTCTTCAAGATACGCCTATTGACTGTAGCATGCCGGAGGATACATCCTCTGACCTCGCACCAGATTCCAGCCGGTGTTTGTGTGGTTCCTACTCCCTACACTCCCTACCACCAAGTCCGGACTTTATAGGTACTTCGGTGCTCGGGAGCTGAACCAGGGGCTACGAGAACCAAAGACACCAAACCCTAGGAGGAACGAGACGAACGACAGACCGGCCGTTTGAGTTTCATCTCCGCTGGAGAAAGCAGAACAGGAAAAGGAACAGGAAAGAGGATAGGGCCCGCTCTGGGCGGGAAAATCGAAACGGAGATTATCGGGCTGGCGGTCATAAGACGAGGAGCAAAGAACTCCAGGCCCTTGTTCTGGACGAGGGCTGCTCGCGGGTGGGCTTTACTTATGTCTCTCGGCTTGGCCGATATGATGGTCGGTATATATCGTATATGGCTTATGGGACATCATGCGACGGAGTGTAATATGTCGATTAGGCGGGGGGTCCCGAGATTTCTGCTCGTACTGTACAATGAGGGGAAGACGGACTGGAGGCAGCTATTTACGTACAGATCGTATGCACTCGTATCTTTCCAAAATAAGAAAGACTCGGCTCTAACGACTTAGTTGGGAATGTTTTTTGCATTGTGTTCCTCCTGCTCGTTGTCTGTTGGCGGGGGTCCGAGAGCATACGAGAATTGCGTACTGAAACACACACATAAACACAACCAAATCTATCTGGCTGCCTGTTGCTACCGGACATGCATGTCTGTCCTGTCCTGCACCTGCACACGTGGATATGCGAGCGAGCGAGCGAGCGAGCAGTAAGAACACGATGTTAACGGGCCCAACGACTAAAATCTGGAAAGTCCTAACTGCAAGCTGCGGGCGGTGTTTTTTTATGATTGATTTGTTTCTTACTTTTTGACCCATCCATCCGGATATTCACTGGGGGGAGGATAGGGTACATGGTGCGAGCCCAGGACCGTTTGGGATGAAACCAAGGCGGTGAAGAGTTGGAGTTTCTAAGGAGGAGAGGGGGCGTCTCCAAGCGGGAATGTTCTCCGACTCCGACATCAAGAGAGAAAAACATGCTCCACACATGGAAAATGCCCAAGTACCTTTTGTTTCCCAGATGTCACTCGTACGGAGTATGTATAGTAGAGCCCAAACCACACACAAGTCGTCTGTAGCGCGCACCTTTCAACTAACCCTAATAACACATCCCCCAGCGCCATCTCAAGCAGCCCACCATACCTCTAACACTGTATCGGCTATGGCGCATCTGCCCACACTCGAGAGCCGCACCCAACTGGAGTTGAGCAGCTGTAACGATGATATTGTGCTCCGTAGGCGAAACAGGCGCGCGGAGAAACATGGAGGAGAAATCCACTCCGAATGGATTGAAGACAGAATGGCTCTAGAGATGCTGCGGCCACTGACCTTACGGGCCTGTCTCGTCATTGTTGCACCGGGGCGTAGCGTCACAGCGGCGGGGGCGGTTGACGGGCGGTCTTGCCACTGCGCGATAAGAAGCTGTGTTCCGGCGGCCACAGTTTTCACAAGCAGCACCACCTTGTCCTGATGTCTCGAGTGGGAGAACCACCAGCGCATTTTTGCGCGAAGTGAGGGGAGACTCTGGCGAAAACCAGTCTCGACGACCAGGGTCGGCCATGCGCCGGGGCCTGGCCGCGCCGACACGGGCAGCCCCCGGACGAGGCCCCTTCGCCGCAAGCCACCGGTCTGCGAGGGAGAGCGCCCGCTTTGCGTCGACTTCCAGTCGTCGTCAAGCTCTATTCGGACAATTTCCGAAAAAAAAAAGATAATGCCGAGGGCCGCTGGTGATTTCATGCTGGGCGGGGTGGGATGATGATAAACAGAACTCCCTCCTCTTCGAGAAAGAAAAACTTGAACTCGTCGGTACCTGGTGTCTCGGATGGCGAGCGTCGCGCTGTTGTCGATAGCATTGGTGTGGCCTACGACAAGGCCATCAACATCGCTATCGGCATCTTATGCCGCTCTTAAAACGACGGCGGCGCTTGTGAAAGTGAGGTCAAACTTAGTTTTCTCCTTCCCGCTTATTGTCTTTCTGGATCTCTCTCCTGTTTTCATTTCTTTTCTCCGATTTACACCCGAGGATCTCTACAAAAGTCTTAGGGTTAGGGGAATTTCCGTGGACCACTGAGATTGTCTCAAGTGCATACCGGAGTAAGACTTCCCATACTTCCCATAAGGCGTACACAAGCATTCCAGAGGAACCGCATATCACTGGCTGTTGACGGCTAAGGCTTCTCATTAAGGAGGGGAGCACCACACCAGTGGACACTCCAATCACAGGCGGGGATGCGCCAGAATAGGGTACGACGCATGCAATGCAACATGCCCTCCTGTTCGATGCAATATACCCGGGCCTATATTGCGAAGGTTGCTAGTATGCTTCTCCTTGCGGCTGTGTCTCGTCAGCCAACTGCATCGGTCCCCCCCTCCTCTCCACACTTTTCGTTTGCCTCCTCTCACCTCATCCGATTTTTGGTTTGTTTGACGACCTCCACCCGCACACTCTCCCTCTCTCCGGCCCAATTTTTCTGGTGGGAATAAGAACAAGAAAAAGCTAAGTTGGGAAATAGTGGAGGAGGGGAAGGGGNGGGGGGGGGGGGGGGGGGGGGGGGGGGGGAGGGAAACAATGTAATCGTGGGTTGATGCCGTTCTGGGATGTTGGGTGCTTGGGATTGACCTTGGCTGTGCTGCTCGTCATGGAAAAGAAAACATGGTGGTAACTCAAGATGATGATATGGGCAGTTGGGCACATGGGGCCTCGCCGAGACGTAACCGCCTCCTCGCTCGCCGCCCCTGCAAGAAGGTTCCGAGAAGATGACAAGATGGGGGATAATATCAGCAACCAAGGGTGCGTTTGATTTTTCTTTTCTTCTCTACCTACCTAAGGAGACAATTCCGCACCGCTCCTGATACATGAGTCTGGAATTCAACCATATAAGCTGTCTTATGCTGGAGATCCGGATCTGTGCCTGGTAATAAGGAAGAAAAAGACCGGTCGTCATGCTTCAATTTGTCACATCATGTTAACGTGCGAGCATTGGCAATCGTGATGAAGATGTGCGGAACTGCCATGCCGGCTGTCCAAATTGCCCGTCCCCTACACGCCGGACCTTGTCTGCGTATTGCGGCAACATACCTGTGTGCGTGAGAATGGCCTCGCTAAGGGTTACACCAGCAATCTTCAGCCGGTGATTAGGGTTAGCACGTTCCAACAGCGAAGTCATAGCTTTCAGGGGGGCGCTATTTAACCGTGCTTGTGCATCCCCCCAATGACTGGAACCGTCCGGCCCTCGTATAATACGACGTGTTAGAGCATAATGACATACAGGATTCTCGCTTTATACAGTCTGATTTGGCACTGAAGTTGTCGCCCCCTTTTCGCACTCTTCCGGGGTCTCACTGCAGAGATTCGCACAGCCCTGGTTTTAACCAGAACTGGAGTCAAAGTTTGGGTGAAGGAAGAAGAAGCAGCCCTGTCCTGTTTTGACTTGTGCAGCATATTCTGTTTTAGAACCCGTGAAAGTGGGTGGTGTGGTTGACAGAGATCTGTTTCCTCTGTTTCCCTCTTTCTGCAGCTCTTCGCCCCTGGTCGTCGTCGTCTGGTGTTCTTTTTTTATGCCTGGATCTTCTTCCTCTATCATACTGCCGTCAACGGAGTTCTTCTCCATCTTTCTTCCTTTTCCCTCCTTCGATGTCCTTCGCTCTGCTCCTTTCTCTACGATTTCCCAATATTTCCAAGGATTTTATTATCATCGTGTATCATCATAGCATATATTCTTGTCTCCTACTTCTCTGCTTCTGTGGTTCGTTCTATTCTTTCTCCCCTCCGACTACATACTGACACTCTACGGCACTACAACAGTACTGTACATACAATACATACTGCTCCACGCCTCTTTCCCCCCCTTGCACTACCAAAAGCGAGCTTCCCGCCGTATTATTTTCTTTTACCCCTTTCCCCCCCGGGCTGCCTGGCCTCCTTTTATCAAGTGGCCTCCGTCTCGGCCACTGTATTTTCTTCTCTTCTTCTTTTCTCCCGCAACCCCAAAGTGTCTTTCGCCGGCTTTCATCAATTCGCCCGTATTCCCGACGGGTTGTCTCTCGTTCACTACATCTCTTGTCGACCCGTGAACCGGCCCGGCCACATCGCGCCGGCGCATCACGCGACGGCTACGCCCGAGTCCGGCCCGTACATTGCAACAACCACCGGCCGGACCCGTCCAAAAAAGCCACCAGCAGCATCCGCGATCTCGTAGACGTTGGTGGTCGTCGTTTGGCCAGCCAGACATGAAGAGCGCCAGTGGCGGCGGTGGCGCTGGTGGCACCGCTACTGAGACCGCAATGAGTCTGGCGACGAAGAACCGTGATGACGATTCCGACTCATCGTTGTAAGTGATTTTTGACTCCTTTCTTCTTCCTTTTTTTTTTTTTGCTTTTTTGTCACGGCGGTGGTGTTCGTGTTCGGGTTGGACCACCACTCAGCATCAATCTCCCGCAAATCGACTCTGGTTCCTTTTTTTTCTGCGTGTTTCTGCCCGCTGTTCCACCCGCACGCACAGAGCTGCGGTCAGCTGAAGCTTTCCCACATCGAGCAAAGTCTGGCTCATTGGGAGGCTTTCACTCCTGTGTGATATGATGCGATGCGCCTTGCCAATGCCACAGCTGGGTTTAGTGTTGTCCGCTACCATTTCAGCCCGCACCCACCGAACACAATCAGCATCACACATGCCCAGAGCAAGAGAGCCAGAAAAAGAGGAGAGAAGGAGAAAAAAAAGTGTGTGGTGCAGTCCCCACCCGACCCAGTTGAAACGGAAGGCACATCCCTCTAACATCCAGAATTCTGGCAAGTGCATGCTTTCTCGTTTAGTCGGTAGGACTTTCTTTGTCTTGACTTGTGTGTAATGTGTGTGTGTGTGCCTCGTTCCTTCCTTCGTTCACTCGCACTCTTCTCCCCCCCAATCCCTGCGTTTCTTTCCTCCCTCCCTCCCCCTCCTTCCCTGTCGTATGTTTCTTTCTGTCACCTTCCAGCCCTTCGCTCCTTCTCGCACATCGTTCTCTCGCCTCTGCTTCTCCTGCTCTTCCCTCTTCTATCCATTCCTTCCTTCCTCCTCCCGCACCATTCCCCACAAAATACTACAACTACCCACCATATACCAGCTAAACTAAACACCGGAAGGTGCGCGCGGCCTATATGCTACCCAGCCTATAAAAAAGCAAAGGGCAGTAGCGACCGCACTTGCCCGTTTTTGATCAGCAGTGGTGGTGTGCTGCTCTTGCTCTCTTTTTCAAAGTGGCCTAGCTTACGGAATCGAAGACACTCCGACCGAGAAGTTGCTGCTTTGTACCTTCGTACCTCTTGCCTTTTTTTTTTCTGTGCCGTTCCGTCATCGTTAGGCATTTCTATTCCTTTTCCACTGTGGACCTTAACAATAACATCTGAATACCCTGTCTCACCCACTCTCATACCACATTTTCTTCCCTCCTCTCCGCCTCTCACTCACTTTCTCGTTTCTTCCTGTTCTCTTCTTCCGGCATATACATCCTTTCTGCCGGCTCGAAATCTCCTTCAGTTCTGCATCTCATCCCACCAAGTCTTGCTTTCCTCCCGGTCTTTTCCTGTCGGAATTGGTGTCTCTCCCTGGCTTCCGTCATTTGCATTCCCCAGCTTCACCTTTCCCAGCCATCAAACTCGTTTAGCTTTAAGCTCTGCCACTTGTCTTTTCTCTGGAATCTCTTCGCCCTTCGCTCTTATATCTTCTTTTGTCTTCAATACATACATTGCCCTTGCTGCTTGCTATTCCACTCAATATCCTAGCACCCACCTTCCAACTCGTTTGCCTCTGGGCCTGTTGCTGATTATCAAACCAGATCTTCCAACATTCCTCAAAAGTTCACCTTGAGATCCTCGAAAACCCTTGCTGTCCATTCGTCCAACTCTCTTTCTCCGTCTGCCGAATTCTTGCAATCAAACTCCGCCATAAAACCCGCCGGCTTTACCTACCGGGGCCGCTCCGAGTCTCTTGACGCAAACCCAACCTCGGCCTCCCGTTCGTCATCGTCTCTGCTGGCGCCGACCGACTCTACCAAACGCTCTCCGTCTCCCGGTGTCCGATTGAGCCGCATATTTCGGTCCAAGAAGAGCAACGCGAGTCTTAACGCTGCCGCTGCCGATCCGTCTCCCGACTTTGACAACCGGCCATCGTCCGATTCTTCCTCCTCAGTGACTGCCGATTCGATCCCCTCCCAGTCTCAGTCTAGACCGTCATCCGCTATTGACGAGTCTGCCTCTGTCGCTTCGTCTACGGGCACTCAGATCCGAACATCCGCTCCCTCGGCTCCGCCCACTATTTCCGCTTCCTCTTCTCCCAGCAAACGGTCGAATCCGGCTTCGGTTCTGCTCAAACCCCAGACATCCGGACCTACCCCAACCCCACCTCCCGCAACCGCCAACACCGCCGATTCAACCGCTCGTGGACCACATACCCGCCCCGCTTCCTCTCAGGTCGACATCTTTGTTGACTCTCCCCGAACTCCTCCAGCGGCTATCGTCGTGAAAGCTGCATCTCCTGCATCGGTACCTCCAGCCATTGTCAGCACTCCTCCGACGCCAACCGATTTCTCCTTCTCTACGTCCACTTCTCCCTCCAAGCCCTCTCGATCCTTCTCTCGTGTCGTCCTCCCCGACGCCGCTCCTCAACCCTCAGCCAATATCTCCGCTTCTGGTCCCACCACGACAACCACAAACCGGTCTCCTCCAGTAACTATCGGGTCTCCCGGATCGGCTGGTCTCTCTACCTCTCCTACCGTCACCACCACCATCTCTGCGCAACCTGCTTCTTCAACTACGGCAAATGCTTCATCTCCGCTGGGAAGCATGCTAGGAGGCTATCGCCGTATGCGATCTGGTAGTGCTGGTCCTAGCAAGCTATCCAACATCACTCTCCCTCCCATAAGCCCGTTACCCGACGCTAGTCCCGGAACTCCCGCCCTGGCTTCCGCGACTGGCTTCTTCTCGTCCGTTTTCTCTGCTGCTCAAAACGCCGCAAACACCATCAGCACCACCATTCAAAACACAAACATTAACTCTACAGCTGCCAACGGCCAGTCCAAACCACCGGGCCTCAACGACATAATAACCTCCGCCGATGAGAGCACCGTCGAAGTTCCTCTCAACAGCCCCGCTATGATCTCGTCTGAGTCTCTGGACAACAAGGAGCCGGCGGTGAAAACGCTCGGCTCCGGTGATCTCAGCTTAAGCCAGCTGGGCCTTGCCGAACCCGTACCCAGATCGACCCCCGCGGCTCAACCTGCACCGTCAAAGCTGCACGAGACGCTCGAATCCCGTTCTCAAACCGACCTCGGCCTCTCAGATTCGCACTCCACCTCCACTCTTCAAACCCAAGAAGGCTTTGGCGACGAGCCTGGGTCATTACTGCGGCCGAAAACCGTGTTTGAACCACCCACTCACGGCGGCGACCATTCCTCTCCAAATCCTAGCCTTTACGACGATGCGAGTCCCGTTGGCCGGTCTAACAGCGTTCGCAGCACCCGAGATCGTCAGAGGAACCGAGGAAGCTCAGCGGCTACTGGCACCATTAGTGCTGCCATTGGCGCCGCCCATGCATCGTTCGCCAGTCCCGTCAACAACTCCAGCACTCCGCGGCTTACCGGCTTCGCCATTGCGAGTAAGAAACGCAATCGCGACTTCCACGGCCTGTTCAAGAGTGTTCCAGACGACGACTATCTTATCGAGGATTACAGCTGTGCTCTCCAGCGCGACATTCTCGTCCAAGGCCGCCTGTACGTGTCCGAAGGCCATCTCTGCTTCAGTAGCAACATTCTCGGCTGGGTAACGACGCTGGTTGTGAGCTTTGACGAGATTGTTTCTGTAGAGAAGCGAAACACCGCCCTCATCTTCAAGAATGGCCTGATGATCTCGACTCTTCAGAACAAGCACATTTTTGCCAGTTTCACGAGCCGAGATGCTACATACGACCTCATAATCAACATCTGGAAGTTGGGCCACCCCAGCTTGAAGAGCAGTCAAAATGGCGACCGCACCGACAAGATTGTCGACGAGCCATCAATGGCAGCCAATGCTGTTGACCATAGCGGCTCTGGTTCGGATGACATGACGGACGATGAAGAAGACGAAATCTACGACGAAGACGACGAGAATGAGGAGTTCCAGCAAGACGTTACTAACACCAATGACCACTCGCCAACCGAAACCGAGAACGAGAAGAGCCTGAACCGTCGTGTTCCGTCGGGCCCCGCCGCTGCTAATGGCAGCGCCGGAGATTCCGGAAAGGACACACCTACGACACCCGGCCTCGCCGCTGACTTTCCTGGCCCGGCCACTCATGCGCCTACCGACTGTGGTGATTCCGCAACCCACTACGACAAGGTCGTCGGCGACGACGTCATTCCTGCCCCGATGGGCAAGGTGTTCAGTCTCTTGTTCGGCCAGGCCTCCGTGTCTTTCATGTCGAAGTGGCTGACGGTTGAGCAAAAGTGTACTGAATTCCAGATGGAGGACCGCCTGGGCCTGAGTGCAGAAAATCGCACCCGCACCTTTTCCTACATCAAGCCTCTGTACGCCTCAATCGGCCCTCGCCAGACGAAGTGTGTGGTCACGGAAACAGTCGACAATATCGACTGGAAGCGGGCTGTGAACCTCTCGATCTCAACGCAGAATCCCGATGTACCCAGCGGTAACGTCTTTGTGGTCAGGACCAAGTATTGCCTGTCTTGGGCCGAAAAGAACTATACCCGGGTGCAGGTCAATTGCGTTGTCGAATGGTCGGGAAAGAGCTGGATCAAGGGTAAGTTTGAATAGAAGTTCCCGACTTCCGCAACATTTGTTTCCATTGCTAACCAACGCCCTGTTCTGTTGTATCAATATAGGCCCCATTGAAAAGGGAGCCAATGACGGCCAGACCCAATACTGCACGGATCTCTTCGCCAGCCTGAAGGCTGCAGTGTCCACTCGTGCCCGGGCAGCAACGGACCCCGGCATGGGCGCAAAGTCGAAGCGCCGCACCCGCAAAACCAAGGGTCCGGAGCCCAGCCTGTTGCATTCTGGTTCGTCAACTGGCTCTGGCCGGCCAGCACAAAAGTGCAGCTGGGGTCTCCTGGAACCAGTGCGACCACTTGCTGAGCCTGTGGTTGATATCGTGCGACCCATCCTTACGGGCAACATTATGTATGGTCTTCTTGTGGGCCTTCTTGTTGCCTTTTGGTTTAACTTCGGGGTCCCTGGGCGACAAGCCGAATTAGCACCTTCGGTATCGTATGGTGGAGCAGGATATCGGGGCAACAACTACCCCATCCGGGCGGCCGCATACGAAGCCATCTGGCAGCGCGAGGAGACCGAACTCTGGGATTGGCTTGAAGAGCGCGTCGGCCTTGCGCGCATGGGTGCCGCCACCTCCGGTGCCAGCGGTATGCCCATTTCTTCCGGATCGTTCTCGTCGGCATCGTCGGCGTCTTCTGCACGTCAACGGCGGGTTGACGAGGGCATGCGGGACGAGCGCATGGGCGAGCGCGAGGTGGAAGAGGCCATCCGCGTTACCGAGGAAAAGCTGAAGACCCTCAAGGAGGTGATGGAGCGGAAGAAGATTCAAGATGCTGCTTGATTAACCCCCTTTGCGCTTGTTCACCTTTTGTTTCTCCTCCCTCTCTCCTTGCCGAACTGACCACCACCGCCACACACCCCCACCCCTTACTGCTTGTTTGCTTGCTTACTCTCTCTTAAACCTTCAACTGCCTCGGGCACACCATTTACTCATGCCGAAATCTCCTACCTTATACTTCCTGTCACACTTCCTCCATGTACATACATACACATCCCCGGCAGCAAGCTTGCACTTCTCTCCCTCTATTTCCTTCTTCTATGAACGGCCACCTTCCGTTCCATGTACATCACCGGCGACCAGGCGTTTTCTGCTGGCTTCTGGCCACACTTACATTCCTTTTTTTATTCCATCCAAGTATTTCCTTTTTTTCCGCATCTTTCTTCTTAGCATACGGCGTGGGAATCCAACCATCCTGTTTTCTTCATTATCTCTCTTGAACTGGGCCATAGCATCTCTTTTTTCAGGACTGTTCACACAATCCTTTGCTTGTAATCTGTCGGGCTATTATCGACTTGACTTCTGTTTTCTGTGTTTGATGTTGTGCCCTTCCTGCTGGCCAATCGGGGCGGAACTCCTTTCTATATCAATTTATTTTATTTTTCAACCCAAAACAAAAATGAATGTCCTGCCGTAAGATTAGCTTTGATGGTGATGTGGAGGCGAGAATGCCGGATTTACTATTTTGTGTGCGAATTTTCTTGTGTATCACTTGGTGCCTGACGTTACATGGTCTTACAGCGGTGATGCAGAAGTGAGTGAGTGGCGTGTGTATGAACAAAGAGAACTGTTATTTGTGCGATATGAAGAAAACTGACAATCACTAACTAGAACAGAAGAATGGCAAACAGACACTTTTTAGTGGCGGCATGAAAGTACCTGTGAGAAGACAAAAATCAACCCAAAAACGAGTATGCATCGCTAAGCCCTCCTCCTGCTCTACCTTGCTTGTTTTTAATTGATTTTAATGTTTCTTGTTGGTGGTATTCGCCCCCAACTCTCCACCCAGCACACAACTACCATGCGGTGATATCCTCAACCTCGGCCTCGCCGAAAACACTAGACTTGGTCAAAGTGCCGGCGCCCTCGCGGTACTCGGCGTCAGCGGCGCGCGCGCCCATGATATCCGGCAGCACCTCGCGCAGGAAATCGAGAATATACTTGTTGACCTGCTCAAACTGCAGCAGAAACGCATCGTGGCCCTCGGGGCTGTCGATGCGGCCGAGCCGGGCGTGCGGGATGTGGGCGGCGAGCTCCTGCTGCTCGGCGAAGGTGAACAGGCCGTCGCTCTCAATGCCGAGCACGAGCGCCGGCTGGCGGATCTGCGCGAGCGCAGCGGCGACGGAGGCCGCGCGGCCGCGCGACACGTCGTGCGTGTCCAGCTTGCGCGTCATGGCGATGTAGCAGTTGGTGTCGAAGCGCTTGACGAACTTCTGGCCCTGGTAGCGCAGGTACGACTGCGCGGAGAAGTACGTCGAGTTGGGCGGCATCGGCGCGTCGCCGCCCGTCAGCGACGCGCGGGGCGCCGCCGCCGCCGTGCCGGGCGACGCGGGGTCTGAGGTTGGGGGGATGCCGCTGGCTGCAGGGGGGCTGTTGGCTCCATTCACAATGCGCGGGCCGTGGAATTGCGGGTCCAGGCTCGGCTCGGTGGTAATGGTGGCCGGTGCGGGCGACGAAACCTGCGGCGGCGGAGACCGCGGACCAGAGCCCGGGCCAGGGGAGGTGGTATTGCTGTCCCCACCCTCGCTCCCAGCACGTGACGGGCGATTTGGGGTGAACTTGTGGCCTTCGTTGTGGATGTGGAAGTGGGCGTCGGACGGAGTCACGGGCAGAGGAAGCTTCTGCAGGATGGTCTGGCGTTTGGAGGCGTCGGGGACTTTTCGGCCGAAGCGGGATTCAAACGAGTCGCGGCTGCGGTACGTCAGCAGCGCAGCCATGCGGGCAGCGCCCAGGCCGGTGACCGGCGGGTCGTCGAACGAGTAGTAGCCGTCGTCGTACTTGGGGTCGCCGAAGATGCTCTGGCGCTGGGCTTCGCCCCAGCTGATGCCCCAGGCGCTGTGGCGGCTGGACGTTGCAATCGGCACAATCGAGCGGATGTACTCCGGGCCGAAGTACGCCCACTCCAGCACAAACATGCCGCCAAGAGACCCGCCGATCACGGCGGCGACCTGGCGGACACCGAGGTCGTCCAGCAGCATTTTGTGGAGTCTGAATCAGGATGGGTGCGAATTTTACGTGTTAGTTGACTCAAAAAAACAAGAACAAAAAAACGAAAGAAAAAAAAGAAGAAAAAAAGAAGAAAAAAAAAGACAAAACCCGTCCCGTGCACTAGCAACTAACCTAACATCATCGCGGATGGTAGTCAACGGAAACTCCGGACCGTAAATCTGCGACGGATCTCCGTCCTTCGCGGTGACCGGGCTGGCGGTGCCGTACGGGCTTCCGGTGCAGTTCATGCAGATGACGAAGAAGCGGGAGATGTCGAAGGCGCGGCCGGGGCCTCCAAGTAGCGGCCCCCACCAGTCTCCGACGTCGGCGCTGCCAGTCAAGGCGTGGCAGATAACCATGGCATTATCGGCATTGGGCGACAGCGTGCCGCGGGTAGTGTACGCAACGGGCACGTTATGCAGCGTGACGCCGGACTCGAGGGTGAATTCGGGGATGATGGCGATTTGCTGGTCGGGGATTAGCGCGGAAAAAGGGTTCTCTGGCTGCGATTGTATTCTTGCTTGGAAGTATTCAGTAAATGTTGTGTGGGACGGCTTGCGGACCGGGGTCTACGGTTGAAATACTGACCATATTTAGCGGGCGCTGGAGGGGGCTGGCCGGCAGCCATTTTTCAAGAGAGAGAATGGGAATGTACCAAGATGAATTGATGGAGATGGAGATGAAGATAAAGAGAGGCAGGCAATATTCAGAGTGAAGAGACAAGAGCAGATCAGCTTTTATGTATGGAGAGAGTCTATATGTATGTGAATCACCAGCCGAAGGGCGGCAGTGCGGTATCGGATCGGATGAGGAAGACGGAAGGACAAGAAAGGGCCCAGAAGGACGGAAAGCTTCCAGAAGAAGAAGAAGAAGAAGGGGAGGGGAAGATCTGACGCGCAGATTTAGAAAGGGGCTATATAGAAAGGAGGAAGAAAAAAAGAAGAGGAAGAAAAGAGAGAAGAATGGAAGAAGAAGGAGGAAGAAAATAAGTTTGAGGAATAAAAGCTGGAGGAGTCATGGAGAAAAAAAATCAAAAAGGGCCAAAACTAGTTTTACAGCCGGGCCCTTTCGCAAATTCCTGCCCCAGAACCAGAAGGAGCGACCGCCCGCCAGTTGAGGAAGGAGGGGTGACGGATGGGGGGATGTGTACAGATTGTTGTGGACCGGGCTATTATCGATAAGAATTTGGGTGGGGTGAAGCGCTGTTGGCTGCAGGTTTATTGTTCAGGGGACAACATGGCCTGTAGATTTCGGGGTCTTCATCTGGTGGCTGCTGCAGACATCTCAGTGATCAGGAGACTTCCCCAATGGCTTCATTACACTATAAATTGCGTGATTGCACCACATTGGGGGGGTTGTTTGACTGCTGTTGCGGATCCTTGGCCGGGATTTCAGCCGTCTAAGAACGCCAGAAGTGGTGCTGTCAGTCATTCAATACGGGGTTGGGTTCACGGGGAAATTGCCCAGACACTGGACGCTAATGCCCTTGGTTGTCATGTAGTTTTCTTTTCCTCGATGCTGCAAAGGATAGAGACGGGGACAAAGAAGAGAAAAAGAAGGGGGGCTGGAATGTCAGAAAAGAAAGGAAGAAATGAAGAAGTTGAGAAACCAGAAGTCGAAACAGTCACAAGCAGATGGTTTATGTAAGTTTCCATGCCGATGCCCCTTCTTCCCGTTTAAAGTTCGGCATTACTCACATCACCAGAGAGGGAAGGAGCATTCATGGAGAGGTGAAAGTGTCAATGCCTTTTTTGTCAAACACATATATACTGCAGAAATTATGTAAGATCAAATGAGATTCATGAAGTCTGTGTGCAGGCGTCCTCATTCTCTTCCTCCCACTCTCTCACTGCATAGCCACGCGCACAATCGGACTCAACCACGTCTCAAACGCATTCTTATCTTCAGGCTCGTATCCAACCTTCAGAGCGCTCACCAGAATGCGATAGTCTCCGTTCGGTAGGATGACTTCCGTGTCGTTCATCGTGTACACCGCCGGGTATCCCCAGCCCAGGACCACCCAGCCGTACCCGCGCCAGCCGACGAGGTGGTTTGGCCCGGTGGGGAAGCTGTCGTCGGTGGCCACCGAGAGGATCTGGCCGTACGACGGGACTCCGAGGAAGCTGTCGGTCGGCTCAAGCCCGGGGTCGATCAGCTCGTGCGGCTTGCACCGCTCAAAGCCGTACAGGTCCGCGTGCACCACCTGGTTGGCTTTCACCACGTCGAAGCGGATGTATCCGGTTCCAATCTTGGAGGCAAAGTAGACGTCCATTCCTCCCCCTCGGAAGTATTCCTGGATGCCGGTGTTCCGTTCGCCCAGCGAGGCCAGCGCCGGCGTCATGGAAATCTTCGTTCCGGCGGCCGGGTCCGGTCCGGGGACAAGGCCCTTCAGCCAGTCTCCGTCGGCCATGATAGTGTCCTTGCTGCGGTCGTACAACATGCCGATGTATGTGACCGTGTAATCGGTCGTCATGTCCGTCAAGAGCAGGTATCCTCCGTACACCGGCATGTTCTCGGGCCGATATTTGCCCCACCACTCCATGGTCACATTCACCTCCATCTTTTCTCCCGGCCCGAGTGCAAACCACGGCGTCGAATACGACTGGTCCATGCCCATCCCGTCATTCTGGTTCTCCGTCCACGAGAACTTCTCTGCCAGAGTCTCTCCAAAGTGCATGTTGGGCAGTTGGTAGATGGTGGATGCTTGAAGCGGCTTGAAGTAGTACTCCTTCTTCTGGTCCGACAAGTTCTCGATCAGCACCCTCTGCGGGCCCGGCGTAGTTGATGCTCCCATCTCCAGGAGAGCCGTCACGCGAGTCCCCTTTTGAGCAAGATACGCCGCGTACACGTTGATGAGTCCGGCTCCCTGCTGTGCCGGAGATGCCGGGGAATCCCCCGAGCCAGATTGCGCCCGGTATGCCGGTTTCGCCGTGGTCATGAACGCCTGCAGGATCTCATCGATGGTCATCTGCGGATACGCCTGCTTGAACAGTGCCCAGCAGGCCGCCGCATAGGGAGACGCCATCGAGGTACCCCGCAGCAGCGCATAGCCGACTCCATCCTCCGTGGGCCACGTGCTGAGGATGTTGCCCCCAGGCGCCGCAATCTGGGGCTTCAGCGTCATCTCGAGAGCCGGGCCGTACGACGAAAAGTAGCTGACACGGCCACCAACCGACTCCCGCTGCTCGACATCATGCACCTTCTCGTCCGTGAAAATCACGGTGTAGTTGTATCCACCGGACTGGTCGATGCCCCGGCGCAGCCGCTCGTAGTCTGCGGTGCGGATTGTTGTGAGATCCACATCTTCGATCTCGCCGTAGTTGAGGTCTTCATCGTCATCAACAGCCAGCCAGATCTTGGAAACACCCAGCCATGCCAGTTCCGGATACGGATCCCGCGCGCACAAGCTCCGCGGTCCCAGCAGCATAATCAGCTTTGTCCTGTCGACTCCTCGAAACGCATCAACAGCCGCAGACATCCGCTCAAAGGGGCAGTAGGTTGCGCGGCCCTCGTCACCAATGAAGATGGTGTATGTGGTTCCGGCCTTTTCCGGCACAACCCGGGAGTACTCAATCGGCACGCCGTCCTGCGTCTCGGCCCAGTAGACGATGGGGATGTTGGTGCTATCGATCGATGCCACTGACACCACCGACTTGTCGACGGCCGGCGAGCCGGGGGTGAAGATGCCCCGGACACCGCTGTTTCCGGCCGCAGCAATGACGGCGATTCCCTTGTCCTTCATGCGCTGGAAAATCTCATCGTTGCTGTCGAACGCGGTGTCCGAGCCCAGAGACATGTTGATCACATCAACGCCGTCCTCGTAAGCACGCTCCAGGGCCTTGAGAATGACATCCCACGGGGCGGGGCCAGCACATCCGAACACACGGTAGGCGTAGATGTCGGCCTCGGGGGCAGCACCCAGAATACCAAATCCAGTTCCTTCGGGGTCCTGGGCGCCGATGATGCCCGACACGTGAGTGCCGTGACCACCGTCGAGGCAGCGTGTAAGAGGATCATCATCCGGCTCAGGGGTGCCGGTGGTCACGCCGTAGTTGTCGCCAACGAAGTCATAGCCACCAGCGACCTTGAAGCCGGGGCCAAAGCCGCCGCCCAGCGCCGGGTGGGTGTAGTCGACGCCGGAATCGATGATGCCGACCTTGATGCCCTTCCCCTTGAACCCCGCCGCGTGCATCTTATCGGCGCCCAGCATGGATAGCGCGCGGTTGACGTCGCTATTGCCCTCAACGTGGATAACGCTGCTGGGGCCCCGCGCCACCACCGTCCTCCGCGTCGGCTGCTTAGCAGCGGGCCGCAGCGGCGACGCCGGCTGCTCGTGGCCGGTGACGATGGGCTTGGGCTGGGCGGGCGTGGGGCGGGCGACCATGAAGTTGCGCCACACCTTCTTGACGCCGGGGATCTTCGCCAGCGCCTCGCTGGAGAGCGGGCTGCCGGTGGCGGTGTCGTTGGCCTTGATGGCCACGCCGTAGAAGAAGTCCGGGTTCTTATACTCCTGGTCGATGGAGAAGTCCGAGATGGATTCGGCGGCGCGGCGGTAGAAGCGACCGTGGATATCGGTGTCTCTGTGGATGCACTGTTAGTCCTTCCCCTCGTTGTTTTTGGGCTTAGGTGTACCAGCATCGCACATACCTCTTCAGCTCCTCGGTGCTGGCATCGAGCTCGACAATGTATCCGATGGTTTTGTCCTCAGGAGGAAAAAGCGAGGATGTGGTCTGGTTGATCGTCTTGGACTGGAATCCGGAGGAGGTGATCTTCACGCGCTTGGCCTCGGTGGTGGTTACGGGCTCACTGGTGGCAGGGGCTAAAGCTTCGACGGAGCCGAGCAGAGCCGCCGCGGCGACGGCCAACGAGCGAAGAGACGTTTTCATTGTCTCTATCTGAATAACACAAAAGAACGAGCGGAAGGGGCGAGACTTGAAGGAACGAAGAGAAGGAGTGCAGGACTCTCTCGGGTCTCTCAAAGGTAGCAAACAAGAATCTGTTTGAGCTTGACGTAGAGATCCCTGGAGCACTCTCTGTTTCTCTAGGTATCTCTCTTCGTTTCTCACGGGGGGCGAGATGTCACCCCCTTCTTATACCCCCTCATCCGAGCCCGTGGTGCCATTCTCTTACGGAAACCATGCACGGTCTTCTTCCTTCGACGGCCCCCAGATAGGAGAGAAGGACGGATGACAGAGCCAAGATAGGCCGGCGATGGAGGCAAGCATCCTTCTCTTAGCTCCCCGATTAGGAACTGTGATCCCGTCTGATGGACGGTCGGGCTCAGTAAGCGTTTTTCTCTTTCAAACTCTCTCCGCAGGGTGATCCGTCCGTTCAAACGGCAGAGAGTGTGTGGGTGTATAAGTACCCAGCCGGGCTAGGGATCGGGAGCCCGTTTGCACAAACGCGCTCCGTTTGTACGCCTCAGGAATGATACCTGTGTGAGACGTCCCCGGGATATTTATGCGTTTTCCTGTTGATTAAGCTGTTCTCTTCAAGGAAGGTGAGTCGTCGGTCCCAGCTGAGATTGGAGGTGAAGAAGGAGGAGTTTCTGAAGGTGGGAAATGAGGGTGTGTGTGTGTGGACGGTAACTTTGTTGTAGGACTGGATGTGACCCTGATTAATCTATGCACAGGTATATTAGCTGTAGCTTGACGTGCTCGCCCTCTCTCTGTTTGTTCTCTCCACGATCGGATTCCGCATTGCAGCTGTGTGTGTTAGACGCAATATGTTTGGCTACGGAATCCCTTTTGCGGTTTCTTCCATCAGCAGAGCTGGTGGGGAACAGCCAAAAGGTCCAAATCCCGGCGTGGGCTTCTGAAGTGCGTATAGCCAGCCCGACACATAATTCTTGTGTGACGAACTCCGTGGCTGGGGGACACACCGTCTACATCAGATGCCACCTATAGGTGATCTAGCTGACTTCTAGTATGCACCTAGAACAGCCAGCCCTTGCTTAAGCATTAGTCGCAGCCCTGCTAGGTCAAGACATGTAAGTCCACCCGCCCAGAAAGAATTGTCCGTAGCCAGGTCCACGGCCGAACTTGGGTGAGAGAAAGGTCCGAATAGGCGAAGCCAGGGAACGTATCTACAGGATGAGAGCCACACAAAGAGCCCGCAATGGTGAACCAGCCCTAAGTCTGGAGCCCTGTCAGGGCACGTTAGTTCAGATACTACTGTACTCTTGCACCATAGAAAGCCCCGTTCCGATTCCGGGATGATGAACGGTGCCGAGGGCATGGGCAGGAGAGAGAAGCGAAGATGGGGAGGGAGAGAGAGAGAAAAAAACAACAAGAAAAGAGAAAAATGGCAACTCGGTTTGTAAGATGTTGATTGCGTGAGACCAGGCTGTGCTATCGTCTCTTGTCCGTGTAAGTAAACCTCCTACCTTTTTAGGCGTGATGTTACATTCTTCTTTCGGCGGGGGAGAGGGGAGTGAGTGATACCACTACAAAGCCCGGGAGAGACGGTGTTATACTGACTGTAGTATCTTGGGCGAGAGAAGGGTACGGTAAATACCCTCAAAGGGTCGCTGTTCTCTTTTTTTTTTTTTTCCTTCTGTTCCAGTCAGTTTCCCACCATTTTGCGCCGTTGTGATATTTGGTCGCAAGATTGTCGTTGCTATAAGGTTTAGAGGAACGGTTCCACCTTCCTTCGTTTTCTGAAGCCATGTGCTTTTTATAGCTCGTGCCTGCCGATTCCAACACCGCCGAGATACTGAGTCCTCCTGTTCGTTCCTTCCCTTCCTATCCCACTGATAAGAGACGAGCAGCAAATAAATGATGATGATAACAAACAAGTAATCGCCAGCACCCTATTATAGACTCACCGCGAAGCGTCAATAAACGGCAGTTCCAAAGTGTAGATCGCTACGTGGTGATGTGCCGGACCAAACCAGGGCCCTGGAGGTTGGGAATAGATTGACTGTAGGTAGGCCTGGAAAAGGGGTACCTTTGATAAGTGCGCATCTGATCATCAGTTCATCAGTCTCTGGAGTCCAGGCAGGCAAACCAAAACCCTCTGCAGAAATAGGCAAGTGGGAATCGGCGATACACAGCCGATATTCCCCCTGAAGCAGAAAATAAGTGTGCTGACACGTGTTTGCTGTGTTTGCTCACACACTGGTCGGTGTTCTGTAGTATGCCCCATGCTATGTGACAGAAGCAGGTTGTAGAGCACAAAATTGAAGCGTTGATATGTTCGTTGGTCCGCCCAGAAAACCTGGTCCGTCGGTGGTGCGATGAATCAGCGAAGACTTCAGGAAATAAGCTGAAGAACAGGGAACACTTCGTGGGATATATATCCGCGGTTGAGGCGGCTCCCTGGGAGTCAGTTCGTGCTGTGTAATTCTCACATATCATGTCTGTGTATATTCATAAATGCATCGGACTGTCAGGTTCTGCTGAATGAGGGAACTTTTTCCAAATCTCGCTGGCCTGCTTAGGCGGGTCAATTGACCACAGTAAGCGGTTGTGGTGGAGTGAAAAGAATAGTATAGAGCCTTTCGCAGAGGCATGGATGACGGCAGTCGCGTTGCTTTTTTGGCTTGTCTGACTCGGACAGGCTTTGGTGCTTTTCGGCACCTTTCTCACGTTGCTTATTTGTTGCTGCCGAAGGCGTGAGCCGCATGTACCCCGGGAGTCTCATACTCGTGTAGATGTGTACAGTATGTGTGTGTGTGTGTGTGTGTGTGTATGTAGTTTGCCCAACTGCTCGTTTGCCCTGCTGAAGCTATCACGGCAATATATGTAGAATGTTGTTTCTGAGGCATGGAGTTGTGCGTTCGGTTGCCGTTCTGTTGTTCGCGATAACACCCCGCGATTAGGGTTCAACCCGTATCGGCGCTCACCTGAGTCCTACGCATCCTTCACGGCACAGACCCCAACGCTGCGTGAGATGTTGTGTGGAGAGTTGGCCGGCTATAACGTACTTCCTCTTTCGGTCTAAGTAGCCAAACGAGTCTTATCCAACGCATATTTGGCATTCTATCAATTACCACCACGTATAGCTTGCCTAGAATCACACGGATACCACTTCACGGGCCTGAAATACGGTGGACCCCTTTGACCTCGGCTCAAGTGTCAGAGATTTTCCCTAATTCTAAAGCTAAATCGGGAAGACTATTTTCCCGCTCTATGACGCGAGTTTTGTGGTCATTTTGAGACCCCGTATGATAGTTGCTGGGTTTTAGGGTTAGGGTTGCTCACTCAGGACTGCCCGTTTGTCAAAAGACGCCGTAAACCTGTATCAAAAGAGACTATGATGCTTCTAGGTGGTCCATCAGTATGTATAACGGTATAAATGCGTTATGATCACTTTGCATTCCGAAAGAAGCATGGACCATTCATGTTCCCAGTTGTGTCTAGATGAGATGTTCGAAGTGCATACACATTCATAGCACACTCTAGTGACCAAGATACAGAAATCCCAGTTACGCCCGGAGTTTATCTATTTCTACCGATAAAGACTTGTGACCGACATTTAGACATGCCTTGTATCTAAACTATACGTATAATATCTTTCTTGGGTACTACCATTCAATTTGCGCTGCCAAACCTCGATCATGTCGGCGACAGCTTATTCTGCCAGCTATAAACTTGGCGGTGGGCGTGGGTGGTGACAGTTCGATCAATCAATCAATCAAGCCACAATTAGCGATGTACCTGTCCCCCAAAAATTGGGGGTAACAGTACTTAAAGTCGACCACAAGTACATATACTTCCGTGACTCAGCCAACCATTTTTTTCAGCCTTGCGAGCCGACCAATCAGAAGCTTGGACCCCGACTACTTTTTGAATTTTGGACAGGTACTTCCTACATGTACCTTTGGTACCGTGCCTTCCTTCAAACGCCAACTTGACGATCTTCTTGATATTTTGTTTTTCAACGTCCAGCCTTGCCAGATTTTACCCTCATTTCTGGCAAAACGCGCAGCAAAATCCCGTGCGAGGTACCTCCGTACCTCAAGAATTCACATGTACTCGCACGTATTGTGACTCCTGCCGTTCTTGCTTTTTTTTTCTCTTTATTTCTCTTCCACGCTCCTTCCTCATCAGCGAGAGTTACTGATTGTTTCCTTTCCGATCCCAAAAGTTTTCCTATTTATTTTCCCTTCTGCTCCCGCTTCCAACTTCCAAACTCTCCTTTCCTTTTTTCTTCTTTTCCTCCATAATTCTTTTTTCCGCAGCTTCTTTTTTCCTTCGCCGATTTCCATCGACTTCCATCCGCACCCACCAACCTTCATCGACTTTCGTCATCACCCATCATCATCATCACTCAAGTTATCAACGGTAAGTTTATTTCTTCTTCATCAGTTGATACTTGCTTGTGTCAATTGATAGCTACTTGCTTCAACTGTTTTTCAATCGACTAACCCCATTTCCCTTTCATTCGTCTCCTATCCAGCTTGTTGTCTTCCGTTCACTTCGTCTTTCTCGATTCCGTGATTTCACTTGATCTTCATCTGCAATCATGGCTCCCAAGCGCAAGCGCGATCGGAACACCACCGATGGTGGCCCTCGACCCTCTCCTCACAAACCCGCCGAACTTTCCATGAGCCAGCCTCAGAATGATCGTGACAGCCAAGACTCCGCTGGCGGCCGCTATGGATCTGTCCGTGGTGGACGGCCTAACAATCGTCGCGGCGATCGCCAATCTTCCTACTCCCAGCAGTCGAGACAGCACCCGCAGCTGTCTACTGCCACTCAGTCGAGACAGCACCTGCAGCTGTCTACTGCCCCTCCTCCCTCCAACTCCCAGAATCCTCCCTCTCCTAATGTCACGCGCCCTTCCAGCGCCTCCGCCTCGCAGCCCTCTTCTCAGCAACAGCAGCAACAGCAGCAGCAGCCTGCTACTCCTGTCCCCCCTCCTGCGACCGCTCCCGAATCATCGACCTCAAATACCCAAGTCACCGCTTCTGCCGTGACCACCACCAAGCCCGTTACCGACACCTTCTACATCAAGTTCTCTATTCTCACCAAGGATGTTATCCTTTCCTGGAACGAAGGTAGCCGCGAGAGAATCATCGAGCAGGGCATTCAGCTTCGTGAGAACAAGGATAGAAAGAAGATGGGTATCATGATTGTGAACTTTATTTACTCTGTTTTGGGCGAGCGCCTCCTTCCCGTTGAAGCTGGCGAGACTCTGGGCAAGATCATGGGCCCTACTGTCGAACATGACCTCACTGTTCCCGCCGTCGACCGCGACCACACCGGCGCCCTCGTTTTCGAACCCTACACCCAACTGGCCGACTGCCTTTCTGTCGCCCTCGATATCCACCCCGATCTGTACAGCCCTGCTGTCAAGTCCTTCCTCCAAGCCACCGGCATCTGCCCCAACCTTCTACGGTTGGTTCTCGACGCGACCATTCTCGTCAAGCTTGGCCTCGTCCGCGAGAGCTTCATCCGCATGAGCATTCGCCACTCAACCAACACCCTGTATCGCCAGGCAAACTACAACCTTCTTCGCGAGGAATCTGAAGGCTACTCGAAGCTCATTACTGAACTGTTCACAGTCAGCAGCTCTGGCCCTCCTACCGCCGAACTGATCAAGGATACTTTTGAACAACTCAAGGGACTGATAGGAACTTTTGACCTTGATGTTGGAAGAGTTCTTGATGTCACTCTGGATGTCTTTGCTGCTGTTATCATTAAACAGGTTCGATTCTTCGTCAAGTTTCTCCGATACAGCTCGTGGTGGCCCACTCAAGCACCCCGCACCTCTGACGAGTTCATCGGTGGCCTTCCTGACTGGGCTCTGCCTTCCTGCGAGGACTGGCGCATGAGCGAGGAAGACTGGCGCAAGCTTCAAGTTCGCCTCACCGAGCGCGACATCAAGTTCTGGGACCGTGCCCGCGAGGTTCACATTGATGCTTTCTTTGAACTTGGTGGTAGACGCATCACCGACGTTAGCACCGAATCTGCCATTTCTGATGACGCCACTACCGAGCCTGACAGTGCTCAGGCCGCTTTCGAGCGCAACTGGATGGAAGTCACCAAGACCCGCCCTCCCCAGGGAAACAAAGTTGCTGCGCAACTCCTCGGATTCAAGCTCCGATTCTACTCTTCGTCCGCCCGCGATCCCGAAGACGTTCTTCCCGCCAACCTGCTGTACCTGACAGCCCTTCTTATCAAGATTGGCTTTATCTCCATTTGCGATCTCTACCCCCACCTTTGGCCTGATGATGCCGACATGGACGCTGTCCACGAGAAAGCCGTTGAAGAAATGGAAGAGCGGGAGCGCCGCAATCGCCCTGGCTTTGGCAACAACGCCCTCCTTATGGCTGGCGCCCTGACTGATGATACCATTCCTGAGACCAAGTCCTCTCAGAAGCAGAAGGAGGTCGTTCAGCCCGAACCTGATACTGCTGCTGAGCCTGATGACAAGCCTACTCTCCCTGAGCCTATTGAGCAAAAGGCCGGCCTTGTCCGCGAGCTTCTCACGATTGGTGCCATCCCCGATGCCCTTTTCATCCTGGGCAAATACCCCTGGTTTATTGAGGTGTACCCTGCCATCCTCGAACGCATTCACCGCATCCTCAACTATTCTATCCATAAGGTGTACATGCAAAGCAAGCCGACTTGCTCTACCCCGCCCACCGAACGTCCGGTCAAGTTGCTTGCCGACGCTGATCAGTCTGGCATGCCTAAGGGTTCTGTCCGACTCTCCAAGGTCCCCGCCAAGCGCCCTCTCCGATGGCCGTTCCCCGATACCGAGGACACCCACGAAAACCAAAGCTACCGCTTCTACTGGAACGAGTGGTGCGACAACGTCCCCGTTTGCCAAACTGTCGATGATATCTTCACTCTCTGTGGCAGCCTGCTGAATCTTTCTGGAGTCAATATCGGCAAAGATGAGACGATTCTGGCTAAGCTCGCGAGCATTGGCCGAAAGAGCATCCGCGAAGACACTTCGCAGCACAACCTCGACCGTTGGAAAGATCTCTTGCGCCGTCTCCTTGTTCCTGCTCTCAGCCTCACCAAGGCTAACTCATCGACGGTCAACGCCGTCTGGGAACTTCTCAACACCTACCCTACGTCTGTCCGGTACTCTATCTACTCTGAGTGGTATGAGGGACAAATCTCTCGCCTTCCCGCCATGAAGGCCGCCTTTGCACGCACCAGACTGGAGACTCTTGGAACCATGAAGCGCCTGTCCCTCACCAATCTCAGCGATATGGCAAAGGCTTTGGCCAAGACCAGCTACTCGTCGCCCGGAGTCGTTTTCAAAGTGGCTCTTGACCAGATTGAGGCTTATGCCAATCTCATTGAAGCATTCGTTGAATGTGCCAAGTACTTCACTGATCTGTCTTACGACGTCCTTACCTGGTCGCTTTTGAACTCCCTGGGTGGTAAGCAGCGAAGCCGTACCCAAGCGACTTCCATCCTCCTCACCAGCAAGTGGCTCCAGGCCCTTTCCCGCTTCTCCGGCAAGGTTTTCCGCCGCTATGCCGTCATGGATCCGACTCCCGTGATCCGCTATGTTGACCATCAGCTCTTCAACGGAAACTCGACCGATCTCATCATTCTCAAGGAACTCATTTCCTCCATGGGCGGTATCGTCCCCACTGTCGACTTCACCGACGACCAGATCATGGCCATGTCTGGTGGTGATGTCCTCCGCCGTCAGACTCTGATCAACGGCCAAGACAAGCGATTCGATTCAGTTAAGAGCTCGAAGCGCCTTATGATGGCTCTCACAGACTCTCGAATGGCCGGTCCCCTTCTCATCAACATTGCCCAATACCGCCAGGCTGCTATCTACAAGATCCCCGATGACGAGGCTCATATCAAGTACCTCTCGTCCATCGTCGATGATTCTCATCAGATTCTGATCCAGTATCTTGATCTTCTCAGAAGCAACGTCGACCCGGCCAAATTCGATTCCGTTGTCCCCGGAATCGTCGAACTCATTACCCGCTATGGTCTCCACGCCAGCCTAGCTTTCCTCATCTGTCGTGACAGCTTGTCTTACCGTATTACTCCCATCATTGGAGAGAATACCGTGCCCTCCATCGAGGCTGCACCCGCCGTGAAAATTGATCCGGCCACCCAAGACGTTGCAATGACTGATGCTTCCGAACCCGCTATTGGCCCTGCCACAGCTACTAAACCCGCTGATACGACAGCCGCCACCATCGACATCACCATGTCCGAGCCTGCGCAAGACGCAAGCCCCGTCCCGGCGAACATGTCAACCGATCCGTTCACGATCGTTCTTCAGCCCCTGATTGAATCCATTGTTTCCTCGGGTCAGTCTCAGTCCTGGAAAGGCATCACTCCTCTAAGCTACTCGATGATTTGGACGCTCCAATTGGGCGACATCTTTGTTCCCGAGGAGCGATATGTCAAGGAAGGCGATCGTGCCTATACCCAGTCCAAGGAAATCCTTCGCGACCGAACCGACATGACCCGAGCCGGCATCCAGAAGAAGGAAGAGCGGCACAAAGAGCTTACAGAACTTGTGGTGAAGCTGAACGGCGAGAAAACGGCCCATCGCAGAGCCTTTGCCCGCAACAAGGAGATTCTCAAGCAACAGTTCCCCGCCTGGTTCTTATCCACGGATCCCAAGGGCTTTGCAGTTTCCGATGAACTGTTTGAGCAGTGTCTTCTCCCGCGACTACTGCTATCGGCCAGTGATGCCGAATACTCTTACCGCATTTTGCGTTTCTTGCACGATTATGGGGCTCCCAACTTCAAGCTCATGACCTTCTGCGAGAGACTGTTCAATGCCAACCGACTCCGAACGATCATTTTCACGTGCACAGTTCGCGAAGCCGATCATTTTGGTCGCTTCCTGAAGGCCCTTCTCTGCGATCTGTCCAAATGGCACAAAGATGCCAATCTGTACGAAAAGGAAGCCCTCGTCGGACTAGCCTCCAAGAAGGAGCGCACTCTCCCCGGATTTGCCACGGCTTTCGATGAGACCGATGCTACGAAGCCGACTGCCTGGATGGAGCATGGGCCGTTCCGCGACCTGTTCTATTCGTGGCACAGAAATATCAACGCGGCTCTCAAGGCTTGTCTTGCCGGCATGGAGTGGATGCATATCCGCAACGCCATCACCGTCCTCAAGGATGTACTCGACTATTTCCCTGCCGTCGACTTTATGGGTCAACAGTTTTCCAAGCAGCTGAAGGCTATCACTGAACGCGAAGCCGCTGTTAAGGGTGGATCCGAAGAAGGCCACCGTGTTGACCTGTCTGTTGCTGCACAGACCGCGCTTTCTGAGCTCCAGAAGCGCAAGACCAAATGGGTTATGGTGCAAGGTTTCAGACCCAATTTGGTATGCTCCCCCCCCCTTTCCGTGACCGATATCCATCCTTTCATCTTCTAACAATCTCTTTTTTCTCCTTATAGACCGGCGAAGCTGCTTCCGCAGTAGATAAGAAGGCTCAGAGTGATGCTACATCATCTCTTCGCGCAACTGCGTCCGAGTTCCAGCCAAAGAACGGTCGGAAGACCACGTCCACGTCGTAAGTCACGCACTTGCCATGACATAAAACTGCTCAACCAAACCTGTTCTAACCATCTTCTCCAACATACAGGAAGCAAGCTGATGCCGAAGATGGTGAAGTGAAGGATGCGACCACCCAATCCACCTCCAATGTTCCTGAGTCCAAGGGCCAGCGAACCACATCTTCCATTCCTCCCTTGGATGTGAAGAAACCGACAGTCCCAGCCCTCCCGATTGTCAAACCGGCCACTCCCAAGCTGCTGTCCAGCCTTCCGTCGCATGTTGCTAACAGCAATGCCGATGTTCAGAAGAACAAGTCCCTCCCAGAGAGACCCCCGCACGGATTGCCCAGCAGACCTGATGTGCCACTTCCGTCAATGTCTGACCGCTTCGGATCCTTCCGTGGCGCCCGTGACAACAACCGAGATAACCGCGACCCTCGCAACAATAAGGATACACGCGACAACCGGGAATCCAAAGATCCGCGCGAATCAATGCGCAACACTGTTCAGCCACGCGATAACCGGCCCCTTGAACGACCGACTCCTGACGTGGATCGCCCGTCTGACGCGAATGACACGCCCATTGGCACGCCCACCCCGCGTCAGCGAATTCATGATGCAGACGGACCAAAGAGATCCGATTCTGTCACTCGACGTAACAAGTCCTCAAGAGACGATCATGAATCCGACGGTTTGCGAGATCGTGCATCTGGAAGTGGCCGCGGCCATGACTCCCCGAGACATCTCGCAAAGGACGACGCCTCCAATACTGGCAAATCTCCGCGACCTCCTGTTGTTGAGCCCGCTATGAATCCTGAGCGTGCAGCTGCCTTCCGCAGTGAACCTGAGCGTCCCGACCGATCTGATCACCGATCAGACAGACCCTCACGCGGCCGCCAGGATAATGCGAACAACCAGGCTCCAGGTCCCGATTCACGCCGTTCCGAGTCGACAAATGTTGATCGGACCCAACAGGGCGGCGGTTCATCTCGAAACCAAGCGCAATCTTCAGCTGCTCCCCTTCCTTCCGGCCCAGGCCGCGGTCAACGTGATGACAACAACAACCGTGACCGGAGAAGCCAGTCTGGACGAACGCATTCCCCCCGACGCAATGACCGATTCAACAACGCGACTGCCAACATGGAAGCTCCAGGCTTACCTGATTTCGTACGTGACGACAGACATGGACGCCCTCATGACCGGGGCCATGGCCGTGACGGAAGAACCGATGCACCTCAGGGTGATCATCCCATTCCTGTTGTTGATAGACGCGGTGGAGATCGTGACGGCAACCGAACATCGGCGCCTTTAGAGATAATCCGGGGCGCGGGACCTCGCGATAGCGGACGCGATCATTTCAACGGTCCTCATGATCAGCAGCAGTCTCGCAATAACATCCGGGGAGCCAATAACAGTGGCGGTAATAGCAACAACAGCCAAGTTGATCAGAACTATGGCCGGCTCAACCCCATTCCCTCTCTTCTCGACAGTGTTCCCTCTGGTCCTCGGGGTCACTCCCGAATGTCAAGCGGACGTGGCAGTAACAACAACGTGCCTCCCCCTCCGCCCCCTCCTCCTCCTCCCGCCATGGGAGGCAGTAACAGTTTGCCTGCAGCTCCCCCTCGTCCTGAAGGACGTTTCAACAGCGGCAACGAGTCGACTCCGAATCGGCACCACCCCCATGGAATGGAGCAGAGCCATGGATCGAACAACAACCGCGGACGACGTGGACAGTTTGATCACGGTGGTCAGCAGGCTCAGATGAACTCGCCCAGTGGAGGCACGCCCAGCCGGAATCAGGACTGGATTCGATCGAACGGCTCAAGCCTCCCAGCTGGTTCGCCCTCTCTTCCGGCCACCCCGACGCAGGCAGGCATTCATCCGGACCGGCTGGCCCAGATTTCGGGTGGTCCCCCTGGCCAGGCCCACGGACGGCCATCCCATCCCCCGCCTCCGCCTCCTCCCCCTCCCCCGGGTTCGTCGTCCGCGACGGACTCGGCGAGGGCTGGTGGCGGAATGGGCCACAGCAGTGGTGTTGGTGGCGGCAGATCTGGCGGACACCGCCAACTGGCCGGCATCAACACCCTGTTGCAGGCCCAGTCAACTACAGACGGGGGCGGCCGGTCGAACGGCCACAGACGGGGTGGGCGCCAGGGGGCCATCGAGGCCGAAGCGGGCGGAGCTGTGGGGGGCCAGTCTCCCCGATCGACAGCGTCGGGCGGCCGTGGTGACGGCACTGCCGTGGTCGTTGGCGACGACCATGGCCGTGACCACGACCGTCCCGGTCGCCGTGATCGGGAGCGGGGCCGGGATCGAGACCAAGGGGACCGTGGCGATCGGGCCGAGCGGGGTGCTCGGTCTTCGCGACGTGACAGTCGCGACCGGGGAGAGCGCGAGCGGGATCGGGAGCGGGAGCGCGACCGAGACCGAGACCGCGACGCCCGGGACCGCCACGGTCCCCTTGGTGGAGCAGCTGGCGCCTCGGGCGGAGGTGGTGCCGTTGCTGGTGGTGGTGGTGGTGGTGTTTCCTCTGTTGTTGCGGCTGGTGGTGTCGGGCGTGCGGCCGGCCACCAGTGGGAGGGACGGGGTGGCGGCCGCGACCAGCGGG
>LNGL01000006.1:224624-341590 GCA_001510565.1 Knoxdaviesia proteae
GGGGTGGAATTTCTCGCGGAGGCAAGAGCGACTGGCAAACAGTCCACTAACACGGCAACAAAGGAAAAAATAAAAATAAAACGAACACGAGCAACAGTATCGCACACCCGTCCCTTGGAAACAAGCCGGCAGGAGCGAGCGACGGTTTACTGCGCTGTACAACCCGATATGCCCAAGATTAGCAAATTGCCAGCAAACGCCGCTCGTACGACAACAGATCCGATAGCACGGGGGCCTGGGAGAAACAAGGAAGGAGCGCGGCTTCTCTCTCTCTCTCTCTGTCCCTCTCTTCTGGTCGCTCCTTCCTGCCATCCTCCCACGGCGAGCAGCCACGGGTGGCTGAGTTGTGGCCCGGCTTGGTTACCTCACGAGAGTTGAAAAGGAGGGGCGGAGGGAGGAGATGCAAGCTGAGCCGGGCGTCGCTGGAATAGTTCCGCCGGGGTTTTTTTTTTTCAGCTCGTCGAGGTTTTTTTTTATTTTTTTTTATTTTTTTCCTTTTCCTTTTCCTTCTTCGGCTATGCTTCCGACCAGAAGTCTCAGCAAAAACGTGCCGGAGGGAGGGCGACGGACATGCCGCAGCATGCTCAGGCGGTGCTTCCTGGCTTCCACCCAGCAGATTTCCTTCCACCGTCGAAGCTGCACAGGTTTCTTCAAAAAGCCACAGAAGCGATAAAAACGCATTGGTGGGTGCTGACACACAGCCACCCAAAGCTAAATGTGTGGCTGAAGGGTCACCTCGCTCCTTCCGTCCGAGATATCCCCGGCCCCCGTGTCACGCTTCTTCCGTCACTGCCGCAATCGGGTGTTCCCGTGACGGAGGTTCAGAAACCAGGAAAGAGAGTGCCGCCGGCGGTCACGTGCATCTGATGATCATGTTGGATCTTAGGGTTAGGGTGTGGTCAAGGAACAGGCCTTGTCGCAACCTGTGAGAGTGAGGGCAGGAATAAAAATAGCCTCATCCGTCTTCCCATCATTTTCATCTATTCTCTTCTTGCTGTTCTTTGTTTTTGAAATGTCTACTTCCCTTAGATGGTCTGCCTATCTAAATTAGGCATAGCCTGAACCAAAGCTATGGAGCAACCCCCCCCCTCTATCAATGAACAAAGAAACTCTCACACCCTAATACAGACTTACCCCTTATGAAGGTCTGAAAGTATTGTGTGTGATATATGTGTTCCCTAGTAGTTAGAGAGCAAGGAAGCAAACTGATTGACCACATCCCTTTTGAATCTTGCAGATATCTCCCCCAGGACAAAGACCGATAGAGGGCAGTGATGTCCTGGCTAGAACAATGAGCCAGACACATTGCTGGAGGGAACAAAGGCCAAAGACCTGAGCACCAATGCCTGATGAGTATGGAAATGGTGAAATACCAGATCCATCGAGACTGCTTCTTGGATCTGGTGATTCTCTCTCTTCAATCCATCATCTTCTGCTCTGTACTACCCAGTTCTCTGTTCTCTCCCAAGACATCTGTTCTGGTGGCCTTGTGTGTTCTTCTGTGAACCCTGTCTTCTGCTCTTCTCCAGCAGTCTCCGCAGTCAGTATCTTCTTCACCTCACTCCAACCCTCCACCTCCGTAACTCTCACCCACACACCCCTCCGCCTCCCCCCCCTTCCAAAGAAAAGAGCAAGAGGTAGACCACGCAGCCATGCCTCTCTCCGCTACCCTCCGCTACCGCCAGCTGCTGCGCAGCCACCCCTTCTACGGCAGCAAGATGCGCGCCGACACGGTAATCAAGGTGTGCCGCACGCTGATGACGCGCGCGCTCGACAAGCTGGACGCCGTGCTGGAGCTGGTCGACGCCGAGGTGGCCGCCGGCCGCGTCTCCGTGCCCGGCCGGGGCGCCGCCGACATCTACAACGGCAAGTACGACGACTCGCCCGCGCCGCTCGACAGCCTGCTCGCCGACGCCCAGCTGCCGCGCATCGCGCTGGCCTTCAAAACCCTCGAGGAGGCCTTCCGCGACCTCGACAGCCTGTGGGGCAACGTGCAGCGCGTGCTGATCGTGCAGAAGCTCGCCAGCCCCGCCGCCGACACGCTGTTCCGCGAGACCGCCGAGACCCTGAAGATCGTGTACGAGGCCGTCGTCTTCAAGATCCCCGAAACCCGCCGCCTGCACCTGCGCTACACCGAACCGCCGGCCGCGAGGGTGAACCGCGCCCGCGAGACCCAGAACAAGGCCGACCTCGCCCTGTACGCCACCTGGAAGATCGAGAACAACCGCTACATCGTCGCCGTGCGGTCGCGCTACAACATGTGCGCCTTCTTCAACAATTCCTTCGGGAAGGCCTACTGGGAGTGCAAGAACCAGCGCGGCGGCAAGGCCCTCTGGACGCCGCTGGCCACCGTGCGCCCCTTGGCCATGGCCGCTAAGTGGCGCTTCATCAACGTTCTGCCGTTCCCCTACTCTCACACCTGGGAGCAGGAGAACAACCGTCCCAACTGGACGCAAAATGCCTTGGAGACTGAGGGAGATGTCATTATGGGTGGCACGGCACCGAGAAGCGCCCCCGCCGAAGCACCCGTGCAGGCTCGTGCCAAGGCCGATGTTGCTGCCGGCGTCCTGGTCCGGCCGGTCACCAAAGAGGACCTCCGCCGCCGCATGCTTGAAGACATCGCCAAGGCCAAGAGTGCCCCGGCTCCGGGGACCGCCAAAGCAACCGCCAAAACACCCGCCAAAGCACCCGGTAAGGCCCCAGGTAAGGCCGGGGCTAAGGCCCCCGGTAAGGCAGACGCCCCACCGGCCACGCAGACCATTCTTCATTTGAGTGCCGGTGAACTGAAGAATGCAGAGGGGGTGCGACGAATGCTCGAGGTGGGCACTAAGTACCGGAAGCCCGGCGAGGTGGCGCCTGTTGTGCTGGCTGAATCATCGGGCCCAACCACCACAGCCCCGGTCGATGACAGCGTTGCCGCCCTCGCCACCCCGCCGGCCAGAACTGCCGCGCAGCCTCCTCCCGCCGAAACTGCGGCCACCACCACCACCACCACCGCCACCGTTGCTGCGGCTACTGCCCCGACGGCCCCGGATAGAGGGTTTCAGCCAGCGCGGCCGGCAATCCTGGCTCGACCAGAAGCCGACCTGCAGGGAAGCGGCGGATCGGCACGTCCCATGCGCCATGGATACATTAATGAGCGTCTCCAAATGAGCGCAGAGGATATTGCGTACTTCAACCGGGCAGCAGCACAGGAGCCACATGCGGTTAGAACTCCCGGGGGCCAGTTGTACTATTCGGTTTGAGAGATCGGGCGAATTTCCTTTCGTTCGTTTCTTCCTTTCAACAGGGTTGGGTCTTGTTTCGTTTCGTTTCCCTTCCAGTTCTTCCCCGTATTGGATAGGTGTTTTTTTTCTTTCGTTATTCGTGTCTCGGGATTCGCTGTTGTTTCTCGTGGGAGCTTAATCTGCTCGACTTTGGATATTTGTGTCTTCGTCTCCTTGTATGTGGTATGGTTAATAGGATAGCCCATGTGCTCATGATTCGTCTCACCTGAGTTCGGTCGCCCGTGACAGATGTCGAATCCAAAGTTCTCTGACCGTCGCATTATGTAGTTGGAGAGATCTGTTGCATCAGTCAGTCTGGAAGGATAAGGACAACCGCCCACAAGAAGTGAGCAGAAAACAGCAATCCAGGCCCCAATCACCGCACCAAATAGAGCATCGCACAAGTACATGCCAAGTGGTTCGTTATGGTATAAAAAGCTAAAGCAACCGTGCCTAACATATCCCTCGCCCAGATAACCGAGGACTGAAGTTCCATAACCCCGAAAACAGATCAAAACTCCATATGATTTGATTTCGTCATTGGCGACGAGTGAGAAAAGAGAAACCGTTAGAAAAAAGATCGGCCAAGCACACAAGTGAAAGGTAAGACGCCGTGCTACCCTAGAAGCATAAGAGGAGGAATGGAGAAAAAAGAAAAAAAGGAGAAAGAAGAAAAGGAGGTGAAAAGACTTCAGAGGAAGTATTCAGCCACTGGCTTCTTGGCCGGCATGCCCCGCGAGTCCTGCGGTGCCGCCTGGAACACGCGGTACCGACGAGCCGGCCCAGGCAGCCGCGGCTTGTCTTCAAGCGAGGTATCGGTGGTGACGACGCCGTTGCTGCGGCCCACGTCGCCGTTGCTCCGCGAGAACACCCCCAGGCCGGACTCGTCTTCGGGCAGCTCGAGGATGGCCGCAACGTTACCACATCGGTAGCAGTAGTTCGGGGCCGACCACACTGTGACGATCGAGGCGTCGAACATCTCCTTGAAGCCCTCCATCACCAGCTGGTGGGCGCGCGCAATCAGGGACAGGTCGTTGCGGTGGTTGAACTGGCGCACAATGTCTGCGCCAAATAGGAAGCCGGCGCCGCGCGGGGACAGGCCCCAGCCGTCGATATCGTCGGGGTCGGACCAGAGCAGATCGCACATGGCTCCCTCGTGCGGCACCTCCTGTTTCCGGTCGAGGAGCCGGATCTTGTCGACTGTGTCGATCAGCGGGCTGAGGCCGCCGTGCACGCAGAGGATTGCGCCCGCGGGGTTTCCGACGGTGCCGTTGCTCGAGCCGGATGCGCCAGAGCCTGGGGGGCCTGTTCGGGTGGTTGTTTCGGGTCTTCCGTTGGGGGACTTGCGGTGGTGGGTGCTCTGTTTGGAAGAGATCATGAGAGTTAGAACCACAACGCCAGGAAACTAGGATGGAGGAGGGGCTGCTTACCGTGGCGCCGGTCTCGGAGTAGACTTCAATTTCAGTCTCGTCATCACCGGGGGTGATGCTATTCGATGCGCCAAGAACGATGGCGCCGAGCGACAGGTAGTCAAACACGTCACAGCAGTACCGCCAGACATTAGCACTGCCATACTTCCGGAGGCACTCGTCGTAGAAGCCGTAAACAGTCGTGATTTGCCGGGACTCGTGGTTTCCGCGAATAAGGGTCATACGGTCGGGGTATCGGACTTTAAGGCAGAGGAGAAGCAGGAAGGATTCGAGGGAGTAGAAGCCGCGGTCGACGAAATCGCCTGCAGTAGTTCAACGAGCATACAAGGTTAGCCACAACTGCCCATCGGCCCGAGCCCACATCAGGAAACGTCGCTCGATAGTTGGAGATTTGAAGAGGGCGCATACCCATGAACAGATAGTTGGTATCTGGCACATCGCCGCCAACTTTGAAGAGTTCCATCAGGTCGTGGAACTGTCCGTGAATATCTCCACATATCTATTCCGGGATCGCAATGTCAGTATACAACCCCACCAAGATATACAAACACACACACACGCGCGCGCGCATTCCCACCATCAACACCATTGGCATCAACGCACTGTTACTGGTGCTGTCACGGTGACAACGTTTCCTTCCTCTATTAGAAGCTCGCGCGCCATGTGGCAGATTTCGCGGACATGGCTCTCGGGGATCGGTCGACACGACCGGAGTTGCTCGATGGCGCTGGAATGTATCAGAACACGGGCGTTAGTATATCAGACCGGGAGACATGNGGGGGGGGGGGGGGGGGGGGGGGGGGGGGGGGGGGGGGGGGGGGGGGGGGTGGCCATGACAGCGCCGATTGAGACGCAGAAGCCACGCGCAACTGGAAAGCATAGCATGCGATGGACAGCCGCGGCCAGCAAGAACCGAACGGGGAAACATACACATCGAGGTCGCACATGGTGGGCGGATGCTGAATGCTGCACACGACAGCAGGAAGTGTCTATGGGTTAGAGTCTAGGGAAGGGGGACTGGAATTGGCAAGACAAAGAAATGGAACTGGTGCTATTTGAAATAGGAACTCGAACAACAAGACACTGCTTTGTGTGGGTGCTGAAGAGAAGAGAAATCAAACAGAACAAACTCCATAATGTTGAAGTTGCGATTAGATTTCAGAACTCATCATGAAGCTGGATTGTGAGGAAGTGTGGCGCTCACTAACGAAAACCCGACCAACAGATGTGGCTGATTAGCAAGCACAGCCACAGCTCACCGTTTTGATCCTGTTGGAAGATGATTGGCTGAAGCATTCCAGCCACATAGAAGTTCTCCACTTTAATTCTTACGCGGCAAAATGGGCTTTTTTTCCCTCCTAAGCTTCCGCGAAAAGCCGCAAAGACCGCCAAATTTGATCAGACCACGATACTTTCATCCTTTCGGGTTCCCACGACGAACTTTGTGCCCTCGTCCTCTCCGAACTCGGCTTCTGGTTGTGCGGCTTTTCCAATTGGCAACGATGCAGGTGCTATAGGTGTGTGGATTCAGTGTTCGTTTGGAGGCCAATTGATGCCGATTGGTGCGCGTTTGTTGTGTTGGTGCAGTCTGCTAACTCTTGTCTCGTATGTCTTGTCCCACGCTGCGATCAGGTCCGATTGACGTCGAACAAGACCGCGAAACCCTCCGACACGCCCAATTCGATATCGCCGAGCGCGCCTTACTGTCCCCGAGGCCACCCTCTCCCATCTCGAACAAAACACTCCTCTCGATCTCTCCCCTCCAGCCATGCCTCCCCACCTGCACCCGAGGTCGCGCATGACCTCATCGCTGTTCGCGACCACCGTGGCCGCGAGCTTCCTGGTGGTGGGAATCCCCCACGTGCTGCCGTGTCCCGCGCCGGCGCGAGTGGTGCTGGCGGACGGCGGATCACCAGACAGCGAGGAGCCCGGGCGGCGGCGGCGGCGGAGGCCGCTGGAGACGCGGAACGGCATGGTGCAGTTTCCCGATGCGGCCGACGGAGAGAGCAGTGTGTCGGGGGCGTCAAAACGGGAGTGTCCGGTACCACGGCCCGGCGGTATCTTGGGGGATATGCTAGGGTTCCGCAGACCCAGTCCGCCCGAGCCCGCGGCGAGGACGGGCCCGGCGGCGCAGAAGTCCCCGGGCGACTCGTGAGCGCGGGATGGCGGAGTTTCCATGGGGATCGCGCTGTTCTATTTTTGGGTCTGCGTTCTGGGTAGCCTGCCCTCTCTCCCTATCCTTCCTTTCTGCTTCTCCAACATGCCGGATATGCGAAATGGGTGAACGATTCATCTGACACCTCACGCTCCGTCATGGCCAAGCAGGGAATGGTTCCTCCGTGACCTGCCACTGTGCCGATCGCCGCCCACCACTCCGTCTCTCTCGACCCATGTCCTCGCCCATCCTGGCAATGAATATACTCTCCCTCACTCGATGGACGGCTATCTCCCCGTCCCTGTACATACCTTCGCACCCCCTTCGATCCCACCCAACTCGCCATTGGAATTTACCAGACCACCCTCTCGCTACGCCAGCGCATGAGCAATCTGGCCACCCCGCTACGCCGATCATCAGGGCGGTCCGTAGCAGGATAGCTTGTGTGTGTGTGTGTGAATCTAGCGATATAACCGAAAATCCTCTTTTCCCCTCCCGGCGCCACCAGAGGAGCACTGACAGAAATGCTCGTTGGCCGGAATCTCACCTCACGATACCGTTTCCACCTGGCGGTCATATATAGCCATGGCGTTGTTAGTTGTGGCAGTTATTTACGCTTCATTCCATTCCCTCTTTTTGCAACGGCTGGTGTATGAACCGGAAGACATGTCAATCTGTTTGTCCTGTACACATTTGTTTAGAGTTTCCTTTTTTTTTTCTCTTGGTATACCCAAACATAGGTACCTGATCTCGACCATTGGAACGTCAAAAAGCACGATGTATTCAGTCCATATATCTTCAAACAAATACAATATAGATGACGATATCAGTGAATCAACTCACACTCCAACTTCTCGGAACCCACGATCCGAGAAGGTCCCTGAGTGACTCTCTCGCCCAAACACCGCCGGTGAAATGGAGCTGGTGTATATCAAAATCGAGGGGGTTCTCACGGTGAAGAAATGCATGGCCCACGGGCTTCAAACAGGTGTCTGGCTGCCACGGAAATAAGCCAACGGGTCCTTTCTGGCAGGCCATCTGATATCCCAAACTCTATCGACACGCCACCTCCGTGGCCGGGACGAAGGCCATTCCGGGTTTTCTGTGCAGCGAGTCTTTTTCAGCCTGATGTTCATGCTGTCAGTACCATGTTTAACAAGATTAAGGTGGTGGCAGTACTCGTAGATAGTTACTCCAATGCATAAGAAAGCTCTGCTGCTGTCTGTTTCCGGGACTCCCACATGCGGTGTCGCAACCCCTGATCTCCGTCTCAGTCTTGACTGGCCTACGCACACAGCCCAGCCCAGTCGGCGAATTTCTGTGAAGTCTTTTTTTCCTTTTTCCTTTTTCTTTCTTTCTCGTATGTTTCCAAAGGGAGGGGTGGGAGCGGGAAAATCCAAGACTTTATTTTTATTCTCCGATGAGACCCAAAACATCGCGACGACACGATTACATGCAGCTATTCGCACCGCCGAGCGCCTCTCTCTTGGCTCGTACAGTATGTATGTATGTATGTAAGTGGCTGATTCCATGCAGGTTTTTGCCAATCTGTCGGCCTCCGTCTCTATTCTCCTGTTTTCTGCTGCCCCCTTGGCCTTTCTCCAGCCTCTCCACTTCCGGACGGCCGAAAAAGCACCTACTCTTCAAACTACTCACGGCACCGTCCCATTCATTACAATATGAGAGAGCCCTGCTATGCCCACCGAAAACCAGCATGGCCAGGGCCTGTCCGCCCGCCTAGAAAAGCCGGCTCTCTCCTCCGCGCTTTGTTTGTTTTAGAAGCTAGGAGAGCCTGTCTGTAATAGACTTCACGGTTTGAGTTTTAGAGTTGATCAGGGGATGGCAGTTTGACAGGGCGCCAAAAAAAAGCGGCGAGATAGGGCTCCATTCTCTGCAGGCAGTCTCCCAAAACATGGTGGCTTGAGAACCCGAAGCTCCTCGACGAGGTTCTTCGGCCACTGCACGGACGGAGGCCAGCCCGGAGGGTCTTTGTTGTTTGTGTCTGTTACTTGGTTGTACGGCGTACTGCCAGGTTGTGTGCCGTGTAGGCCGAGCCAAGTGAAGCTATCGTGGGTTGCGCTCTGGCAAATCAGGGCCTGGTGTCTTGATATATTGCAGTCACAATGCGGCCAGGTACAGGATCACAAGGACCCGTTCAACAGGGGATTCACGGGTCACGGCACCCCAGACGCCTGGATCTGGTCCTTTTGCCCTTCGCCGTGCCAGAGTCTCCAGAAGCGTGAGGGAAGGGCCGAAGAAGGTGATATTAGCCATCAAGATCGACGATGCAGTGGCATCTGGTCGAGCAGAGCCAGACTTGGTCGGCATCCAGGCTTCGAGTGTCCCGTTCTTAGACGACGGAAAGGTGTCTGCCCCTCCGTCACACACATGCAGGTGCTAGATATAGCCAGAACGAGAGCACAGAGATGTTGTCCCAGATGCATACACTATGTATCTCCAGGCCCTGCACGCAACACCATGCTCCCCTGGCCGTCCCTCTTGTGCCCCCTCGAGTCGAGAGCCGGAGTGATGGCCGTGATGTGCAACGAGGGCCCTACTACTTGGAACATGCATGCCTTATTCCGGGGGACGTTTACACGCCGGGGTCCATTGCATGTGTGTTTCAAGGCTGTTTGCATCCGTGGCTGGCCTGTCAAGGGGAATTTCTTATGGTGATGTGATGATAGTTGTTTTGCTGCCATGGGAAGAAGACGAAGAAGATATACAAGTCAAAGCGGCCGAAACTGCCCGTCGTCCTACGATCACCGATCCTCTATATAAGTCGACGGCTGGTCCCCAATCTCAACCGATCTTCTCTGGTTTCCTTTCCTTTCCTCTCCATCTCATCTTCGAGTCAACCATCCTCCCTTCTTTTCTTCTTTTTTAATCATCTTTCAATTCTTTCCTGTTCTGGTAGCAGTGAGGTACGTGAAACTCCGGTGGCATCCCATCATCCCATGTGGTGATATCTCATCATCGTGACAACACTTGAACTAACATTTGCTTTATATATACACACACAGCTGGACTCTTTTTTTCTCTTTTCAATTCATACTATCATTAATATCTTTAATTAATCCTCCACATTCTTTATTCAATCTTTCCTGCTGCTCCAATATCTCAACCACCCCCCCACACACATTCAAAATGAAGACCTCCACTCTCATCCTCGCTGCCGCCACGGCCGTCTCTGCCATCAGCATCATGCCCCGCAGCGCCATCAACATCCCGCGCCAGGAGGTTGGCGCCCAGGCGCTGAACGGCGTCGACCAGGCGTCGCTGAACGCTGCTCTGGCCGCGGCCCAGGCGTCGGGCCAGAACATCGACTTCGCCAGCCTGGGCATTGACCCGGCCAGCTTCGCCAACCTCGGCATGTCCAACATGGGCCTGGCGGACATCCTGGCGCTGTCCAGCTCGGGCGTCGACTCGCTGAACCTGGTCGGCGGCATCAACGGCTTCATGAGCAGCCTCGGCTTCGGCAACAACGTGTTCAACAACAACCAGCTGCTCGGCGTCGGCTTCAACCAGCAGCTCGAGCTGTTCATCGCCCTGCAGCAGCTCCAGCAGCTCCAGCAGTTCGGAGCTCTCAACCAGAACCAGATCTTCAACCTGGTCAACGGCGGATTCCTCAACAACCTCGGCTTCGGCGGCTTCGCACTCAACAACCTCCCCTTCAACGCTGGCTTCGGCGGCGGCTTCGGAGGCGGCTTCAACAACATTGGAGGCGGCTTTGGTGGCGGCTTCGGCGGCTTCAAAAACGGTAAGTAGTTGGCTTCCTAGCCTGATACTTCTTTGGCAAGCAGTCTTCTAATGTTCCCTCTCATCTCTAGGTGGCTTCTTTAAACGTGAGGATGCGGAGGAGTCCAAGTAAATGCTCTCACCCGGAGAGAGACGGCGTTAAACGGAGCGAGGCGGACGGGCAGGGTAACATGTTGACTCAACCTCCAGCCGAACTGGGATGTCAGCAAAAGGAATAAATAGTATAGGAACAAAAATAGTTTTCTTGTTTATGATATGGGATACCCGGGCAAATCTTTTTAGCTTTCAGGTTTGGTAGTTGGATATATTACTTCCAATTTGGACACTTCTTTCTTTCTTTGACTATCCGTCGCCATCGCTCCAAGTGTTCACCTACACTTGAGTTGGCTCAGAGGAGACCGCCATAGCTTCGTGAATAGCATCTCCTTATCAAACTCTGGCTGGTGAACTTGGTCAAGATGAGTGCTGGAGTTGTAGAGGAACGCCGGCCAAGTTACCCGTAGGGCCCTTGTTTGCAGCAGCATAGAGTATGCTCTTGATGGCTTCGAACTGTTGGAGACATGGCCACACTTAACAGCACGATAGTTGCTCATGATCGTTTGACTGCAGAAAGTACGGAGAGGGCCGTTGGTAAGTCTGTATCTCTGAAGTCATAGCTGCTTTTCCGAGCACGACAGGTGCTGATTCTCATGGAACAACGGAAGCATATATACGAAGAATAGTGTTAGTAAATCCTCATCTCTAGAGACAAGCTCGGTATCGACAGCCCGAGAATTGCTCATTCTTACCGAACGCCAAAAAGAAACTTTGATTATTCACACACATCCCACACTCTCTGTGAAACTTCTACACGAGTACCCAAAATAGATCGATCATCTCAGGAGTCATCCGACGACACCTGCATCCGTCAAGATTTGCCCACAGCCTCCAAACCAATACCCGGGAAGGCCGCCAAAATCCTGCATGATGATGATAGCCATGGCATGCTGGACAATCTTTCGTCTGATTTCGAAATTAGCATGTTCGGGTAGACACAGAATAGCAACAGCAAAAATCTCCCCAAGACCAATGCAACGGGCCTCGATCACGCGGGATAAAAGCGAGGCTAAATGTGCGGTGGTCTGACTGCGTCTAGAATGGTTGCAGGAGTGCGGAAGATTTCTCTCTTACACACCGCAGCATCGAGATCGCCGTCGAGAGTGAAAAGCCTCCGGTCTCGGCTAAACGGTACATACCGGCGATGCATACGCGCACACCTTGGTGGGAACCGGCCAAAATTGGAGGGGGGGAGAGGTGATGCACGGAGAAGTTGTGGTGTGAAGGAGATGGTGGGTGCAGCCGTCATCTTCAACACGGTTAACAACACATACATACACACATTGAAGAGTCGGCTCTAGACCGCAGCCTCGACGTGGGTGGTCAGCCTGTCAGGCACAATTTCTTCTCGGCCGGCCTAGAAGGTCTTCTGACAACAGCACCACAAGTCACACAACGTCGAACGTGCTCACCATGGACCATGGAAGACCACTTCCCGTCCAGCCTCGGAGCGAGTCTGGAAGAAGGAGACCGCACAGAGGCCAGTGTGCGTAGCATCACCGGCAAAGGAGCCAGACTTCGAGAAGAAGGAAATGTTTCAATCTCATCTCCTTTCTCTGATCCCCATTTTGCCCTCGTTCCTGCTCCCTCCCGTCTTGGGACGGACGTGGCCAAGCCCAGTCCCAGGGGAAGCAGAGACAGATGAACGACCCCCCAAAGCTGGGAGAACGGCGCCAAACAAGAAAGCAGGATCAAGACCGGAAAAGGACCACGCAACTCCCAACGCAGGGAACACAAGCAGGATCCGGCCGATGTGCTCGGATGGACTGCTGAGGAGTGTAGCATTGGTCTTCTTCTGCTACACACCGGCACCCAAACCTCCCACACGAGCACACAATAAACGGAGGAGAGTCGTGGGCCGGCCATCTGGATTTTCCATCCCATGTATGGGTCGAGTACCACCGTCTCGCTCGTTCGCTGTGTGTGTGAAAGATTAGCACAGCCAAGCTTATTTGCAAAGTCTAAATTGTGCTCCGCCACCTGGGAAAAGAGACACAAGACGGTCGGGGTTAGAAACAGGAGGCAGAAAAACCCCAAGCAAGAGGTTGGAAGAAAAATAATAATAGATAGTAGAAATAAGAAGAGGAAGAAAAAAGGCGGTGGTGTCTCCGGGATCTCGAGGGAACCGTCTCAAGGGCCGCTGGGGAAACATCTCAAAACTTTTTCTCCGTACCCCCCTTTTCTCCCCCCCCGCTCCGCACAGATTCCAGCGTCACATCCTGGCGAGAAAAAGAAAATAAGAAAGAAGAAAAAGTTGGCAAAGGTGCTAGGATTGGAGCACTTGGAAAGAAAGAGGTCCGTGTTACATCCCCCAGTAGCACACACGGCGTTTTGCCTTTTCTCTTTTCTCTGGCCCCGGGGGAGGCATGAAAATCACTAATGTCCGTTTTAACATGGGAGAGAAACAGCCCAAGCAACCAACTTCGCTGTTGCGTAACTGCACCGGAAGCTGGGAGATTGAAAACTCCTGCACTGCACGGAGCAAGCGTGTGCCAATGCCAAACTGCGGATGATTGATAACAGAAATCCGGTCGGTTTTAGGGCCAGCAAGGTCCCCAGTCACCAGTCCTGTTCGTTGCTCAATTTGTTTCTTGGAGAGGAGGATCACGGCCATGGTCACAGCCGGCTAGCCAGGTAGTATGGTTTCTGTTGAAAAGTCTCGCTCAAGGGGAGAAACCATTCTGTTGGCCGGGAGAACGAGGAACTGGAAATCACCGACGAAGCACTAAGACCACCACATAATACCGCCAATTAAGCACGAGGTTGAGTTGGCGGACTTGGGGTCTATGAAGGGATGGAACAGCAAATGCGACGCTTTTAGCAATGGCACGTCGACATCCCAGAGAGGCATCACAGTTCGGACTGGGTTGCTTGTGCCTCTTTCACAAGAGGTTTTGGGGGCATCTCAGTATCCCGAGTATATACCAGAAGCGAGTCAGTCATAGCAAGAGCCCGGGAGCGGTTCGTTGGGTGGACAAGTTCGCGGCATGGCCACGGCCAGATTGCATACCGGGCAGTCTAGACGCGAGACAGCAGACGCAGAAGATGTCACAAGACACCAGTCACACTCAGGGCATGAAGCTTGATCCTGTGCACATCTGAGTGAGTTGGGTGTACCACAGACGGAACCCCTTCCTTCTCCAGCAGTTACCACCAAGCCACCAAACTCCCAAGAAAGAGACTGAAGAGGGTTTGTTGGATCCCGGCTCAAACCTAAACTATAATCGGTGAGTTAGTGTCATAGTTGGGCAGAGTGCTTCATCCCTCCAAGGCAGTCAAGTCGAATGCAAAGTGGCGCAAGTTAGGCCTCGAAAAGGTTGGGCAGAGAGGGGAGGAGAGGGAAGCCGGCCCATCACACGAGGTGGCAAACGACGATGACGCAGAGTGTGGTTGGTACACGTCGTTAGATGTTGGGACGGTTTTTTCGAGTGTATCTCTTTGTGCAGGAACCTGGAGCTTGTGAGGTTCGGAATCGAGCAAGTTCCGGGAGGGCGGGGGAGTGGGTGGCAAGACTCTGTCGTCCGACATCATGGGCAAGCCCACTGGCACCTTTCAACAAGGACGTGTGTGGTGGTATCTTTCTGCTCGTAACTGGTGAGGACACGAGGGTGTACTGTACAGTATAGGCCTGAGGGTTATATCAATGCCCTGAACACGGAGACTGCTTCAGCTTGGAGGTCTGCGACACAGAGTCAAGGCGATCACGGAGCAGGGAGCAAGGATTTGCGCCCGAGTTGAGAAAGAAGGTTTCTAGCGGAGAAGTTTGGGCTTTTTTGGAGGCGCTTTTCGCTCGTGGAATGACGTGACAGGATCAGATAGGCAAATTGGATCATGAGGAGATGTCTCTTCACGGTCTTCCTGACTTCAATGGATGTGGCCGTGAAATGCCGGTGATGGCATGCATGTGTGGTGATGCTGAGAAGTGGACGTCTCAGAATCGACGCTTAGGGTTAGCAGAGATCAGAAATGCGCGGGTAATACTCGGCTGTATATCGTGTAAACCCGGCTTCAGCCGGCGGAACCTTAATGGAACCATTAGCTTGTGCCTCACAACTATACGAAAGGTGTGATTGTATGGAATAGGAAAAATGAGGATGTATTAGGAAGAGTTTTAGATCAAGGGCCTGGGCCTTAGAGATCTAAAGTATTACCCCTCTTACTTCTACTTATTAATGATAACTAATATATATAGTTATGCCTTCTACTAAAGCCTTCTACTACTAGCTTCCTTCTTTCCCTTAGTTATTACCCGCTAACGCGTCCCCCCCCCCCGGTATTACCTAAGCCCCGCGAGTCCTTTATCCTAATAGGTCGGACGTCTCCGTCTAGATACCCTAGTCTCGCTTAAAATAGTTTTAGTTAGTCTATATATCGAGGCTTTCGTATTTTCTTTCCGTCTATTTACGCTAATACGTATAACGTTCGGGATACTTTAGCTATAATACGTAGAGGTCCGATCTACCGTAATTAGAATTTTAGTAGTTTTAGTATCGAGTATATTTTCCGTAGTATAATAAGGGTACTATTATCTAAGTAATAGGTATCTCTAGCTATATAAGCGGCGTTACGCTACTTATTTTCAGCTATCTAGATACGTGCTATCGATATACGCCGTATCTCGTACGTAGCTATATAGCTCGCTACCTTTGCCGCGTAGCTTATAGCGTTATCTATATTCTATTCGGGTACTTTTACGGACGATTCCTATACTCGCGTAGTTAGTTCTAGACCGAATAGTATCTCCTTCGGGGAGAAACCGAGGTACTAGATTAACCTTACGTTTATATACGCCTCTATATAGTAGAGCTTCTTTTCTTAATCGACGACGTCTATACTATATATCTATAGCTCTCTTACTAATATTATCTACTATATCTTATTATAGATTTCTACTCGTCCTATACTCTTATAACTTCTTAGCGGTACCGTTACGATTCTCGAGCCCCTTTTTTCTATTATTACCTTAAATACGCTTTTAAACGCTAGGCTATTATCTACGTAGACGAGTAGTAGTTTTACTTAAAGTAACGCTAAGATCCTAATAATAGTCTCTAATATCTCCGTCGCTAATATTAACCTAACTAGTCTTAACTATATAAACCGTATAAAATAGTTAATTAGAACTAGTACGTAGGCGGGCCCTCCGTTTATCGGTAGCGGACCGACGTAGTCTATACCTATAACTAATATTAGGCCCTATACGGCTACCGGCTAGTTCGGGCCTAGGGGTTTACTTAGGCTATAGGCCGCGTATAGCACGTACCTTACGTACTACGCTACGACGTCCCGCGATAAGGTTAGCTACTAATACCGAGTCTAAATACTTCGTCTCGTTATATCTAGGCCTAGATATCCCGATTCCTTATAGAATTTCCTTAATAAGGCCGGTATATCTAGCTTATCGATATACTCTTTCTAGGTCTTAGCGATTTTCCGCTAGAGTATTCCTTTAGCGAGCTAGAACTATTATATAGCTACTCTTACCTACGTATCGTTTTTTATTAAAGCGGCCATCTTTCCTTATATATAGTCGTATATGTCGCCGTACTATTATAATCGGGAGAAAAGGTTTACTATAGCTTATAACGTCGTAGTACTAAGTATAGCGTTAACGCCTTCTAAGCCGTCTTTCTATACCTAGCCGTTATTTTATATATTTCCTAAGTTAGTAAGGTCGCTTATATCGTAGTAATCGTAATCTAGGAAGATAGTTCTACTTAATACGTCTATAGTATTATTACGGGTACTAGCTAGCTATTAGATTTCTACGTTTAGTATACGTAAGTTAGCGGCTTATTAAGTAAATACGCCTTCCTAGTAACCGCTAGATAGAAATATCGCTAACGGTTTATAATCTATATATATTATAGATACTTAGCTATTCTAGAATATAAAGTTATATTTCTTAACTAAGGTAACTATAGCGTAGAGCTCCCTCTTATACGTACTATAGTTTATTTAAGGTCTTAAGAAAATAAAGCTATTAAATAAAATAGGCTTCTTAACGCCGTCTCGGAGCTATATAATTATATAGCTACCTATATACGCTAACGTATCGGTATAGATCCTTACTAGTAATCGGCTATTATAGCTACCCTAGCTTAGTACCCGGGTTACGGCTTCTTTTAAGATAGCGAAAGCGGCGGCTTTAGCTATACCCTATTTCTAATCTACCTTTTTAGTTAGTCTATATAGCGGTCTTATAAGCTTAGCGTAGTTCTTTATCTATCTCTTATAGACTATTACCGTACCTAAGAAGCCTTAAATATAGGATTATATTTAGGGGGTTAGCTAGTCCCGTATCTTCTATAGCTTATTAAATAACGGTTTATAACCTTTTCTTATAATATAGTTAAATCCTAAGGCCTTTATCGTAGCTACGTTAAGGCTTAGCTTCATAAAGTTTAATCTAAAGTTAGCCTATAATAGTCTTAGTAAGAGGTGATATTAGATAATATACTATACCTCTCCGATTAACTTACTAGTAATAAAGATATTATCTATATATCCTTCCGCTATCGGTATACCGTCTACTCGAGGGGCTTAAAGATTCGGCTCCTTAGCTATCGATCCTAGGAGCGTCGTTATAGCCTCCTATATCCCGGCTAGGCTAGACGAGGCTCCCTATAGTATTCTCGTTAGCTAAAGTTACGGAAAGCTAGGGATATAAAACGTATAGACCTTACGGTAGTCTTTAGCTATAGGTACGCTTTAGAAAGCGTATTTTAAGTTAAATCTCGTATATACCTAGTATAATAGGTAGTTTAAGTAAGTCGTTACTTTATCGATCGTTTTTATTTTAATACTTAGGAGTATTTCTCTAATAAATCCGTAATTAAAAGTTAGTCTCTTTTCGCTTATCGGATTACCTAGTTTATCTACTAGGATAGCTTATAAATTCTACGGTAATAACTCCCCGTTAGCTACGAAAGTCGACTTATATATTCCCGTATCGACTACCTCTTAGACTAACTTATTTAGCTAGAATTTCTACTATTTAATCTAGCGCTTAATATACTATCTACCCTATAGTATTATATTAGGTGCTAGTTAGGGTTTATAGGTATAAATAGTCGTAGCTAGGATATCCGATAAGGTTAATATATTAAGCTTTCTATAAGTATAGAATATTCTCTTAATCTCCTCTTCTAGCTACTATAATAACGGCTCTATATCGCCTAGTTATAGGCTAGTTAATAGGAACTACTAATATACCTCTTCCCGAGTTACGGTCTAGTCTAGCTCTAGTCGGTATTAGTCTAGCGTCGTCTATTTATAGTAGGTAGATATAACGTTAGATATAGATAGGTCTATTAGCTAGGCTTAGCGTTTAGCGGGAGGCTAGATAATATTAGGTATATATAGGTCTACTAACTCTACCTAGTATACGATACTAGGTAGACGGGGTAGTAATAATAATAAGGGGCCCCCGGCGGTCTAGCCCCCTATAATAGATAACCGGGATAGTAATAAAGATAAGGCGGTCTTAGCGGCCGGGAACGTAATAGTAGATAAGTAGGATAGTAATAAAGGTAGGGCGGCCTCGGCGGCTAGGAACGCGGTAATAGATAAGTAGGATAGTAATAAAGGTAAGGCGGCCTCGGCGGCTAGGAACGTAGTAATAGATAAATACGGGATATTAGGCCCGCGGGGTTCCTTTATAATAATAAGTGATAAGTCTATCTAGCTAGTAATAATAGATAATACGAGTAATAGTAATAATAATAATACTAAAGGAGCTATAGTGTTTTCTCTTCGGAGCTCTAACCTAAATTCGATATAGTAGAAACTCGATCTAGCCGTCTACGGGTCGTCGGGCCTAGTAATGCGACCGCCCGGGTATCTGGCCTAGCTAGCGGTCTTAGCTAAACCTTCTAGTTTTCCTATTCCTCGTCTAATAGGTCTACTAAATCTTCCTCTCTAGAGTCTTCTATATCGTTATCTAAGCTATTATCGATCGTCTTAATACTAATTTCTAGCGTAGATAATATCGGATCTACTAGCTATATTAGTAAGCGCTAATTTATCGTAAACTCTATTAATCCGCTACGGATAGTTATATGAAGACTATTTTTTTCGAAACGTAGTATATTTATACGAATATTTATATTCGCGTTTATATCCTATAGCTACGTCTAGCTTAAGATTAGGCGTATCTAGCGGTTCTCGTATTTCTAGATAGTTATCTATACGCCTAAGTAAAGGATCCCTACGATATCGATATCTATTACGATATATATCTTAATATTAACCTCTCGGCTATCCGCGTACGTTATCGTTAATAGCTTTAGTTTCCCCTCGATTAGGTTATAAATAGTTAGACTAAGTTTACGTACGGTTAGCTTATCTATAATATACGTATCTACGCCTTAGTCGGCTATAACCCGACTAGTAGCTATCTCTACTAGTCCCTTAAGTGTTATAATAATTACTAGGACGCGAAATATATAGCTAGGTACTCTAGCCCTCTAGACTACTACTATAGTCGCTTTATATTTACCTACCGTTAGTTTATTTCTAAGTTTCGTAGCTACCTTCTTTAACTATCTTACCGCCTCTAGGCTAATTTCCTAAAGTTCGCCTAGGGTTAGCGTTACCTTAGTATTAGCGATTCTATTCTAATCGAATAGTTTCCTCCTAACTATCGTATAGACCGGGGCTAGTCTAGTACGTCGCTAGGGTAGTTTAGCGGTAGGTTAGTTACTATTACTAATAGACTTACTTATATCTACTAGGCCGTCCTCTATAGCCTAACGTTTAGCTTCTCTAGTATAGGTATAAGCGTTTTATATATCTTTATTAGCTAGTTCGTATCCTAGTAGTTTAAGGTATATAGCGTAAATATCGTTTACGTTAAGCGGCGGCTCTATCTTCTTTACTTCCGCTACGGCCGCCCGGGCTATAAATCGCTAAGGTATAATTAGTTCTCTTAGTATTACTTACTCCTATACTTTAAGAGGGGGGGCGTAGTATCTAGGGCTTCGGTAGCCTACCTTACCGTATAAGATATAGATTAGGCTCGATTACCGGTCTTTAGGTAGGGGCTTCGACCTATTAACGTAGATATTCTAGGATATCTTTCTATCCGGTATAGGTAGACCCTATACTAGTATTAATCCTACGTTTACGCCCTAAGGCCGGGCCGTAGGTAGTATTAGCTATAGTACCTTACGGCTATAGGATATTATAAACGTATCTAGGTTAGAACCCTTCGGGATATATAAGTTATACTACTCGATTTTCGCCGTAACCGCTTTCTCTACTTTAGCCTAGCGTTAGTACGTAATTATACGCTTAGTAGCTAGCGTAATAGCTTAATAGTCTACTAGCGACGCGGTATAGTCCGCTCCTCTTATTAGGTACTTATATTAGATATCTATATCTAATATTCTATTAATAAACGTACTTAACGCGGTCTATATACTAAGTCTCTCTATATTAGTTATTAGCGCGGCGGTACCCGTTAGACTAGTAATTATCGGTATAGCTCTCGCGTAATACTCCGTTAGGGGCTCGTTTTTACCTTACGCTAGTCGGTTAATCGCCTCGATAGACGTCTTCTATCTAGATAGGTATACGTGGATTAAAGCTATTCTAAACGTATAAAAGTCTTCTTTATCTAGCTTTTTACTTTATTCTACTTTTAACTACGCCTAGGTGCCCTATAGTATAGCTATCGCTAGACCTTAGTATAAGGCGATAATTATTTAGTAGTACTAGTAGGGGGTTAAGTTTAGGTATATATCTATTTTCTAGTCGATATTTATTAACTATATTAGAGTAGGCTTATCCCCCTAGAAGGTAGGTATACCGCTTAGGTCTAGGATTAGTAATATCGGAGAAGTTATCTCGCGTTACTAGGATATATCTTAGGGATCGAGGGATAGTATCGGTTACTAGGATATACTTTAGGGGTTAGGGGATAGTATCTATACCGGCGTTAATACGGGTAAGGCGGTAGGTTTAGTTAAGTTATAATAGTTATAGGGGCCCGCGGCTATCGGTTTAAACTTACTATACTTCGTATACCGTATCTTCGACGATCTAGGGGTATTTTATATTTTAGGCCTATTTACTATAGGTAATCGGCGTGATATTCTAGTAGGATTACGGTAACTATACTACTTTTTAGAGGGATAATAGTAAACTAAGCTATTCTTTATAGGGGAATAGTAAAACTAACGCTATATCTTATAGACGTAGCCTTATAATATTCTAGTAGAATTACGATAACTATATTACTTTTTTAAAGGGATAATAATAGAACTAAGTTATTCTTTATAGGGGAATAGGTAAAACTAACGCTATATCTTATAGACGTAGCCTTATAATATTCCGGTAGAATTACGATAACTATACTACTCTTTTAAGGGGGGAATAGTAAAACTAGGCGGATTCGTATTAGAGAATCCGTAAAACTAGGGAAGGGGGGGGTATAGTAATACGGGAGGGGGCGATACTTAGCTAGGTATTACGTTAAGTACGGAGTAAGACTAGTTAACGAAACGAGGTTCGATATAAGTAGGGAATTAGGAAATATATAAGGTTAGGAAATAAGAAACGGTTAATCGGGCGAAAGCGCGGCGAGTCCCCTATTAGCTTATACCTTATAACTATATGAAAGGTATAATTATATAGAATAGGAAAAATAAGGATATATTAGGAAGAGTTTTAGATTAAGGGCCTAGGCCTCAGAGATCTAAAGTATTACCCCTCTTGCTTCTGCCTATTAATAATGACTAATATACATGGTTGTGCCTTCTACCAAAGCCTTCCACCACTGGCTTCCTTCTTTCCCTCAGTTGTCACCCGCCAACGGGAACACCCGGCCGGTTCCTGGATTCTAGCGTTAAGCCAGATTTAGTCTAGCGTCGAAACCAAACATTGGCGCGCCGGCCAATAGGAGGCAAGGCAAACGGTCTAGCCGTATTAGGCATGGCGCTACATTTTGACGTCGGCAGGTTTCCGGGTCGCAAAATTACGGAGGTACAGAAAGTGGCTATGGGGTTCTCGGCAAACGAACGGGTACCGCACTATCAATGGTTCGCAGGGGCCCCTGTCAACCCCAAAACCTTTCCAAACATAATCGAGACGAGGAGGTTACAGTGTGTTATTTACTGCTTGGAAGAGACGGAGAGAGAGAGAGAGAGGGAGTCTGAGTTTCAGTGTGATTGTGATTGTGCGCAGAGAAAAAGAGAGATATGAGGTATATGGTCACGATATGCGGGACAACGAGCACATAGGAATGTGATGGTTCCTGATCTATCACGCACACACACACACACACACACACACACACACACACAACGTCGGCGTATTGGGGCTCTTCTCGCGCGAACCAGACTTGCTCGCCAGCCGGTTGAGCAAATACAACTTGCTCGCATCACGGGCCAGAACGGCGATGGCATAACAGAGCTCATTAAACGGACGCCGAACGCTTTGAACGCAAGGCTAGAGACACTGGGCAGGTCCAGTCGGGGGCCGGTGGTCAAATTGCACCCCAATATCAACAGTCACTGGGGGCGGGGAGGAGGGGGGCAAATTTGGTATCCAAAGAGGGCCCCTGCAACCCTTGCCCTATAACTTGGCACTGGCCGTCAACGTTACGGTGGCCAGGAGAAGTGAACGAGGGCCAGATATGAGTGGATTACTGCTAGAGCTGACTTACGAGTGCTCCCGGATGGAATGATGCGCCCTCCTATCCCGTTGCATATGCTAGATTGCAAGCAAAATTGCACCCGGGACCTTTTTGTCACCAGCCTCGTTTGCTGGCGATGGCCAAGGTCCGCCATGAGAAGTCGTCTAGGTCAACTCAGCTAGCAGTGTTTTACGTTGATGAGCTTTTTTGGCTTGGCGGTAACTGGGGATGGCCCTGTAACACTACACTCACGAGATGAAGCTATCTTGGGCCTTGAGCCTGATTGGATTCGCTTGGCTTGTTCTCAATACACCACAAACGCCCTTTCTCCTTGACGACAGGCACGGCGATGGCTGTGCTGTGTTTAACGTTTCCCGCGCTACTGCAGCCATGACAAAGGGTGGCTGAAAAGTATAAAAAAAACCTAAAACGGTGCTAACGATCTCAGATTGAGTATTGGTGTGGGTGCTGTAGGGGCCAGGAAGGGGGAGGGAGGGATGGATAACGGAAAAGAGGCTTGAGGGGAGGCGGAGGTGGCATGTTGATAAACGCCAAGCACGCTGGAATCCTCCGGTCCCCGTGTTCTTCATGCTTCCATTACACTAAGGCTCTTTTTCTTTCTGTCTTTTTTTTTTTTCCTTTTCTCCCTGAGCTAGAACGGGCTCTCTGCAGGGTGAATCTGTGGAAATGCGGCGATTTGATTTAATTTTAGGTGGTGTGGCCGGCTTCCTCGCTCGTAGGATGGGACCGCCCGGCGATTGCATGGTCGACTACTGCATGTGCTGTATACAATGTACTACTGTATCTGTGAACAGCAATACACCTGCATAAAAGACGGTGATATGTGTCCGTAGTGGAAACTTGCATAGCGATGTCACATCACCTTTTTTAGACTCGGTTCAAACTGCATCACCTCCCGCGTCCAGTGTTCGGCAGAGCCCTTCGAAACAGACCGAAGAACTTCATCGTCTTTTCGCACTCGGGAGTGTGTCGTAAAGTTCCTGATGAAGGGGGCCGATGCCGCAGCAGCAACAGCAGCAGCAGCAGGACGTTCCTCGCCGCTTGTCCTGTGCGTCGTCAACCCTTCTTAGGCCACAAAACGTCTTGTCGATCAGGCTCAACCAGCGTTCGTTGGAATGAGATTGCAGTACAGCAATCTGGCTATCATAGCATGCAGTAGGCAAGCACACACAAAAGAAGCTCGAGCGCATTTTTTTTTGTTCTCTTTTTTTTTTCGCCGCCAGGGGAAAATCATGAACCCGCAGACCTCACCAGCCGTGGCTTGGCAGGAGAAGCGAGACAAGTCACAGAGAGCGTTCGGGGGAGGGGGGGTGGGGGTAAGGGGAGAACAGAAAAGAAAAGAACCGTTCTGTCACCAAAACTCTATGTACAGTACTGTATAACAAACAGCCCATTCGGTTAACTATGTCCGGACGGCCCTGGTGGGAAACAGGCACACCGTCGTACCCAGACTATAAACTCACTGTTAATCAGTAGAACCTGCGCAATTCTTTTTATTTTTTGTTTTTTATCTTGTGTGGTGGTCCCCTGGTCGCCGTCACCGGACTGGACGAATACCGTGGCCCGTATCGGAGCGGAGGAACGCAAAAGAGGAAACACCACCCCAGACAGACAGCCATGCCAGGCTTGATGAAAAGAAGAGAGAACAAAAATGCACACTAGTGAACTGTCAGAACAAGGCCGGGCTTGGCAGAGCGTGCCGATAATTCCGGCTAGGACCAGGAGGGCAGAGAAGAAGGAAAGTCAGAGAGCACGAGAGGCAGAGAGGCAGAGAGGCAGAGAGGCAGAGAGGCAGAGAGGCAGAGAGGCAGAGAGGCAGAGAGGCAGAGAGGCAGAGAGAGGCGCAGAGGAGCAGGGGAGAGCCAGCCTGCCAGCAGTTCTCCAACGACATCCAAGCCACATCCATCGTGTGCTCCGGCAGCCCACCAAGGTAAGGCGAAGCCGAAGGAACCAGATTCCACCTGCTCACCCACCTCCGATCGAGATGGGAATAAGCCAGCTGGGAGCACGAAGTGAAGATCGAGGAACGAACGCAGACCAAAGGAACACCGATTTGCCTTCTTCTCTCATGCTGTTCTTTCTTCAAAACCAGTCGAGAGCCTATTCATCTTTACTCGGGCTTATTTCCTACTATTTCCCTCCTGCATAGCGGAAAATCTTCTCTCTCTCTCTCACGCACTTTCCTCCCTCCCCCCGTCTCCCTATCTCCCGCTCGCTATCTACATCTTTATTTTTAGGGTGCTGCTCGTGTGCGAGACGATCGCCGTGACGGAAAGCGGATGTGGGAGTTTAAAAATAAATAAATAAATAAATAAAATCCAATTCAAAAAAACGGACGCACTTTGCTAACTTCCTGACACACTCTCTCTGTCAAGCAATCCATGGTATTCCGGCTGTTTGGCTTTACATGTGGTTCCTTCGTCGGAAGTGGATGCATCGTTGTCTCACTGTCCTTTGTTGTCGTGCTGGTGGTGGCTTGCATCCAAACTTTATCGGACGTAGACGTCTCACACACTCTGCATAGCATTGGAGGAATTTGGCCAGACTCCGTGCTATTTTTCTCTTCTTCTCAGTCGCCTCGGTGGTGGGTGATGGGTTCTCAGTATGGTGGGAGATACGAGTAGTACTCGGACTTTTTGTTTTGTCCCTTTTTCTTTTTGAAGCCGTGCACAAACACCGCGACCCAGAAAAAAGAAGAAAAAAGCATCGTGGTACGATATATCGTCTTCTATCACCACCCCCTGGCAGGGGCCCAAAAGTGTTTCGGGGGTGCCCCCTTTCCCGTGACAAGCCTGAATGATCTCTGGCACATGGATTGGTGATCCTGGGCCACTTCTGTTCTCACGCAGCATTGAGAGAGAGCGTGAGTGAGTGAGCGTTCTTCCTCGTCGTCCCTGTCGTCAACCCATGCCTCCGTTTCCTGCTCGCTCTCTCTCTCTCTCTCTCTAACTCCTCGCCTGGCTCCTCGTTACGCTCCCCACCCTCCCCCATCCCTGCTCGGGTTCTTCTCAACCCCATGCTTCAACTTATAACCTTGTTGTGAGAGTTTGTTTCTTGGCATGGCCATGGGTGTGAAGCTGATGTGCTGCCCTTCCCAATGCTCCACGACCCGGCAACGATTCAAGCCGCTTTGCCCTGTGTCGGAGCAAAGGGGGACGGAGCCTGCTGCCCCAGATTGTGCGTGTGTGAAAGTGTCACAGAGACCGGCACTCACCCGCTCCCAGAGAACACACTCACACACTCTCTCTCTCCCAGTCAGTCACCCTCACATCACACGCGGGTGGAGACGACCACTCACCCACCCTCACCCACCCTCACTCCTCCTACTCCTCCTCCTTCCACCCCGGTCGGTTTCCGTCTGACCCCGTCCCTCTGCTTCCTCCGAAGACGTCCATTAAGCTCAAGGTACTCACAGACTGCAAGACCACGGCGGGAAAAGAGGGGTCTGTGCTATATTCCGCATTAGCCGTTTGCCTGTCCTCGCTCTCTCTCTCTCTATCTCCCCAAGACTTGTATATAAGTTGGGTCTTGCCCTCGTCTCTTTCCCATCATCTTCTTGCTTTCCTTTCTTCTCCATCCCACAGCAAAATCTCCAGGTTTCCTTGTTCGCTTCATTCTTTTCTTTCATTCTCTTCAGAGGTAAGACTCACACACTCCCACAACAACACTCCATCATCCCATCTCCACACAGTTTCACCACATCGAAACATCTTCCTCTCTCCCTCTCTCTGTCTCTCTTTCTTCACACCTCATCATCATCATCATCGGTGCTGGTCACTTGTAACTAACTCGTCTCTTCTCCTTCTAGCTGTGCTCTTTGTTCATTTCACTCCTTCCCATCCTTTGTTGAACATTTAAGAGCTGTGCTCATTTTTGTTTCTTAGTAATTTTCTAATATCACCATTTCCACTCTTTTTTTTTTTTTTTTTTTTTTATAATTCCCTTTCTTTCTTTTAAAGATCCCCCTCCCCCACACACTCATTCAAAATGAAGTTCTCTAGCATGATCGTTGGCGCTTTTGCCGCCCTTGCCGTTGCTGCCCCGGCCCCCGCCCCCGCCGTTGTCGAGGTCGCCCCCATCAAGGAGCGCAGCCTGGCCTCGTTCGGCGGCTTCGGCCAGTTCGGAAACGCCTTCGGCAACAACTTCCTGATCAACGACTTCAACGGCCTCAACTTCCAGAACACCCAGCTTGCCTACTTCGGACAGCTCAACTTCTTCGACCCCTTCCTGGTCCAGCAGCTGATCCTCCAGCAGAACCTGGGCTTCGACAACTTCCAGAACCTGTTCCAGTTCCAGAACAACAGCAACTTCGGCATCAACGAGCTCCTCCAGCTGCAGTCTCTGTCCATCCTCAGCTGGCTCGGATCGCAGGGCATCCTGAACAACGTCAACTTCAACGGTGCCCTGTTCCCCTCGGTCCTCGACTTCGGTCTGGCCTCCAGCGCCTTCGCCGGCATTGGCGGCTTCAACCTTGGCCTCGACTTCGGTGTCCGCAACCAGATTGCGACCATCGTCCAGCAGTGTAAGTTCTTGCTCCCTCATACCTCATTGTCAACATTACCCACACAACAGCTCACTAACATTACTTCTTTCACTCTACAGCCACCGTTATCCTCAATTAGTCAACGAAGCCCGCTCAGTCTTTTTGAACTGGCGGCTTGGACCCCGGCCTCTGTAGCCGCCTAGAGCTGCTACGGTGGTTGGCTTCCAAGTCTGGAATCCCCCCGTTTTCTATCTTTTCTTTCTTCTTTAACGGATAATGGAGTGTTTTGACGTTTTTTTTTCTTTGGTTTCTTCTGGTGGGCTATGAGAGGACGGTTATTAGAAACGGAAATAGTCGTCCCGATAATTGTTAACAATGTGTGGGCCTTTATTAGAGAGTGGGATGGTGTTATAACCTAAGCCGTGGCAGCGTTATAAGTATGTAACCACTAACCACGGTTAGTCACGATACCATAGCACGAGATAAGGTTAGGAGCAACTATAAGATAATCAACTATCAGGTATTAGTACCGAGATAACTAGTATAAGACTTATAGGTCGCAGGATAGTGATACGACTAGGTAGTAGTAGTACCTAGATAGCACCTGTGATATGTAGTATCTTAAGCCAGTTACTAGATATAGCTACCTAATAGGTCAATACCTATTCCATTAAGAATGATTCAGGAGTAGCGAGCTTCTCTTACTACTTATACTTGTTTCCACCTAGATAGCTTTTAATCTAAGTCTTTTCTTAATTCTTAAAGAGAGAGGCCATAAGCCTTACGCCACCCTTATTACCTAGTTACACCTAACTCTCCACTAATAAAAACCCTATACTGATAGACCCTGACCCTGACGTACCAGAGTAAGAGTCTGGGCGTAACATTTTAAAAGCTCTTGTTCAGACAGTTATCCTGCACTGCTGGGGAATATCTAGAACAACCATTTCGACGCCAACCACCCCCGGGATGCTCACTCCCCCCGTGATGATGGACGAGGACGCCACCCACGAGACTAGGCGCCTCCAGGAGGAGAATGAGCGACTCCATAAGGCGGTCACTGCAGCTAAGACGATCGCTGCAACTGCAAACGAAAACCGACAGCTCAAGTTCCCGGAACCACCCCGATATGACGGTATCAAGGGAACCCTACGGGGCTACCTTACCCAGATGAGGGCTTACATCCTCTATTACGCTAATGGCTTGCCTGAGGAAGCGGACAAGGTCATCTGCCTGGCAGCCTTGTTGACTAGGGATGCACACATCTGGTTCGAGCCTTTCCAGAGGGATTACCTTGAGAAGGGGCAAGACCGCCCCAAAGAGTTCATGGGCTGTGTCACAATGGCAGTCCGCATCGACAATCGACTGTTCGAAAGAGGCATAGAGAAACGAACTAGACCAGTTCGACCTTATCAAGATAACATGGGTAAACGAGTTCCTCCACGTCAAGGAAACACGTCTTGGGGAACCCATCGTGGACCCATGGAACTCGACGCGGCACAGCACCAGTCCACGAAGAAAGGGATTAAGTGCTTCAAGTGCGGAAAGTTCGGGCACCATTCCAGAGAGTGCACCAAACCACGACAGCTACAGAAGAAGACTCTGGCTACGATTAATCGAGCCCCCGGCAACGGTAAGCCGCAGGGCCAGACCGAGCATAAATCGCCAGACCAAGGACCCGGCACCCTAGATACGAAAGCCATCCTCGGAACGATTGCACTGTTGAGACGAGACGAGTACCCAACCGAGACAGAGGAGGGAGAGCACGAACAAGCTCTGAAGCACCTGGCGGGCGCAAAGGACGCTGAACCGTCGGGAGAAGTATGCGGCAGCGAAAGAAGCATCGCCCGCATGGTCGCAGCAAGGATACCGCTGACGACGGATCATCTACACGTTACGGTAGCGATCAACGGAAAGTTTGCGGAAGCGCTCCTAGACAGTAGAGCACAGGGAGACTACGTGTCCCCAGAGGTCGCAAGGCACCACGGCCTCGAACTGCGAACGAAACGGAATCCATATACCGCTCATTATATCGAAGCAGACCCCATGACTTTCAACAATGGGACCGTTAATCACGAGACCGCGCAACTCCCGATGTAGGTGAATGGAAAGGAAGCCCCAACGATCTTCGATGTTCTTGATACGGGATCAAGGTACTTCGTGCTGGGAATCCCTTGGTTACGACGATGGAGTCCTCGGATTGACTGGAAAACTGGCCATCTCCAATGGGATGAAGCTCGTGAGGAAAGGCCCAGAAGCGGTCTCTCAGGGAGCCCCCAGCTACGCGAGACAGTAGCATATGTGAGGGGATCCGAGAGTGGTCCCTCAGAACGTCCCCCGCTACATGGAATAGCAACAAACGATAAACGAGAGAGAAGGACGTGAAGACGGCCTCTCGGGACGTGCCGGCCTCCTCGGAGCAGTAGAGCTGAACGGCAACGCGGATGAGCTCGACGCCATACCGCCACAGTACCAGAAGTACTGGAAACTCTTCCGGGAAGAGTTGGAAACTGGGCTACCAGCACATAGCCAGTTTGACCATCACATACCGCTGAAGAAGGGACAACACCCCAAGTTCCACTAGATCTACCCCCTAAACCGGGTTCAGGAGGCCGCACTGGAAGAGTACTTCGAGGAGAACTCGCGGAAGGGATACATCTGCCCCTCGACGTCCCCAGGCTCCAGTTTGATAGTCGCTGGCTTGATCGCCAACGTATGTCTCAAGGCTGTTCTAGGACAGAAGATCCCGAACCTTGTCAATCGAGCTAGAAAACTCAAACAAGAAAGAAAATAAGACTCGAAAGCCACACTCTATTTCGGCTGTTGGAGAGGGGGGGTGCGTATGCACAAAGGTCTGCCCTATCCCATCTGCCGTGGAGTGGGTGGCCATGGAACAAAAGCCTTTTAGCCACTGGCACCTCCTGGCACAGAAACCTTCCTTGGGAGTTCGGTTTAGAAATATGCGCCTCCTTCTGATCGAGTGTTCCCTATCTTATGACGTTTGGAATCACAGCCCAGAAGCATATGTGGGCTGGGCCGAGGGCTCCATCGAGGCGTCCGGCGGGAGAAATCGGTATGGTGTTTCAGATTCTGGAGCCGTGCTGAGAAACTCCGCCTTTGTTCTCGCCGCGGCAAATGTGGCGTCAGATCCGGTGAGGGGGACGGCTTCCACGTCTTGCGATCCCGGCAATTTCGTCATTCTGTCGTGGTTCAGAAGCCCCGCTCCGTATGCGTGATCCTGTAGTGATATTTACCTCCGACCCCGATTCCGTTAGTGTGGCCCACTTAAATCGGCGGTCGGCCTTTGGGTCCGGGCTGACTAATCTCCGAGCTCGGGCGGCGGTTGTTTAGCAAAACACTTGCAGACACTGTTGGTTAAATACTCTACCTGGGCAGGGCATATTTTCATCGTGATTCACGTCCTTTATGATCCCGATGTGAATCTCCATTCGGAAGGGTTAGGGTTTCGTATTCCAAGGTCCATGCCATGTCAAACCCCAGCGACAGCCCACGAGCTTCACTCACCAGCAGCCCAGAAAACAATCAGTGAGGGTTACCCAGTTATGCGAACAGTTCTGTCATCATATCTTTGGACTCCTTACGACACCGGTGGTTTCCTTCGTGTGTTTCACGCGTCGACCCGAGACCAAAGTGTTGGGTGTGCCTCGTCCCATCGGCTGTTCACCGGGCAATGGAGATATCGCGAAGCGCCAGAGACCGGCTGTCTCACCAGGAACTAGTCCAACGCTTGAATTATGGGGACCGGCCGAAGCTGTACTTGGGCGGCGGCGAAATGTTGAGTAAGTACCTGCCGACGTGTGGAACGTGGCGAAAGATGGCAGGTTTCTACGTGTCAGTTATCCTCGGACGCCATCGTATTTATTTTTGGACGAACTAGTCTAGCACCCAGAGAGAAGAGAAGGAAAAAAATTGAGGCGCTATACGGACTATTTCTGCAACGCGAAATGTCGAAGTTGTAGAAAAGTCTCCGGATACTCTGCGCACATAACACCAAATCTCGAGACACGAGAACGAGGCGCTTGTCTCCAGCACAAAAAGAGAGAGAGAAAAAAAAGGCCCCGTGTTCGGGAGTGACAAACGAGGGGGGATACGGCTATGAAAGAGCGGGAATTGCGACAGATGACTTGCAGAGATGCGAGAGGAAGAAAAGGGGCCAAGGAAGAAACCATGATATCATCTTCGATCTTTCGTATTGGGCTAACACTTGGCGATGGCGAACGGCCAAAAAAAAAAAAAAACACACACACACAGCCGCGGCGTGTTTCTCAGCATAGGAACGCCGGACCCGTGGTTCGCGGTTTCCGGTAAGGCCTCGTTCAACGCCGCGATCTGTCATTTCTAGGTGTCAGCAATGTGCGGAAATGATGGCTCGGAGTGATGCCTCCAAGACCGACATGGCTCCCAATAGCGACGGTTGAGTGAGGCCAGACTTAGTCGAACATCACCAAGATTACAGAAATACTGGCTGTGGAGACAGAGAAACAGCCACGACACAACACGGAGAGGCCAGCGCCCATTGGTAAGTAAGAAACATAAGGCCCCCTGCACGGCTCTGCAGAATTGCAGATACCTTCAACACGCCGAGCGTTATGTTGGAGCACACAGAAACAGCCAAAGGAAAAACAATGCACTGTAATATATCCCGGTTGGTGGTGGCCCCGGGGTATTTCATGCCGAGGGCTAACCAACTGATCAACCTGCACACACACAAACACACGCGGTTTCGTGATCCCGTACCTCTGTGCAGGCTCAGCCAAAAAAGGCCGACGCAATGTGTCTCTCTCACATATTGGGGCGCTCGCTAACCAACAAAGGGCGATCGACTGTATTTCCCGACGACGAGAAAGGCAGGTCGTAGGTCAGGAGGCGGCGGAAAGAAACAATGAGTAATCACCACGGGAAGGCGGGATTGTGAGACTTTCCGGGGGAGATCCCTTCGGTAGCAACGGCACGTCAGATTTGGTGGTGATTCCGCCATCTGGTTGCTCGTCAAGATTGTGCGGGAGATGCACGATATCCGGAGACGTGAGAGGTACACTCCAGGGCCTAAACACCGACTGCTGGACTCTACCACCCACGACCTGCATATCTCTGTGCTCCAAGAGTGCTATGCTGCCTCTTGCCAGAATGCACACCGCACAAAAGCCCTTTCCCCTCCCCTTCCTCCCCCCAAAGATATTGGAGTCCGGCCGGAAGATGCAGACCGACCGGGTTCGGGCTGCAATATCCCACTCTCTCGACCAGTATCTCTCCCGTCCACCCGCTGGATTTACCTCGTATTCTGGGCATCAAAGATCCGGGGTGGGTGGGATTTTCTTGGCTGCGTTGGCGGTCTGGCCGCCTGGGCTTTTGGGAAGCCGAAGCTCAAAGCCTCGGAGAGAGGAGGGAGGATCCAGCAACTTTTTGTGGCCCCCTTGATTCTTCTCGTGTTGAGGAACCAAAACAGACGGAGAGAAAGGGCCGCCCCCTCCAATGTGGAGATGATCTGAGGTGATGTCAGAGGATTGATGGTAAAAGACCTCGATACACAACGTAAGCCTTCACCTGGTTTCTGTGTCGATAAGGCCATGGAGAAACCAAGAGCTACTGCGTATAGCCTGGTGTGTATGTGGGATGTCGTGGACGAAGGCTTCGGATTGTGAGCCGACCAGGTGCAGCCCTCACGTATGGAGTGGTGTAGAGCTTCCGCGCGCGTATTCCTCGTAGCTCGCGGGTCGTGTTTGCCTGTCGAGTGCCAACATGATTGTGGAGAGGAGAGGTGCGTCCTGCCACGGATTTCTGATGTCCAGGACGTGCGTGCAGTGTTAATGCATTCCGCCTTTCGGCAGATTTGGCGGTGTGTCGATGTTCACTTTACAGGTTGCCAGATACCTAGGATTGGGCAGAGCATACGGACTCTCTGAATCAGCACCACACTGGATAGGAAGTATCGTACAACATACGAGGGCGTGATATCTCGGAACGGTGGTGCTCTAGGAACATCCTACTGTACAGTACTGTACATATATAGACGCTAACGTCCAGCACTGCGGCAGTACGGCATGGTGCAGGAGTTTGACGGGCCAAAACGACCACCCACCACCCCCAGCTCTCCACAAGCCACCAAGTATCTTCCCCGAAGGCGGGTGAAATGAGGTGTGAACGAGGGAATACTGGCCAGTGGTTACAATGTATCCACACAAACAGTACAGTACAGTACAATACTCGTACAGGTGGAGTCTTGGTCCTTCAGCGTACAGCCGGCCAAGACCGGCGTTTGCTAAAATGACGAGGCTGTGCTTGGCGAGCTGGAAACCAGAGACCAAGACCACCACCACTGAAGCTCGGAGGAGAAGGCTGTAGGATGCTCTGTTCTGATCTCGTCCTCCAATGTATCGCTCTGGTCGCCTGCATCGCGGTGTTTTGCTTAACAGCCAGGGCAACCATCGGGCGAAAAACCCACTCGCGAAACATCCGAGCGTCCAGTTTAGATTCTGCACTACTGGAGACTTTCCTCTTCCTCCTAAAGGGGGAATTGGCCGTGAAGCCTTAATTCCACTCTGAGGAGGAATTTTGGCTATGCCGGTTCTGGACGAGATCTCGCGCGAGAACAGCGAGTCTTCTAGCTGGACCACTAAGTGTAAAACAGGGGCCCTCTTCTCTCGTTAGCCATCATTTTGTGTGCGTCTCGCCATCCACACGCCTCCCAAGCTTTCCAGCAATCAAGATCCTAAAAGGCGATTCCATCATACACCCAAGATACGAACCGGACGCTAAACAGTGCAGCCAGAAAAAAGGCGTAGGGGGTGGCTTGACCTTTGGCCTTAGTTAAATTGGCCGGTAATGCCCTGATGCTGACGACAGCACGGATTTGCCCAATTCCTATGGGCGGAAGCCGGCTTTCCAGAACATGGAATCGTGCGTACGCTACAGTTGGCATTGATATGGCTTTTTCTCTTCAACATCATCCACCCAATGCTCTCCTTCGAAGATAGACATGCGATCGTTCGCCTCCCACGGGAGATGCTGATAGAGCGAGAAAAGGCGGAGAGAGAGAGAGACGCAACATATTTCCTTTTGACCCTCCACACACACTAGCCACAAACGCCCCATTTTCCCACAACACCACAGCCCTGAAGAAAGGAAGGAGGAAAAGTCGCCGTGGAAGAACAAACGCCATCCAAGCCACACTGCGCTGAAAAAAGAACGAAATTGCCATAAAGGGGAACTTGACCAGCACCACACCAAAAAAAAAAAAAGAAAAGGAGAAAAAAAGAGAAGAAAAAAAGAGAAGAAAAAAAGAAAAAAAAAAGAAGAAAAAAAGGCACAAGCTCGGGGAAGGAACCTCGTCCAGCCAATGAAAAAACACCACTTGGCTGGCACCCCCGAAAAGAGAAAAAAAAAGAAAAAAAAGGAGAAAAAAGAAGGGAAAAAGTGTCCGCTAGTTCGGTGCCCAAGGGGAAAAACGCCTTACTAGACAAGGGGAGATGAGATCAAAGAGCAAGGCTGTGTTGAGTTTGAACCTCTGTACTGTACCTCTGTTCTGTACCTCTGTACCTCTGTACCGCTGAACCGAAGTCAGTGTGGGATTGTAGCTGGAAAGAACCGCCAACGCCAACGGTGCCTCCTTCCCTCACAGCCAGCCAGCCAAAGAGAGAGAGCCACAGAGAGGCGCTGCCGATGTTAACATGCAACACTTCACTATATCGCGGCTGTATACCGAGACAGACGCACACACATATTGAAAAACCTGCCCATTTCTGGCCACCAACGTTTGCTGCGACGCCGTGTAGCATGACCACACTTGGCTCCAATCAACGAAACGCAGCTTCACAGCCAGAGCTCTCACAAGGCTCTGACTGAGTCTCTGTTGTTAGGAGGATCTCGGCGCAGTTACACCTGTCTGTCTCTTTCTCTCTCTCTGTCTCACTGCCCTGGACGCTGATCCTGGCATCCTAGCGAGAGAGCGAGGAAGGTGCGGGCCTGCCCCCCTCCCCCCCTCCTGCCTTGTCGTCAGGCTGGGTCCTTCGCTTTTTCGCTTCTCCAGGGCTCCTTCCTTTCGTCTAATCATAGGCACACGCACACACACACAACCAAAGTTTAAGCTTTTGCCGTTCCCCCTCTCCCAAATAGACGGACAAAAAACATAAAACACCGCCAATTTTATTGATTCGGGCTGGTACCTGTTAATCGCCGGCAGCTCTCTCTCTCTCTCTCTCTCTCTCTCTCTCTCTCCATTTATTTCCTTCCTGCGCTCCGCCTAAAAGCAACATACAGGACAGGGCCAAACATACGAGCAGACAGACACTCTTTGCACCACACAAACATTTTTGAATTTTCTTGCTTTCCCCCCCCTTCTCTCTCTGTCGCTCGTATTTAACGGCTCCGTCCTCCCTCAAATCTTCTCACCCCGGCTTCCCTGCTTCCCATCATCGTCATCATCTTCCGGCTTCCCTCCCCTTTGGCCTTTTATTTAGTCTCTTCCCTTCCCTTCCCTCGTTCTTCCCTCTTTCCGACCTCTGCTGATGTCCGTTCCTCCTCCCTAGTCTTTCTCTCTCTCCTGATTCCCTACATACTGCTGATTAGTAGTGGTGTTGCTGCTGTCATCTGGTCTTGAATACGTCGAAGTGGTGATTGCTTCATCCTTATATATAGATATAGATATAGATATATATATATCTATTCGACGTTCTCACACTCTCCCCCCTTCTCCATATCCAGTCCTCTCCTTTCACCTCCAAATATCTTTGCTTCTACCATTCCTTCTCTCAGTTCTCTCCCCACATTCTCAGTTTTTCACTGCTACACCTACACCGTTACACTCTGTACCTTCACACTCTTACCGAGTCCTCAGTCTCCTAACACCTTCGATCTCTTATTCTTACTACTATACTTGGCTATCATCATCGTTGAATCATACCTAGCATCAAGTTGTCCTCCATTGCCGTCCCGCCATTTTATGATCTTGCTGCACTCTTCCACTCCAATGCGAGGAGGACCGTTTTTGGGTCGTGTGACTATTTTCCACCGGTGATCTCGACGCAACCCTACACGTTTTCTTTTCCTCTTGTCTTTGTCTTGTGCCAACACACGCGTATTCGCAGACCGAGACAAGCCCTGCGGGTTGAATGCAGCCGAATCCCCCCAGACATGGTTCACCGCTAGACCTGTCGAATGCTCGTCTCTCTCTCCTTGTCTCCAAGAAAATCCCACCATAATCTCCTTTTCCTCCGTTCATGATCCTCCGAGCGCCCGAACCCCCGACCGATTCCCCGAGCTATACAACCTGCCAAAACTAACCCACCGAATCACGAACCACAGCTGCAAAGCTTGGTAGCGAACTCTACCCATCTCCCCATATCAGCACGCAAGACCACTGATTCCCGCCCTTTTTTCCGATCTTGGGCTCGTGCCTGACATCTTCCACCGCCCCACCAACCTTTCCTTTGGTCGACCGCCTTTCCACTGGTTTATTGGACACACCACACTATTTAGCCAACAATCCCACCTGATATATACCACCCCGCTCAGCTTCTTCTAGATATCAATCATATCAAACCATGGCCACCACCACTATGCGACGGTCCAAAGGCCGGTCCGTGGCTGACATCTCCGACTTCGAGGTTGACGATGCTTACCTCACCTACCGCCCTCTTTCCAAACTGCCTACTCCTCCTCCGTGCTGGAAAGACCAGCTGCAACCATGCCCGGCTGCCTCTCTTGTCGACGGTGAAGCGTTCAACCCGAAGTTTCTTGGTAAGATGACTTTCCCACTCCACAATCTCGCGATCTCTTCCCCCCCCCCATTTTCCCTTCGGTGGTTTTCTACGTGTCCGCCCCACAAGCTTCTCCTCCCTTTAGCTGGGGACTATTGCTGGGGACTATTGCATCATTGTGTTGTGTCTATGCTCGAACGCCAACTGAACACTTTATCCTACACCAAGTTTGTTCTGCCGGCAGCCGCCGCGATTGTCCTCCGTAGTCCATAACCGTACCTCTTATCACGCCGAAATTGCATGTTCCGTGTAGTTAGTAGAGATGCAGCCACATACTAACCGCGTATATGAATGCTTTCCACAGGCCCGGCCACCCATCTCGTGAATCTTATTCCTCCAGCAGCCTCCGTGGTTACTCCGTCCGTCCCTCTTGTTCAGATTATTCTCACCCGAGCCAAACTGCCGCTTGAAACCATTGCATTGGCCGCTTGCATTCTCGATTCCCTCGACAGCAAATTCTCCAGGACGTGGCGGCTAACCTGTCCTCTGGACCTGGGCCAATCTAACCTGTCATCTACCTCTCGGTCTAAGCGACACACACTCCCCCCTTCGGGCTCTATCACGCCGCCCGCAGAGCAACTTTCCCACATCGACCAGGTCAATCCCGAGATCATCATCCTCGCTGCTCTTGTCATTGCCGTCAAGTTTGTCGAGGATCCGCAATGCACAACCCACTACTCCTGCACGCGGTGGGGAAACAACCTCTGGTCGTCTCGCCAGCTCAACGTCACTGAGCGGTGCATCATGGAGAAGCTGGGCTACCGAATCCTCCCTCTCTACAACGAGGATCTGATCAACGACGCCATGGTTGATATGCAGCTTGCAGCCAGACAGAGCCCGTCGCCCACTCTGTGCAGATATGGCGCCCAGTGCGGAAGCAACAGCGCCATGTGCTCCGGAGTGGCTACGGCCCCGCGGACACCTGTGGAAGGTGGAATACCCTTCAGAGGACATCCGATGGGCTCGCTGCCGCTCTCGCCGGCGGGCACTCCTCGAGTGGAATAAATCTCAGGGCTGTCTTTTTACGAACTTTGCCAAATCTGGGCCTGTCACAGCCCACTGTTCACCAAGCTGCGCAGGTTCTCTGTGCAGGAACCCCCGTCGACAACCAGTTATCCTTGCTTGGCGATACCACTTCAAGAGACCGGAAGGTCTTATTACAGTGGTTCCTAGGACGACTACAGGTTGGTTGACATGAAAGAGCAAATGAATTTTTTTTCTAGCTCCTCTTCTCCAGAAGCTCGCCAGCCCCGGCAGCCAACTTCTCCGCGTTATTGCCAGTTCTCTTCACCTAGAGAATACCTTAACCTGCAATATCTGCCATATGGGGTGTTGGACCTCCCCCCGGCGTACACGTTACACATGCCCCCATTTGTATATTTCTTACTTATATTTTTTTTTCCATCATCCATACTTCTGGTCCGTCATACCCAACGATCCAGGTAATGGCAATATTGGCGTGTGTGGTTTTTTTTGTGCTGTTTCGTTCTGCAAAGATACCCAATGCGAGTTGGCAGTTAATGGCTTGCCACTGAGATGACGCGGTCCGACAAAACCGCCAAAAACTTTGAGGGGGAGTCTGTTTGTGGTTCACGGGAAGTGGGAACAGGGGCATGCCTTGGGATCTTATTCTCCAAGTATGTTCTATCCTACTTCTTTTTCGTTCTCGGGTTTTCCGAAGTTCCCATACTCGCGGGCGCTTGCATGTGCATTTCCCGCTTTCTGGAGGACTCATAGGTTCATGTCGTTTGGGGTCTTGGGGATTCATTGGATGGTCTGCCGGAGTTTTTCTTTGGGGGTTTTTTTTCGCTTTTCCAATTTGCTTCTTCGTCGAGTACAGCATTCTGGGGTTTGCATTACATAGTCCTGGACTGGGCATCATCAGTCCAGGGACACTTCACTCATCGGGGTTTTTTCCTTTTCGATAGCTTTCCATTCCTGGGAGTTTGGGCTGCATGAGCTGGGCACTTTGGGCGGGCTTTTGGTCTTTTTTTTATCTTGTATTTTTGGGATGTTTTTCTGGGGGTACTGGGGCACACACTGCGATTGGGAAAGAAATTGGGTATTAATTGCATCTTTTCATGACTTTTGGTCGTTCGTTTACTTGAGCTGTTTGGTGTTCTTTCCGTGTGTGTGTGTGTGTGTTTCGTGACTTGTAGTCGTGGTGTAGTGCAGGTGTGATCTTAGGGTTAGGAGCTTGGACCACCAGATCTCCATGTGAACCTGAAGAGCTAGAAGATTCGTCACAATGGTCTGTCCAATTCGTATAGATAGACCCCGTATAGATAGACCCCGAGACTTGTATTTTTCTTTTATTTCCCGGGGGTTTGTTTGTTTGTTTGTTTGCTTATCTGTTTGTTTGTTAGAGAGGGAGGGGGGATTTTAGAGACATAGTTCTTAGGAAACCACAGGGGCCAGGTTTATAGGATATAGGGTGTTGAATGAGGATTTGTTCGCTCCGTGGTGGCAGGCATATTATGGGTTGGAGTTAGAGAGGACCGATGGACTAAACGAGGCAAAGGTGGTGTGCTGTCAGAGAAGAGAAGAAGAGAAGAAGAAGAAGAAGGTTGAAAGAAAGTGTCGGCGATGATATGATTACAAGAGTTACAAGCAGGGGAGAACACCAGCCACGGTTGGCCAGCGCCACAAAAAAAAAAAGACCACAAAAAAGGCACCCAGCATCATCACGTGCATATGCAAAGCCAGAAGGTTGTGTCCATCCCACCACCCACTCACACTCACTAATCTTCGTGCACCAGGATTTATTAGGCCCGCAATTTCGCCGACGACGCGGGGTATATATAACAGAGAAACCTGGGAGCAGGAGTGATGTGTTCTCTTGTGAGCCAGGGAAGATGATAGCTAGACACATATGGGAAAGAGGGAGCTGAGAGAGAGGCGTATGTATACTCAAGTGAAGACTGTATGTGGTCTGTATGTATCTGTACTGTAGACCGGCCACCTGGCAAACGAGAGGCCGGAAAAGAGGATCCTTCACGCCAGCTGTCAAGTATGCGTCGGGACGGTGCATACACGACACATACATCGTCCGGACACCGCATAGTCCGCTTGGTGATCTCCGTGTCCTGTCCTTCTCTCCTGTGTCCCCTCGGCTCGGGTTGCGTGTGTTTGGGCCGGGGCGTCTAGTATGTGCGGCTAGAAGAAGTGGCGGCGCCGTTAGTGGGACGTCGAGAAGGCCCGGCGGGAGGAGAAGGGTTCGGGCTCTGCACCTGCTGTATGGGTCTCAAACGGAAGGTGCCATGCGGTCTTACTCATCGAAAGTGAAGAAGTAGTTTTGGCCGCCAATCCTTCATCTCATCTTCCGAGCTATCATCCGGACCCTTCTTTTCTGCTTCTTTCACCAACTTCACTCCCACAGGAACAGACAAAGAACACTGGCTTCTCCCATCAACAATATCCCTAATTATATATGCCTGTATCCCATAGCTGCTGCCTCTCGCCTGCAAATCCCCGTCAGGCATCCATCCCGTCTGCACCCAGTACGAGTCCAAGCCATCCACCCACGCAGATCTGAACGATATCCTGCCGATCCAGAAACATCCAGCCAGACGATTTGCTCCCCAGATATATATTACACCGAGTATATGCCTGTTTATGTCACACAGCTCCTATTCATTTGCTCGGTCTTTTTCCCCCCCTTCTTGGTCCTCTCTCCACCAGCATCTGTGATTGTGTCAATACTACCTACGCGTGTATCTCGGTAGACTTGCCTCTCCAGGGTTTTCCTCCTTGCACACCCTCGAAAATCCCAATTCTCCCCTCCTTTTTGTGCCAAACTCTCTCTCTCCTCGTATCCTGGTCGATCTGGAGAGTGGACATTTTAATATCCTCTGTTTGCGGGTTCTTCTTTCGCCTTCTCTTTTCCCCGTTTCCGTCTTCCCGCTCTCGCTGTTCGCCGACCACGACGATTCGACGATCCCCAGCCGCACCTGGACCCGGGAAGCCATTTCAGCCCTGGGCAGCCCTGAGTCCGGCCTGCTGAGACCGCCTGAAAAACAGGACTCGCTCGCACTTTGCAAGCACGCCAACCGGCCTTTTTCGTAGTTCCACCTATCTCCGGGGGATTTCTCGTGCGCGGGTGTTGTGTGTGTGCTCTCTTTTCCCTCTCCCCCCTCCCCGCGACAACTGGTAGGTGAGGGAGCTTGTTTAAAGGTTCCTTACCACCAGTTGCCCCGTCTCTCTTTTTCTTGCCTCCTTCTTTTACCGAATCATCGCCAGATCGGACCTCCTCCCCCCCCACTATCACCCCTCTTCCAGCCACCATGGAGTCCGCATCTGGCCATGTCAGTCTCACCGGAGCGATGCCGGCCGCGCCGTACACGCGGAGAGCACCGAGCCCGCCGTTCATCCACGTGCCGGTGTACCCGTCGAACGAGAACGAAAACGGCATCCTGCTGGTGCCGGACTTTGCATCGCGCGTGAGCCCGGCTGACGACGCCGACCTGCGCGCCATCACCGGCCGCGTCGTGCACATGGCCTCGGACAACACCGCCATAAGCTGGCGCTACGACAACCGCCGCCGCGCCCAGCCCGTGCTGGAGTACCTGTACCTGGGCCCGACCGGCATGGCCAAGGACGTCGAGTGGATGCGCGCCGAGGGCATCACCATGGTCGTCACCGTGCACGACCGCCGCTTCACCCGCTTCGTGGTCGCCGGCGTGGGCCGTGCCGCTGAGCTGCTGGGCATTGAGACTGTGTTTGTGGATATTGATACCACTGCCGACCTGATTGCCTCGTTTGACGCCACCATCGCCCGCATCCACCAGCACCTGCTCGCCGTGTACCGCGGCGAGATCCACATCGCCAATGCCAAGCTCGGACCGCCGGTGCCTGCAGCGCCGCCCCCGTCGACAACTGCGGCCGCCTCGCAAACCGCCCCCCCCACCGACGACCCCGACGTGTCCATGCACACGTCGTCGTCGTCGTCGTCCCGCCCCCCCTCGCAAGTCACGATCCAGCAGCAGACTGCGCCTGGCTCGTTGGATGCGGCCCCCCGTCCGCAGGGCCGCGTGCTCGTTACCTGCGAAACCGGCAACGAGCGGTCCGCGGCCATCGTGGCCGCCTACATTATGGCCACCTTTGGTAAGGACATGCGCACCACGGTGACGTTTGTGTCTCTACAACGCTTCTGCTGTAGCTTCGACGAGGAGACGAAGCGGCTGCTGCTGACATGGCAGGACATCCTGCAGGCGCGCCAGTCCGTCTCGACCAGCGGCGGCGGCGGCGGCGGCCCCCTGAACGCGACGGCCTCGCCTGCGACTGCCAGCAGTGGTGCGGGTCGGACCCCGGGGCTGGATGCTGGTGGTACCTTGGCTGCGTCCGGCGGCGCGGCGGCTGGCGGCGCGGACATGCTGTCTCAGACGGGCTCTGGCGGGGCTGCTGGGCAGAACACTCCTGCCGCTGCGGTGGCGTCGTCGAAGCGGTCGGTGCAGGCGTTGTACGACTCTGACGATATGGATATGGACGAGGATACTAACGATGCCGAGCTGGACCGCGATCGGTTCCTGGGCCGCGAGGCTTTTGCGCCGTTTTTCGACCGGACGTGAACATATCCCGGTCTTTCATTGCCATTACCCCCCTCCACTTACTCCTCCTTTTCCCCTTTCAATTCCCGGCCTTATTCTCTGGCCTCCTTCACCCCCCACGCTCCTTTAGCTCTCACTCTTTTCTGGTATTGATTCCCCTTATCAATTCATTTTTTTCTTCTTCTCCTGCTTCCTTTTGTGTCCCTTATTTTCTTATTCCACTGTTTATTGCTTCGTAGAGATGGATCTGGCGGTTATTGAGCGATTGCTGTTCTTGTGTGTCTTTTCTGCTTTCCATGTCTTCGTCTACCGACTTCTCCTGGCATGCTTCTGGTGTTCCCGCTCCGTTTCGTCTTTTTTTATGTTAATGATACACGGGTTACGTCGTTTCAACCTTTCATGACTGGGCTGTTTTATTCATGTTAATATCTATATTCTTTCGTCTTTTTAATCGTTCCTGGAATAGATGGTATGCATAGCGGGTTCCTGTCCTTGCTACCTTGTGTGATCGCGGTGATATGTCCTCCGGGCCGGCGGCTGTACTCCCTGTGTGGAAGTGCTAGAATTTCAAGCCATACTCTCATTTTCTGTTTTCCTTGGACGTGTGCTCTATTTGCTGTGCTTTCGTATCTCGCTCACTCAGCCATGAGGGTCCAGCCGCTGCCAGCGTCGTCGTTGGAGCTCTGTTTACGTACACGCTGGTTGTTTACTGTTGAAGCCTAGCCCCTGACGACGACGATGATTCACGATTCCCGCGTCCAACGACCAAACACACCAACGACGCCGAGATCTCAATTGAAGAATGTCAAGTGCTTGTTTTGAGAAATAAAAATAAAACGTTCTCGCGCTCTTTCCAGTCTTGTCAACATGGCAACCGCCATTGAACGATTGTGCGAACGAAGACATTCACGAGAGGACGCACATACGTAACAACGTTAAACAATAGAAGAAGAAGATGAACGATGGGAAAAACGTTAACGTCTCTTCGTACGTTGATTCCCGTAGACGCTGCTTCTATCTTCTTCTTCTGCTGCTTTTGTCTCCTTTCTGCTTTCTTTTCTTTTTCTTCCTTTTCCATCACACATCATCAAAAACCATTTGCGCTTCTGAGATAGAAAAGGTAAGCTCCATCGGCACACCACACAATTGAACACCACCTGGTTCATTTGAAGTGAATTGTCGTGAATAGTCTCATGCAGAAACTAACTGTTCTCAATCGTGGCTCGCATTCAGAAATCTGAACACTCATGTATTGGTCTGACCCTCCAATCGACGATACTGGCACGAGCCACGAGAGCTCGTACAGCCATTATCCCGACCCGACGATGTGCATGGGCAATCCTTACGGCCCATACTACACCGGTTACTCTTCAACCGACACCATGAACGACGCCGGCGCGCAGGGCTACACCGGCGCCATGACTGCCGAGAACCCCACCGCGACCGACGAGCACACCATGGCCGAGTCATTCGAAGAGGCTCTTGCCGCCGACATTGAGTTCAACTCTCTGATCGATCCGCAGCTGCTCAGCTGGAGCACCATCCCTGCGGCGGAGACCCCCACCGCTGAGGACACGGACGTTGAGAACGTGTTCGACCTAAGCCTCATCGATCCGCAGCTGCTCAACTGGCCCACTAACCCGCCGGCCAAGACCGCCGGCGCTGAGGTCATCGTCATCGACGATGACCAGATTGACGGAAACCTGGTTGATCCGCAGCTCCGCAATTCGGGCACCAACCCTTCGGCTAAGACCGCTGGTGCAGAGGTCATCGTCATCGACGATGACCAGATCGACGGAAACCCGATCGATCTGCAGCTCCGCAATTCGGGCACCGACCCTGCGGCCAAGACCACTGGTGGAGAGGTCCTCGTCATCGAGGACGAGAGCGACGTGAACATGATCGATTCGCAGCTTTTCAATTCGGGTACCAACCCTGCGGCCGAGACTGCTGCTTCGGAGGTCATCGTCATCGATGATCATGCCGACCTGCGCCTGCAGGCCAATATCGAGGTCTTGGCTGCGGCTCCGGCCGCGGCTGCAGTGCAGGAGGTCGTTGTCCCTGAGACCGGCACCAATGCCCAGAACGCTACCGCCGGAGCCCCCACCGAGTTTGATTGGACCAGAACCGAGCTGCGACATTCTCCCTTCGGCTGGGAGGCGAGATACGATTACCTTCTTGACCCGTATCAGTACCGGACCGAAATGGTCTCGAGCAGCTTTGGGCTGCCTGAAGATCCTGCCGACCAGGATACTGCTGTCGATCCCAACTACCAGCCAGGCCTGTATGCAGAGCCTAACGGCGAGTGGTACGGGGATCCTAATTCAATGTTCCCCCAGGCAGATGAGGGTAGTGTGAACATCATGGGCGGACTTGACCCGCCCGTGAACATTGATGACATCTTCACATGGGTGTTGGAAGACGGTGAGGCGGGAATCCAGCCGGCTCTGGATACCGCCAACGCGGCTCTCGCAGCCATCAGAGATGGCTCGCGCCTGGGGTTTGAGGAGATGTCCGATGCAGAAATCGAAGCGTGGATTGACGCGATTCCCGGATCGGAGGCGACTGCGAACGAGGGTGCGCCCACTGCCACCGCGGAGAATGTGCACGGCGACGCCGCGGCCATCGCGGACGCCCAGCAGCTGGTGGATGCCCAGCACGGTGTCAAGCGCGGCCATGATGAGGTTGTTGGTGCTCGCGTGACCCAGGCCGGTGGTGCTGGGGCGCATGGCGAGGGTAGCACTGCGCCGGCCAAGCGCGCTCGCGTGAAGCAGGGAGATGTCCGGGCGGATGGGCCCGCCGGCCCGATCCCGGCGGAGGGCTCGGGCGCGCCCGTGGCCCCTGGTGCCCGCCCCGGAGTATTGATGAGCCATACCGAAATTAACAAGCTGTGGCGGGAAATGTCCGAGCAAGACCACAAACGAGTGAGTACCTACATGCCTGTAGACACAGCACACCCACCCCCTAAGCCGAAAGCGCGAACCAGCCTGCGTACTGACCACGAGCTCTCCTCACACACACACACAGATTTCCGAACTGCCGAGCGGTAGCGAAACGAAAGGAATCGACGATATCCTGCAGGCCGCCCGGGTCCCGGAATTTACAGCCGCGATCAACCAGTTCATGTTCATGACTGAGGAGCAGTGCGAAGAGATCAACGAGATGATCGCCGTGAAGCACCGTCACGCGGTCATCACCACGGGCGACAACCGCCCGTGGGCCATCTGTGTCGACGAGGCGCACCGCATGGAGTTGGCCGAATTCAGCCGGGACTTGCGCAGCCACATGGCGCGGGTCTGCCGCGCGGGCGGCGACATGCCCACACAGCTGGATCGCAAGCAGTGGATGCTGCTCCGCAGAATTATGGAGCGCGCAATGGCGCCGGTTGGCGAGCCGGAGGTGCAGCCGGCGCGGGGCGCTGCGAACGATCGATCGGCGGGTAAGGGAAAGGGAAAGGCGAAGGCGCAGGCGGCCAAGCCGAAGGGCCGCGGCAAGGGCAAGGCGAACGAGCAGGCCGCGGCGGCGACGGCGGCTAAGACCGAGGGCACGCCCGAGGGCAGCACTGGCGGAGCAGTTGCCGGAAACGCGGCTGGAGAGGGCGTGGCCAAGCCGAAGGCCAAGCGGGGCCGACCGCCCAAGCCCAAGCCCGAGGGCACGACCGAGGGCACGATCGAGGGCACGCCCGAGAGCAGCGCTGGCAAGCCAGGTGCTGGAAACGCGGATGGTGAGGGCGTGGCCGAGCCGAAGGGCGGCGGCAAGGGCAAGGCGAAGGAGAAGGCCGCGGCGGCCGTCGCCGCCGAGCTCGAGGCCACGCCTGAGGGCAGCACTGGCGGAGCAGTTGCTCAGGCCGCGGATGGAGAGGGCGTGGCCAAGCCGAAGGCCAAGCGGGGCCGGCCGCCCAAGCCCAAGCCCGAGGGTGGTGCCGAGGGCCAGGAGGAGAAGCCCAAGGCCAAGCGCGGCCGGCCGCCGAAGGCTAAGTGAGAAAAGAGCCTGCAAAGTCCTCCCCCCCCCCTCCCCTCAAGAGAGATGCTAGAAGAGATGGCGATGTGAAAGGGAATGCGGTGGAAATGATTGGGAGAAGTGTTCTTTTTGCCAATGGAAAGGGGTGGAAAGGGGTGGAAAAAGGGGGGGAGGAGAGGCAACCTTTTTTCTGTTTGAGTACTGGAGGATAAAGGAAGAAGAAAAACAGTAGTCCTTATTCAGTAGATAGAAAAAATTGCTTTGCTTTAAATGAATCAGACTACAAGGGCGAACTAAATAATTAGGTGTTGTGTGACTGAGCCGATGACGATATCCATGAAGCTCTATCGAGAGTGGGTTTGTAGGGAACGTGCAGTTGGTGATATGTTGGAGACGTTAGGGTTAGCTCCAACCCTGAGATGCATCGTCTAGCCGAGACTCAGCCGGCAAACCGCCCAACCCTACCAACCCTAACCCAGGACCGGTCTGGACCAGCCGATAAGCCTATCTGCACGTGACGGCCACGCAGGCAGCAGAATTTTGATTCGACAAGAACACATAGCTTCTTCAGTTTCTGTGTGTGGAAGCTTTGGAACAAGAGCGAGTGAAGAGCCCCTCTGTTCTCCATTCTGCATCTCTTCTCCTGATTCTTGGAATGCGACGGTAATCTTCCACGTTTACAACCTTGCGGCGATTCGACTTGCTGTTTCTTGTCGATAGCTTCACTTTTCCGACTTTCTGCCGGGATTCTCGAACTGGGCCTGGTTTCGACTTGTGGTCCTTTCTTCTGGCTTGCGTTCCCCGCCCTCTCTGCGTCTCCTTATTTATCACGTTTATCACCCGCCCCCCTCTCCGAAGTTTATACGACATAGTCTAGTTGAAAACGCACACGTCGGTGGTGTCTGGTGCTTCAAGCTTCCTTTTTCCGATCTCTCAATCAAAAACGAACCACTCTCGGCCTTCGCTCTTCTTAGCTGGCGAGAGAACCTCTTTTTCATCTCTTGATCTTTTCCCGCCTCTTTTTCTTGCCCTGGGCTAATTCCGTCTCACCATGCGTTTGGATGTGAAGGTAACGAGCGAGCCCGGTTTCCCGATTCCCCGGCCTGATTTGGTGGCGGCATCTCAGCCTCCCACAACCGAGAGGAGAGACTCCGAGCTGACGTTTTTCTCTGGCTGTTTTTGTAGAGACAACTCTTCGCCCGGAGCGATCGGGTGAAGGGCATTGACTTCCATCCCCATGAGCCGTGGATTCTGTGCACGCTGTACACCGGTATGAATGACGACGATCTCCCCCCCCCCTTTCCGCAGTCCGGTGCCCTCGCCCGTTATCCCGACCCCCGCTTGACACCACCGGATGGAACCCCCGGATCATGTAACTGACACTCTCACCTTCTTCCGCTCCGCTGCAGGCCAGGTGCACATCTGGTCGTACGAGACCAACCAGATCGTCAAGACGTTCGAGCTCACCGACCTTCCGGTGCGTGCCGGGCGCTTCGTGGCGCGCAAGAACTGGATTGTGTGCGGCTCGGACGACTTCCAGATCCGCGTGTACAACTACAACACCTCGGAGAAGGTCACGCAGTTCGAGGCCCAACCCGACTACATCCGCGCCATCGCCGTGCACCCGACCCAGCCGTTCATCCTCACCAGCTCCGATGACATGGCCGTGCGGCTGTGGGATTGGGAGAAGGGCTGGAAGTGTGTCCAGGTGTTCGAGGGCCACTCGCACTACGTCATGAGCATTGCCATCAACCCCAAGGACACGAATACTTTCGCCACGGCCTGTCTAGACCGAACGTACGTGGTGCCCGTGGGGACGAGGTTTCTTTTTGGTGCTTGCCGTTGTGACTATCGCTAACGTGTCCCCCCTGCCATTCTCTCTGCAGCGTCAAGATATGGAACCTGGGCTCGCCACATGCCAACTTCACCCTTGAGGCCCACGAGTCTCGTGGCGTCAACCATGTCGACTACTGTATGCATTTGCCCCCCTATCGATGATATACTGCCGGGTTGCTCTCTGCTAACACATCGTCAATCTGCCCCATAGATCCTCACTCTGATAAGCCCTACATTCTCACTACTTCCGACGATAAGACCATCAAGGTGTGGGACTACACCAACAAGTCGCTGATTGCCACTCTCGAGGGCCACACCAACAATGTTTCGTTCGCCTGCTACCACCCCGAGCTTCCCGTCATCATCTCCGGATCGGAAGACGGCTCCATCCGGATATGGCACGCCAACACCTACCGCTTCGAGCAGGCCCTTAACTACGGCCTGGAACGCGCGTGGTGTGTCGCCTACCAGAAGGGCAAGCAGGGCATCGCTGTCGGTTACGATGAGGGTGCTGTGGTTGTGAAGCTCGGTCGCGAGGAGCCGGCTGTCTCGATGGATGGCTCGGGCAAGCTCATCTGGGCACGACACAACGAGGTTGTCAGCGCCATGATCAAGGGTGGCGATGCCTCCATCAAGGACAACGAGCCCATTGTCCTGCCGACCAAGGAGCTCGGTACCTGCGAGGTGTACCCGCAGACCCTGATCCACTCGCCAAATGGGCGGTTTGTTGCCGTTTGCGGTGACGGCGAATACATCATCTACACCGCTCTCGCGTGGAGAAACAAGGCGTTCGGCTCGGCCCTGGATTTCGTGTGGGCGGCCAAGGACAACAGCAACGACTTTGCCATCCGGGAATCGGCCACCTCGGTCAAGGTGTACAAAAACTTCCAGGAGAAGGCCGGCTTCATTGACGCTGGCTTCCAGGCCGACGGACTCAGCGGCGGCGCGCTGCTGGGCGTCAAGGGCCAGGGCGGCGTGTCGTTCTTCGACTGGCAGACCGGTGGGCTGGTGCGGAGGATTGAAGTCGAGCCGATTTCGGTGTACTGGTCGGAAAGCGGCGAGCTGGTGGCCATTGCCTGCGAAGAGACGTGCTACGTTCTGCGGTTCTCGCGCGAGAACTTTGTGGCTGCCGTCCAGGCCGGCGACGTGGAGGAGGATGGCGTGGAGGCGGCGTTCGAGGTGATGTCCGACATCAACGAGACGGTGCGGACGGGCGAGTGGGTGGGAGAGGTGTTTATCTACACCAACAACACCAACCGGCTCAACTACCTCGTGGGCGACCAGACCTACACGGTGTCGCACTTCGACCAGCCGATGTACATCCTCGGCTACATCCAGCGCGACGGCCGCATCTACCTTGCCAACAAGGAAGTCGAGATCACGTCGTTTGCGCTGTCGCTTCCGGTACTGGAGTACCAGACGCTGGTGCTGCGCGGCGACATGGAGTCGGCGGCCGAGCTGCTGCCGTCGGTGCCGGAGGACCAGATGAACAAGATTGCGCGGTTCCTGGAGGGCCAGGGCCACAAGGAGCTGGCGCTGTCGCTGGCGACGGACGCGGAGCACAAGTTCGAGCTGGCGCTGTCGCTCAACCAGCTGGCGATTGCGCTGGAGCTGGCCAAGGCGGCCGACGTCGAGCACAAGTGGAAGACGGTGGGCGACGCGGCGCTGGCGGGGTGGGACGTGGGGTTGGCGACGGAGTGCTTCACGCACGCCAAGGACCTGGGGTCGCAGCTGCTGGTGTTCTCGTCGACGGGCGACCGCGACGGGCTGGCGGGGCTGGCGCAGCGGGCGACCGACGCGGCGGCGCACAACGTGGCGTTCACGTGCTTCTGGCTGCTGGGCGACGTCGAGGCGTGCGCGGGGGTGCTGAAGACCACGGGGCGGCTGGCCGAGGCGGTGCTGTTTGCGCAGACGTACCGGCCGAGCCTGGCGGCGGCGCTGGTGGCGGAGTGGCGCGACAGCCTCGAGAAGGCGAAGAAGGGCCGGGTGGCCAAGACGATCGGCGTGCCGGGCGAGGACGCCGAGCTGTTCCCCGAGTGGGACGAGTATCTGCGGCTGGAGAGCGAGGGCGGGGCGGCGACCGACTCGGCGGCGGACACGCCGGCTACTGACGCGGCGGATGAGGACGAGGAGGAGGAGGATGACGAGGAGTAGGTTGGGGGTCTTTCTTTCGGTTTAGTTTCTGTTTTTGTGAGTTTCGATATAGTGATGATCGGAGTAGGAACAACATTGTGCTTTTTCTTGTCTTTTTCTTGTCTGGGGTTACGTGTGTGAGTGTCGGGGTTTCGTATAGGTGATTACTGGACCTGTGTCACGGAGGTCTCTACGAACCTCCCGACATACCCAGGTTGGTAGCTACGCGCATGTAAAGAGAACCAGGGCTTGAGGAGAGGAGATGGCCAAGAAAAAAAGAGGAGAGCAAAACAAGTAGATATTAGAGGTCTGGAGATATATATCGCTACGAACACCGGAGAAGATTCAGCCAACACGCAAAGCCATCGACGAGAGAAACAGAGAGAGAGAGAGAGAGAAGAAACGAAGATCCGGCACGGCGGGCATCTAGCAGCAGTTCTTGTGGAAGCGCAGAGCACCGCTACAGCAGTCGCAGCCCAGCGAGAAACCGCCGCCGCGCAGCGAGGAGTACACGGGCTTGGGCTCGGAGGTCTGTTCGGCTCGGGGTTAGAGGGTTAGAGGGGAGAGGTTAGAGAGGGTGGTTTGGCTTTCGGGAGGTGACGGGAGGGGGGGAGAGGAAGACAGCAAGAGCAAAGGGCGAGATAAACGAGAGCCAGGACAGTGGACTTACCGGCTGCTGGGTGATCACAGCCGCGGTCGACACCGACATCGGTGAGGCCGGGCGGGCGGCGGGGGCGGCGGCGGCCCAGTCCGGGGCGGGCACGGCGGCCATGGGGGCGGTCTTGGCCGGCTGGTCGGAAGGGGCGAGCATTTTGGGGATGGGAAGGGATTTCGGAAGAATAACAGAAAAAAAAGAGAAAAAAGAAAATAAGAAAAAAAGACAAAAAAGACAAAAAAGAAAAAAAAAAAGCCAAGGTAAGAATATATGGGATTTTATATTATCTTAATTCAGAGATTGGATGAGTCTTCTTTTTTTTTTCCTCTCTCTCTAAAAGAGCACGTACGGCCAGGGTAAATCTGGGGGAACGGACCAAGATAGCAGAGCCGGTGAAGGCGGAAAAGGCGTGAAAGAGACTGGAGAGAGAGAGACCCGGGAGAACAGAGAGAGGGTGAAATGGGCCGGGCCGACTGAGTGGGCGGAGACTCGCCAGATGGGACGAACGGGGGCACACAGCGCAAGATATATATGTAAGACAGATGTCGGTCAAGGACGGGGGGCGGGGGAGAGATGGATGGAGAAGATAGCAGGAGGGGGGAGGAGGAAGAAAAAAAAGAAAAAAGGACAGAAGAGAGAGAGAGAGAGAGAAAGAAAAAGGAGGCAGCCCAGAAGCGAGAAAAGCGCGCCAAAAAAATAAAATAAATAGCCGATGTTAAATGAACACTGCCACAGGGGCCACCAATCTCTCGGGTTTTCAGCTGTTTTACACACACACACACACACACACACACACACTCCCCCAGCCACCCACCCACTTGAAAGGCTGATGGGCATGGGGGCGGGCGGCCAGTTCTGTGCGTGGTCTGTGTGCTGTCCTGCGCCCCGGCGCTCCACTCCAGCCTCTTCCGCAGCGGTGTCTGTGTCCCGGGGCCCAGCGTCCGCGGGGTCCACGCCGACGTGTCGCCGACGCGTCCCCGGCCGGGACCCGGCCGGGGCGCACACAGCCGTGCGCTTCAACGCCAACGGACCCGGCAACGTCGCGCCCGCCCACACACACACACACTCGCCCAGACCAAGGCGGAAGTACCGTCAGTTCGCTCGCCCTCCACGCCACTCGCTCACGCCCGGTCCCGCGCCGCGGCTCGCGTTCGTCCCTCTTCCCCGTGGTGCCCTCTGCTGTTCTCAGCCGCTTTTGACCGGGGGGTGGGATGTGTGTGTGTGTGTGTGTGTGTCCCTCTGAGGCCAACTGCTGAGTTTGCTTCCTATTGAACAATGGACGCTGAGCTGGTCCAGCCCTACCTACGAGGACGAGCCGAGGAAGAAGCCATAACACACACATTCTCCATCCACATCAACTTGGTCACCTCAAAAGATACCATATCCCCGCTTTGAAGAAATAAAACAAAGATAGAAAAATTTAAAATTTAAAATTTAGAAAATGATGTAACCCTAAGTAGCCCTAAGGAAACCCGCCCATCGTGATCGGACTCTGGAATGCAAATGGCTGCTGCGCTTTTTTGGTCTTAAGTTTCACCGGTTGTTTCTGGCGGTTCAACCACATCTCGCACGCCAGGAACGAGAGGCGCTTAGACAGGGGAGTTGGGGCGCCTGTTCCTGGACCCTAAATTCGGCGTTTGCAACCCTAATTTTACCCCGGCTGCCTCAAGCTTCTTCACGATACACCACAGTTTCCTCCTATATGGGAAACTTCGGGATGGACAATGCAAAGTGGTATTGTGGTTAGGGGAAAGATATCAATTAAGGGCATAAAAATCGGTATTAGATTCTTCCTGGAAAGCCTCCTCTAAAGCATTTGGCAAATCGTGATATGCCGTAGCATATACATCTCTCTACAATCCAGGAATCCACAATCCACAATCCATAAACAAACTCCAGACCTCCCTCAAATATGACCTTCTCTAGCACACCTAAGCCCCAATGAAGTAAAGATACAGTAACACCCCTCGCTCAAAAAGAAACCTGCATACTTGAAAACACCGCCGTCTGCTTCTAACCTGCTCCAACTCAAAACTATCGAAAAAAAATCACGCTCCTCAATACTTGATCGTGTGGTTCGGGTTGAGAATGTCGCGGAAGCTCTCCTGCACAGCTGAGAACCGCATGTACCCACACGCCTCGCTCTCCCCAGGTGGTTAATTACGGCCATGACGGTGGTGAACTGCTTGGCGCACTCCGGGCCCGGGCACCGGTATAGCTTCTGCTTGTGCGCAGGTGAGTTCAAGTGGGCGTCCAGGCTGGCCAGCTGCGCGAATGTGCGGTGGCACAGGTAGCATTCGTAGCCACCCGCACCCGCGTTGAAGGCGGCCTCGGACGCCGTGTCCTCCGCGTGCGGCCACACGAGCAGGCGCTGCGTCAAGATGCCGCCGGGGTCGCGCTGGCGCACCGTCTCGTACAGCTTCTCGCGTGTCAGGCTGGCGTTCGGGCCGCCGTTCGTCTCCAGATGGTGAACAACGCCGGCGGCCGTCGTAAAGGCATCGTTGCAGAACGGGCAGACGGCGGTCTTGGGCCGATGGACACGGCTAGTCAGGTGCTAAACGAGAAAGAGGCGGACGAAACAGGCCTGCTGTTAGCTATGTGAAACTCTGGTAACGCTTGGCGGGGAATCGGAATGGCGGTGGAAGCCCAGCGGCCATCCCTGCTGAAGGGCATCCTCACTGCCAAATAGCTTCACACACGGGACGCAGTAGTGGTGCTTCTCACGTGCTGACCTGCCGCGTGCAGAACGGGCACGAATAGCTGCTCATCGTTTCTGTCTGTCGAGTGGAAGTTGATGATAGCAACTATGTTGATGATTAATTGATAGCAATCTAGAGTGCGGAGTTAAGTTCACTAGAAGGGAAAGGGAAAAAAAAAAGGGGGGTGGAAAGGAACCTTTAGGCTCTGAGTATCGGTGCAGAGAGATGTAAGAGGAAGAAAAAGATGAAGGGGATGAAGGAATAAAGAAACCCAAGGGAAAAGAAATACATCCAAAAGATAATGGCGTGGTGACAATTCGAGCAAAGACTGGACGAAAGACGAGATAGGGGCCGATAGCAAGACCCGGGGTGATTTTTGAGTTCTCGTGGCCGGCATGGAACAAGCCACCCATAGTGGTGAACCAATGGTCGATGGTCGTGGCCATGGACGTATATAAAGAGCATACCTATAGAGTCACGCCTTTCCCTCCCATTGACGCCTGCAATCAGGATCATCTATCTGATAGAGCCAAAGACAGTGACAGGCAGGATTCACATGCCTCATCCTCAAGGTGGCAGATCAGTTCCCAGACTTGTTCAAAGTGCTTGCTGCAGTGCAGGCTATTCGGACAGTGGAACTCCAACTGATGGTGCACCTTGGAGTACATATGGCAGATGAGATCGGAGATCGACGTGAACGCATCGCTGCACATATGGCACTGGTACGTGCGGAGACCATGGCTGTCGGCCTTCCACGTCGGGAGGGTCTCTTCGTCTATGTCGTGAGGGCGCGCCGAGTTGATGCCGTGTTGGACCTCCACGGCCACCCGCACTCTGGATTCGTCCCGCGGCGCGTTCGCGCCGCCGGCTCCGTTCTCCAGGTGGGAGTACCGGGTTGTCCTGCCGGCCCAAGTCTTGTTAGTCTGGCCACGGTGTGCATCAACGGACGGACTTTTGGCGAACCATGGGGGATTTTGATACATCATTGATGGGAGTTAGTTTGCATAGGATCTTGGACAACTGATATGCTGGGATTTCTATGACTATGTCGTGCGAGTGGGCCACTGACCCACCACGATGTTCATGGCAATTCAGGCCCATTCCACCCGTAAATAGCTCATCCTCAGACATCATACCCAACCAAGCATGTGTGACCACCTAGAATCCAAGTCGGCGACTCGGATCAACCAGATTGTGGAATCGGTCCTGAACAGCCTGGAACCGCATAAACTGGCACGACTCGCTCTCCAGGTGGTTGACAAGCGCGGCAAGGGTGGTGAACTGCCGGCTGCACTGGCGGCTATTCGGGCAGTGATAGAGGTTTTGCTGGTGCACCGGCGAGTTGAGGTGGCTGTTGAGACTGTTGAGGGCGGCGAAAAGCCGGGTGCACAGATAACACTGGAAGGCTTGCAGCTGGCTGTTCCAAGACTTGTTGCTGGCTTCGTAGGTGGTATCGTGCCACTCGAGAAGGTTGTTGGTGAGAGCCCCGGACGGGTCCCGGCGCCGCACGGCCTCGAACATCTTCATGCGGTCGAGTGGGGCGTTTGGACAGGCTCCGCGTTCAAGGTGGTGGGCCACGCCGCTGGCGGTGGTCCACGTGCCGCGGCAGAACGGGCACGCTGCCGAGTTCGGTCTGTGCTTTCCGCTGTTGAGATGCTGCAAGCCACGGCCGGTCAACTGACAGATTCCGGCGCCATCCAGAGCAGGCCATCTGAGCAAGATCGACACGTACCTGGTTGATCCCGTTCCGGGTCTGGAAAGACCGGTCACAGTCCGAACAGAACAAATGATCCTCTTTCTCATGCTCTTCCAGGGTCTGCACGTCATAGTAGACGAGCTCATCGCAAAAGCGGCACTCAAGCCAGTGGTCCCGAGCATCAATGTGCTGGTCTCTGGACCGGATCGAGTTGAACGTCCGGGTGCAAGTCGGGCAGTCGTATGCCATGTTGATGGGTGTAGGGGAAGACTGGAAGAGATTTTCGAATGGAAGAAATGGTTGGGGGAAAAGGAGGAAAAAGGAGGAAAAAGGAGGAAAGGATGTGAGGGTTGTAGCGACCACGAGATAGACCACGACGCCACAGTGCAAAATGTGAACAAGCTCACTAAGCAGCAACGTCGTCGGTAACTACATGTGGTGCACTGCCGCAAGAGTTTGAGCTTTGAAGCAGAAAAGCTGCCGAAGACTCATATCAGGGAAAGCTTCCCAAGATAGGGAAGGAACTAGGGCGTGGGTGAAACGTGGATGAGAGCCCGAGACCGGATACCATGACCAGGATTTACGGTTCGGGGAAGGTCCCAGTTCCGCCCTGGCAGGGGCGATCAATAGCCCGGAAATTCCACCTGCCGTTCTGTAAGCTACATCCTTGTCTCTTAGAGGCAGGGGAATTGATTGCAAGCTATCTGCAGATTGATAGACAAACTCTGTGCTGTACTGTATAACTTCCTTGTGATGTACACTTGTCCCGTGATCATCCTCTTCAGGCACGTATCTTCACTCTTCAGACAACACAACAGCATCTGGCTCGATGCATCCACTGCCGCACATATCATATCGTGGCCTCACTTGCTTCCCTTCACATACACCGAAACCAACCNCCCCCCCCCCCCTCAAACAGGAAGTTCGGATGCCCCACGCTGACCACTTAGATCATGATCTTGCAGTTCGGGTCAATGATGCTGTAGAAGCTCTCCTGTGCCTGCCGGAAGCTCATGTGTGTAGTGGCAGACCTCGCTCGCCAAGTGCGCGCCATCAGTCCAGACAGCGTCGTGAACTGCCTGGAGCAGTCTTCGCGGTTGCGGGCAGTGCCCGAGCGGCTGCAGGTGCACAGCGGAGCTCAGGTGCTGGTCCACGTTCGGAACGGTGCTGGAGGCCGTGGCGCGGATATGGCACTGGTCCGCGCGCCGCCGGGCGTTCCGCAACCGCACGGTGGCTGTGTGCCCGGCCGGGCCCAGCTCGGAAAATGCGTTGGTGACACGGCCACCCGGACCGCGGCTGCGCCCGCGCCGGTATCTCCTGGTCCGGTCTAGCCGGGCCACCGGGCAGCATCGGCGTTCGAGGTGGCGGGCAGCATCGGCGCTCGAGGTGGCGGGCAGCCGCGGCTGTTGTCGGCCACAACTGTTTGCAGACCGGGCACGCTGTGTTCTGCAGGCTGTGGACTCCCGCTGTCACGTGCTCGGAGCACACATCGCGTAAAAGGAAGGAAGTCTGAATGCCAGAAGCAGAGGAAGGCACGACTCCCGGGTGCTTGCCTACTGTACTGCTCCTGCCTCTTCTCTTTTCACCGGGCCATAGCAAACGACCTGCTCCTTCCTGGTACGGCATCCACTCCATTCGCTCATCCAGCTCGTTATCTCGGTAACAATCCGACCACGACAACCGCCAGTGGTTAGGGTTATCCGTTCTAACCCAACCCAGAGCACCTGCTATAGAGAGCTATGATCACCTGTGGCAAGGAGTGATATAAAGTGTGTCTTGTTCGCCTATCTAAGCGTGGAATTCTCTCAGACTGTTGCGAATACAGTCACATACACGCTACATTGGATTTCGTGCCGAGATCGGCGGAGAGGGAGGCAAACTAAGAGGCGTCGCGGTGAAGAAATATCATCCCGAGGTGGTGGTTGTCTATATGCAAACCCTAGACCCTAAGTGGACAGATCTATCGCCATGGTGAAGTGCAGCACACACAAACGCCGTAGAATACAAGAAAGCTATCGAAACACATATCGTACACAGTAGTACAAACGCCGTCTATGCACTGGGCTTGTGCTGCTTCTCCTCCTTGTCTGGAATCTTGTGGTCGTCAAGCATGCGCCGGAATACCGCCACGAACCCGCCGCCCACCACCCGTGTATACACCATCGGCCGACACACCAGCACCTCGCGGCCAGCGTCGGGAGCAGAAGCGGGATCTTGGGGCTCCGGGCCAGCCGAGCCCGGCTCGCCAGACGCTGCATCCAGACTATCCTCAACAACGCCGGCCTCAGCCCGCGGCCGCACGTACCGCACATCCCACTCGCGGCCACCAACACCGCCCCGGACATCCTCGTCCGAGGCGGCCGCCGCCGGCATCTCGACCACCTTCTCCAGCCGCAGCTTGCTGGCCTGGCCGTCCGGCCACCGCCGCGCCCACTTGACCACGTCCGCGATCTGCGAGATGCTCGGGCAGAACACCGCCAGGGACGCGTTCGGCCGCAGCGCTGCGGCCACCAGCGGCGCGTACCGCTCGGCGTCCGGCAGGTCCAGCACGGCGCCGGCCAGGAACGCGCCGCGGGATTGCTGCGCGCCAAAGAAGTCGTGGATGCGGCCGGCGTACAGTGTCGTCGACAGGAGGTACTCCGAGCGGCGGAACCCGCGCAGCCGGCGGTGGGCGTAGCGGCTGTGCTGCGGGTTGGCGTCGACCGAGTGCACCACGGCGCGGCGGGCGGCCAGGTACGCGTCCAGCTCGGCCTGCAGCGCTGGCGTTGGCAGCGCAAGCGGGTGTGCGCCGCGCGGCGACCCGGCCGCGATTGCGGCCATATCGACGTCGGCGGCCTCGTACTGCGACTCCAGGATCGCCGCCCGCAGGCCTGCACTCGGCGCGCGGTTGGCCGCGTGCACGGCGCGCGCGAGGTGCAGCGTCAAGCTCGCGATGCCCGTCCCGGCCTCGAAGATCTCTAGCGGGGGCTCGGCGTCCGCGTCGCCCGGCGCCGGCGGCAGCGTCGGGTGCAGGTCCAGCAGCGACACGATCAGCGCGGCGTCCTGCGGGTAGATCGGCGTGGCGAGCCGCGCCGGCGCGAAGCGCACGTACGCGCCGAGCGTCGGCTCGTGCAGGTCGACCAGCCGGCCCGACGAGTCGCGCACGCAGTCGAGGATGCGGCTGCCGATCAGCGTGTCGGCAGGGATCGATGCGCCGAACGCGAGCTTGACCGAGCCGCCGGCGCGGAGCGGCGGCGTGAGGATCATGCGGCGGCCGCCGGAGGTGGATTGCTTGAGGAGGAGGACATCGTGTTCTGGGGGATGTTAGACGTGGCGATGGAATAAGAAATGGGAGGCTTTGATAGAGTTTACCTTGGACGGTCCGCGACAGTGCTGCTGTTGATGCGGAGAAGCTCCGTGCCGAGCTCCGGAGGTGGAACACCGTGAAGCTCCGGGTGGCTAGGGGACGCGACATGTCGGCGCGGTCAAGTGTGGGCAGATCGGCCACGCGTTTGTCTGATATATCCACTGCCAGAGATAGAAAGGGCTGATGAGCAAGTGGAAATTCAAACACAATAAAGTCAAACGCAAATACGCATCTCGAGGTGGTGAGGTTCAGGGGAAGCTTAAGCATGGAAATTTTCATCGAGACTCTTATCTTATCTAACCCTATTTCTGCCCCACAACCCTAAATGGACCCAAAAATCACGACTTTTCTGCTGGAGGCCCAAACGACATCCAGATTTAGGAATGCCGCTATTTTAAACTACCTCTATCTCACAAACATCACACATCCCCATCTCCGAAAATACGTCACATCGTGCTTCACATTTCATCTACCTACGAGGGAAAGCTTTCTCTCCCCCATGAACAGAATATACTCGGGTATCGATGACCAACACCAAAACAGAAAACCAAACGCAAAACCCGCTATCGAACCGTCCAGAGACCACAGGCACAAACACAAAAGCAAAAACCAGAATCCCCCGCGCTTCCTCGTGATCGGTCGTCCTGCGAACTCTCTCCACCTGCACTTCACCGCATCTAGGAACACATCCTCGTCCAGACCGATCCCCCAGGAACCACAACACTCGCCGAAATCCAGCCGTTAGGAAGTTAAAAAAGAACAAGACTCGCTTATATCAAGAATCGAAAGACAAAGCACAAAAGCAAAACACCGGGGTTCGTAACGCCGTAAACCAAAACCAAAACCAACCGTCTCATCCAGAGAAGCAAAGAAGCGAACGGGTAGAGGGGAGAGATAAGTATCTGTAACATGATCAGCCAGATTCTCGGAGAAAGCAACCTGGAGATGGGATGTAGGATGTGTGTATGTATGTAGAATCAAGTTGTAGTGGCTTGCGCCTCTTCCTGTTTTTGTGTGTTCGTAGTTGGGGATGTAAAGATCATGTCGTTTCTGGTGTAGATCAAGCCGCTGGAAAGGCCACTGCATGTAAAAAGCACAAAGAACTCCGTGAAGTGCAAGTGAAAACAGAACAAAACACCAAAATCATTAAGTATCGCCACGTCCAAGTCCCTCAGATGCTCACAACCCGGCTGGGGTTCTCCGGGACGCGCGCGTGGCACACCATCAGCTTGAAGCTGGTGCCCCATTCCTGCGCCTCCGAGAGGATCGCGCCGTCGGCCCACAGGCTGTTCCGGCCGCCGGTCGAACCCCCGGCCAGCGGAGCTGCCGCGCTCTCGTAGCACCGGCCGTACCACCAGCGCGCCACCTTGGACACCATGAGCGAGATGCTCTCGTCCGCCGTCTCGCTCTCGTCATTCATCATGTCCGCGAGACTGCGGTCGTCGCGGCGGTGGCGTCGCTCAGTCGCCGCGCCGGCTCCAGAAGCAGCTCCGCGCGTGGCGGACGCGCCGCTGTTGGACCGCTTGACCAAACTGGCCACCGGCACGCCGACCCGGCACGTCTTGATCTCCGCGAAGCCCTTCCGGCCGAGCAGCTTGAGCATGACATCCGCAGTCGACCCCAAGCATACGTCGGGCGCCTGCGTGTGGATGCGCTCGCGCAGGCGGCGGATGGCGCGGCGGCCGCGGTTGCCCATGTTGTTGAGGTCGAGGTCGAGAATGCACAGCTCGATGTGGCCGCCGGCCCTGAGCACGCGGCGCGCCTCGGCGATGATGTTGCGGAAGTGCGCCTCGGGCGCCGCCGCCGGGAAGCGGTACACCACCACGTTGAAGCTCTCCGCCGCAAACGGAAACTTGGCCAGGTGGTCGACGTACTGCACCTGGTGGTGGTTGACCGGGCTCAGCGGGAACCCGGTCGAGTTGCGGTGGGTTTCGGGGAGGGGCGCACGCGGCGACAGGTTGAAGAAGCTCGCCGACGAGTAGGTCTCGGCCGCGTAGAACGACCAGTCGTCGTTGCCGAGGCCGTCGATCACGAGGACAGACGTGCGGTCCATCAATAGTGACGGCGACGACGACGACGACGCTTTGCTCTTGTCCGCCAGGAGCTCTTCGCGCGCCGGGCTGAACAGGACGTGGCCGAACGTCAGCCACTTGCTCACCGTCATCGAGCCGACCCGGAGATTGACCTGCGAGATCGGCGACTCATCCTCCGAGATCTTGCTGCTGCCGGACGACGACTTGCGGGACACCATGGAGAGGGTCCCCTTGGCCTGGTGGCGCTGCGTCTTGGGAATACTTTTCCGCGAACTGGGCGACTGCGCCGGGTTTGGCAGCGGTCTGGCCAAGCCTCTGTTCGGGTACTTTCCGGGGCTGCGCAGTGTGGTGTCCTCGCTGGGACCCGCCATGGAGGGATGGCCATCGGGTTTCACAGCAAACGCCGTTGTGATACGCTCGGCCATCTCTTCGCTGCAGGCATCCGACGCACTGTTTGAGCCAACGGAGTCTCTCAGTTGGGTCTCAGTAGCCAGCGACGACTTCGGCAACCCCGCAGACGATCCGGGGTGTGCCTCCTGTCTCTCTTCGCTATGGATAGTCGGCGACTCCGGCGCAGCAGACACAGCCTTCTTGGTCAGCCGCGTGCTGTACGTCTCCAGGTGGAACGGCATTCCCCGCGAGGACGTCGCCGACACGGGCGGCTTGAGCGTGTCGTCGCCGCCAAACAGGTCGTTGTACTCATCCCACACCTCGTCCTCCGCGAGCGGCCCGCTGGGATCAGGGATCTTGGCGATGGTGTCGGCGTAGCTGAACATGCCCGAGCGGCTGGACGACGAGGTGGTTGCTGTGTCGGTTGTGGCGCTGGAGTTCTTGCGGTTGGCGCTGCAGGGGAGAGTAGCTGCGGCGGCAAGATTGGGCGATGATGGCTCCGGCGGGCTGGGGCCTTTGGCCACTGATTCGATGTCCGCCACAAACGCAAGCTGCTTCGGCGACATTTGCATGCTGGCGCGCGCAAACGGGCGCGAGAAGCTCATCGGCGACACCTGGACGTGCTTCTCCTGGTCCGGACGGCTGCTGATGACCTTGGGAATCCGGCCAACCTGCTGTAACCGGCTGCGCTTCTCAGTGATAGTGCCAGGCGCCGTGGAATTACCTGCTAACGTCAATGGGCCGGAAGCCGACCGAGCTTGGGTGTGGCTGGGAGCACTCTGAGCCGGCTTCTTGACGGGCGACTCGTCGAGGCGGGCTGTAGGCGGACCGGCCGGGTTGACTCCCAGGCCAAGCCCAACTCCGCTGGTAATGTTCGTCGGCGCAACAGGACGCTTGATTCCATACCCAGAGAGCTGGGGAGACGCGGTAGTCACAGCCGTTGCCGTGCCCAAGCTCAGACTCGACGACGACGCGTTCGAGTCGGCGTTGGGCCGGTCGAACACCTCCGCGAGCCGGAGTGCCTCCTGCACGTCCATCGGCTCCATATCTTCGTGCTCCGACCACTCCATCATGTAGTACGCCACCTGGCGCGGGTTGTCCACCGGCTTGATGGTGGCCACCACCGGCTCCACGGGCGTCTTGGACGGCCCAGACTTGCCGTGCGAGCGGCCGAGCAGGTTCCACCGCCGGGGCGACCGCGCGCGCTTGACAAGCTTGTTCGGGCCTTTCTTCGCAGTCTCAGAGACCACGGCCGAGCCGAGCTCGGAGATCGGCTGGTCATCTGAGAACACCGCCGTGTCCACACTCCCGATCGACGGCGACGCGTAGCCCGACGTGTTGATCGGCGGCGGGAGCTTCATGTCGGGTGTGACACGCATGCGCGACCGACGGAACGCCATCGTGGACCGCATAGCCAGCGCCTCGGAGTCACTGCTGTCTGAGGGGCGGCGGCTAGACGCTCCCGAGCCCTGGCCGCGGGGAAACGCCGACGGCCAGAGCGTATTCCGGGGCCCGTCGGACGTGGTGGACATTTCCGAGCTGACCTTCGAATCAATGCTCTGGCGCCGGAAATGCGGGCTGTGGTTGCTGTCGACCCGGCTGGGTTCCGGGCTGCTGTTGTAGTTCTCGATCACCTCGCCACCGGCTATGACCACTGGGTTGATCCGGTCGCGCAGGAACGGGTCGTTGCTGCTGAGGCTCTCCTGGGATGACACGGTTCCTAGAGGCCGCGAGCCGTTGGAGAAACTGCCGCTGCGCCTTCTGGGAGCGCCGAATCGCCCGTAGCCCTCGTGGCCGGTTCCGGCGGCAGGTCCTCTGCGCACCGGCTTTTCTTTGCTGGCTGCAGGGCCAGAGCCTGCTGCACCGGCCATCAGCGGCGCAGTAACAGGCTCGGGGATGGACTTCTTCCGACTGAAAAAGGCAAATCGGGAGGGACCTGCAGCTACACTAGGACTGGGAGTGCGCAGCGCGCGAGCAGTGGGAACGCGCCGGTCTCCCGAGTCTGAATCCACATCGCGGGCAGGAAGCCGGGCTGGAAGCGGATAAGTCTGCGATCGGTCGGGGAGCGACGAAGGAGTGGTTGATCTTGGAAGGGGTCGGGGAGGAGCGACGCGAGAATCGCTGCCGCGGCGCTCGGGAGACAGCGGGCTGTGGGACAGGTTGCTGTGGATCACCGGCATCGGCCCGTACAGCTGCGAGTGGATATCGGGGGCTCCATCGCGACTGGGCCGGGTGGGAGGAGCTCTAGGATTTCCCGCACTGACGGACTGGGTTGATGGTTGCACCGGCTTAGGCTTTGAAGCAGGCGTACTAGAGGATGGTATGCTGGATGCCGGCGTCGGGATTGATCGAGACGATGTTGACTGGCTGGAAGTACTTGAAGACTTGGTCTGAGAAGCCGAGCGAGGGTCTGGAGATGAAGTCGACGCCGTGTCAGAGGAAACCTTGCTGAACTTGGCCGACGACTTCCTCGGCGGTGGGCTCGGGGGCGGAGGCGACAGGCGCTTCCGCTCCTTCTTGATTTTGCCTTCCTTGCGAAGGCCGTCTTCGCGCACGGTCGAGTTGGACGAGCTGGAGGTCAACGACTCGCGCACAACAGAGAGCCCATCGGACTCGTTCAAGATCGGGGTGCCGCTGCCCGGCTGGCTGGAGTTGCTGCCGGACCGGTGTCTCGTCACCACGGGCGGGCGGGTTTGGGGCGACGCGGAGGTCTTTAACCGGGGGTGTTGGATCTTGGGGAGAATGATTCCGGGAGACTGTGAGGACATGGATGTGGGGGTGGTGTCGCGGCTGTACGGTCCCGGGCCGGGTGACTCTGAGAACCGCGTCGATGGGCTGCCGCTGACGACGCTCCAGCCGCTGCTAGTTCCCGACAAGACACCGGGCGTTGGCGGGGGAAGGTTGTGGGTGGTCAGATGCATGAATGGTGCAATGATCACGGGCTCAGATCCCGGGGTGCGCCGTAAGTCATAATACTGGTACTGGTCGAGGTCTGTGTACAGGGCTGGCGGGTTTGGCGATGATCTTGGGGAATCATCACTGTACAGTGGGCGGATTTCCGTGGGACTCTCGGTCATTCTCCTGGGCCCGGAATTATCCAGGATGCGCGGACGATCAGCGACGCCGCGAAGTGCGCGGTTGACTGATACTGGGGGTCGGGAGGAGGATTCTTTCCGGGGAGGGCGCTCAGCGAAGTCTTCAGGTTGTGGTAAGGAAGAAGAGGAAGAAAACCGCTTTCTCACGGGCATGACTGAAGGGGGTTTGGTATGGGCGGGAAGGGCATCCTGGCGGGTCCGGGAAGATGAGCGGGAGGAGGAGGCAATTGTAGGGCGCGTGGCGCTCGAGGGCGGTCTGTCTTGCGGTCTGGACTGGGGTGGAACAGTAGAGTTTTGGATCTGCACAGGCCGGCGTTGGGACGAAGAGCGAGGAGCCGAAGCAGATGCAGGGAGCGGTGCGGACAAGGAGGATGAAGGGGCAGCAGCAGATCCGGGCTTTGCTGTCGATGAGGTAAGAGGCATGCGGCGGCCCTGGGTCTGGCTTGGGCCCTGGCTGACCTGGCCTGGTTGTGACGATGACAGACGGTGGTAAGATCTGGGCAGGCGTGACGCGGAGCCCTCGCCGTCAGACGCTGAGACGGCCATCGGCTGCGACTCTGGTGGCGAGGCTGCTGTGTAGCCGGTGGCGGCGAGCCTACGCGATGGCGGGCCAGGCGGCATTAACCGAGGTATTCGCTCGGAGGTGTAGAGGGAGGCCATTTTTAAGACATGTAGGTGGGAGATAGGGGGAAGACATATGTGTGGGTGGCAGGTTCAGATGTTCTTATGTGGGTGTGGTCTCTTTGGTAGATGGTCATGATGGTGCAGCCATCTTCGATTAGCAGCAGCAGCGTTGTTCACAAGCCACAAATCAAACACTGCCAACACGCGGTGTTAGAAGATGTTAGCACTTTAACGCCGGGCACAGCTGGGTTGTGGAGGGCAATTTGCGAGGACATCAGACGGTAATATATATAGATGGAAGAAAGAAATATACGGTATATGAGAGGAAAGGGGCACATACCACATGAGCATCACCAACAAACAAAAGGATCGTGGACCCAATTCAGGGGACGGGCCAATTCACTCCACGTGTGGACGGGAGCAAGAGAATTAACAGGGTGGTGCAAGTGCTTGAGTAACGCAGACGAGTCTCGAGTCGCGGTTCCACGGCAGGACGAAGGTATCACGGCGTGGCGGGCTTTCTTCACAGGAGAGAGGGCGGAGCGTGGTTTCGAAGCGTGGCGAAGGTGACACACGAGGGGGCAAAGTGTGACTGCAGAAGAGGGAAGCTGAGATGGTTGGTTTTGGGGTGAAGATGGGATCGATGGGGGAGGACAGTAAGAAGCGATGATCGAGGAGTAGAGGAGGCGGAAATGAGAGAAATGAATTAGTAGGAGAGCTTTCGGGGGAGTTTCGAACGCAAGAGGCTTTTCGCGAGATTAAAGTTCAATATAAAGATGTAAGTTAAAAATGTTGGTTCTCCTGGAACAAGAATTGAAGCACCGAACGCGGGTGCATAAAACGGCGGGCGAAAGAGAGCTAAACGAGAATGCGTCGATGGAAATCGCGGGGTTTCGTGTCGGCAAGAAATTCAAGCGGGCGGTATAAGTGCTTGACTGAAGGTTCAAAAGGAAATGCGAGCACACTGAGTATTATGGGATAAGGCGAGAAGTGTGCAAGTCAGCCGAGAAGGTGTATGTCGTAAGATATATCAAGAGAGAGATATAGGCTGGGGTTGAGAAGAGTGAGTAACGGCACGCGGAATGGTATATATAAAATGAGAGTATGAACAAGAGAAGAGGCAGCGAGACTACTCGGCTATGAGGGTAAAAGAACCACAGTGAACGAACACAAGAGCACTGAAAGATGGGCTGTTATATTCAACTGTTGGTCTGTTTCCCCACCATGAAGGTCTTCAAGGCAAGAAAAAGAAAGTGTACGTATTCTCTCTTACACTTTTGAGTATAGCACGAAGACACAGACGAAGCTTGGCAGAAGCAGCCAGTTTTGAACAAGATTCTGGGTTTGAATCACAAAAAGGAAAGAGTGGGAAAGGGGGGGTGGGCAGAGAGAGATGGAGAGGGGGGGAAGACTCTACAATAGGAGATAGGCAGAAAAACAATAAAAAGGACTGGCTGTCAGACAAGCAAGCACTCGAAAGTCTGTCGGAAAGGAGGGTGTGTGTGTGGGAGGCGAAAGACCGGATGATATTTTGTGGGTTATAGAGACTAACAAGTAAGAGAGAGGGCATGAAGGAGGATGGGTGGTGAACCAGAGAACGAACCAGAGCCGACGAGGAGAGAGGGCAAGGAACGCGGAGTCAAGGGCGCGGAAGACCAGCAAGAGGCCAAAAAATTGCGGCCGGACGCTGGTTGACAGGTGAGCCAACCAGTCTTTTTTCCACTGGAAGTCCTCACGGTTTGGCTGTGCCGTGGTATGACGAAGGATATGGCCAGAGAGGAACGACGGGAGTAAGAAGACACCGGAGCCGGAGAGAGAGTGTGTGAATGGCAGTATACGTGCTCATATGGAGAGATTTCAGCGTCGTCGAAAGATACTTACCCGTTCTAATATCTCCTGGCCGATCTTATACCGGGGATCATCGTGGAAGTGTCCGTCAGTAAAAAGGCCGATAGTGCGAAGCGCTTTCTTCACGCCCGGGACAGGTGAGACAGCAGATCTCACAGACGCAAGGGGGAAGAGAAGAGGAATCGAAGAGAGGTAGGAAAGATGAAGTGAATCAACAGCACAAGGCGAGCAGAAGAAGAAGAGAAGGAAAGAAAAAGAGAACATGAGAGAACACCCTGGGTACTTGTATCTTAGCATTCCATCCTCCTCCTTGATTTTCTGGCGTATAGGAGTGCAGGACCTCGAAAGGCAGATGGTGGAAAAGAAGTCCAATCATCGACGATCTCCAGTTGCAAAAGAATAAAAACTAAAGAATAAAAATAGCAGGGCCCGTCCATAGGACTGAGAAACAATAGGTCATGGTGCTATAGAAGACAGGAGAGAGGGACAGATGATAAAAAAGAATAGAAGGCGTTGGTTGGGTGTGGGAGGAACGGGGCGTGTGCATATAGCTGTGGGTGGGTGCCTTTTTTTAACTTACTCGTTCACTTACAGCCGTATATGCTGTGCTGTGTCTAGATCTGCAGTGAACGACGAGCAGACTCACTGAACACGGACTTTAGTTTCCAAGCAGCCGACGATACGGCCGTCACAGACCTCGAGGGACACATAGGGAGGAAAGACGCGAGCAGGCTGTGATGGCAAAGCCCAGCAAGAAACGGCTTCCTTCTATCGTATCGTGCATCTTGCCGTTCCGTTGATGCCTTTGTGCCTCGTTCTGGTGGCGTCGGTTCCAAATATCCTTCACTGCTCTTTTTCGCCACCCGCCGCTGGGTATATATGTCGTGTGTTTTACGTCTGGCCGCGCCCGTTGCAAAACACCGTCAGTAATACACCACTTCTCCGACTATATCAGACTTCACTCAAGGTCCCCTCCCCTTCCTTACCGATATATACGTCGTAAAGCCCTTCCACAGTCAGTGTGGGTTAAACCCTTGCTGCTCAAGCGCAGATTTCCAGGCCCCCAAAAGCCTGAGAAACAGGGGGGGCCCTCAGTCAACGGCTTCGCCACCGACGGTAACCCAGCACAGAATGGAATACCAGAAGCATATGCAGGGACATACTCCGGCCTATAGAGTGCGCTGAAGATCGTCTGGTGGTGTCTGCTGTGTTTGCCCATGGTGGACCGCGCCAGGGTAATACAGCAACACCCAGTGTTTTTTTGTAGTATTTCTCTCTTCTGTTGCACTGGGGCGGGGGGCGTGAGCATCGGCGTAGCAGCCAACAAGATCGCAGAGCTTCGATTTTGAGGGATTGCCTGTAGACAGGAACGAGGAAGTGCATGCAACGCCTCCTGGGAGACGAAGAAGCATTTGCAATTCGTGGCTTGTTCGCTCACGCCGAGGGTCTCCGTTCTCGAGCATTTCCCTAGAAAGACTCCCGATCAATCGGTCCAAGTTAACAAGAAGCCCCTCTTTACCTTAACGAAAAGAGAGATAACATTGACAAGGGACTAGCGGGCTTTGTCCGACCTTAGAGAACAAATGCTGAAACTGCAAAATTCTCCGGTCTGCTGAATCTTCCTGTCTGTATTGAGAGGCCGCGACTGGACGAATCACCAGCCAGCACGGCCCATTCGCTTGATGTCGGCTACCTGTGTTGCATCAGTCGTTGGGGGGTTAACATGCCTATAGAGACGCCGGATGGCCCCAGGAACAGGTTGAAGGTTGGTGACGGTGACGCCTTTCCGTTTCTTGATTGCCCCGGTGTTAATTCCTGGGCGAACAACAACCCAAATCAACGTCAGTGCGTTTCGATCAAGTGGTGCACGCACTCATTCTCTTTGTTTTTTTTTTTCCTGTCTCGGTGGTGCTTTTCCTGTCTGGGTTGGGAGGGTTGCAAGAAAAACACCCAGAGAGACAAGGCTTGTTGGAATTATTTTTTTGACGCGCGGAGTCTCCGCTTCGCATCCTGCACTGCGCCATCCGAGAAAAAAGCAGATAGATGCATCCTTTGCAGTCGGGGCCCTGTACGGGATCCTCCAGCGAGCATGGATGACGGCACCCTATGGCAGTGCATAACACCACCAAGAATAACCATTGGCTATTGGCGCCTCTAGACGCAGCGCCGGACGCCCCACCGGATACAGCAACAAGAAATCTTGCAGTGCATTAGATGGAAAAAGGAGAGTCTGGCGATGAGCAGTTCTGCTTCTAGGACTGGACGAGAGAAACCCGCTGGACGCGTTAGTGGATAGTCGTCGCCGTCTGGTTTTCCCCTTCTTGCGTCTTTCTAGCTTTCCCACTTGGAAAGATCAAGACTCAATTTTCGCGTGGCTCGACTAGTGGTTGACAGTACACACACACAATGGGAGGCGAAAATGGGAACGTGGGGCACACCACAGCCGGCCAGAAAAGGCGGCCAGCCAGACTGGGCTGAATGGCTGGTGTCGTTTGTCTGGCGGAGGACGAGTCGAGGAGAGAGGGGAAAGCAAGCCAATTGAACAGGGCAATCCCGTCTCAGAGACAATCTGCTCACAGGAATGGGACAGCCGATAAATCCCATAGATTGCTCAACTCTTGATTCTTTCTGGCCGTTTGTCGTCTGACATCAGTCACTTGATCGATAGCGGCGGGCCGGGAACCAGTCTGTGGTGTTTGGCTGGACAGGGATACCAGACATTCGTATCTTTCTGGTGGCATGAATCCATCCTAGAATGTCATGCTACTGTTAGACAAGACTTTGGGTGCCAAGATGCTGAGAACCAAGGACCTGTTTGGCACTGGCTAATTCCCAGCCTGTTTCAGCGGGATATATGCTGAAAACACAGTCGAATAATGTAGTGTGAGTCAAGTTCGTCGGCGTGCCAGAGTTCCTGGTTCGGCTAAAACGTGCAACCAGAGACATCTATCTCCCAAGACTGGTGCTCGCTGTGAGACGGAGGACATGCAGGTCATTCCTCGAGCATTATACCGAATCAGGCCAGCAACGACATAACCAGACAGCCAGCCAGCCAGAATCAATTCCAAGAGCCACTTAGAGCCCGTAGACGAGGGGTTGTCCAAGAAGGCCTGTGCAAGTCGTTCGTTCCTCTCTCGCTGACTCTTCCGGTTCGTACGCGGGCGTATCGCGACGATATTCATGCTGTAAGGGTGTGTCTGCCTCACAGATCTCTGTGATGCCCGCACCAGGCCTTAGCCAACTGCTAGCCGGTGGGCCAGCGTCTGAGCATAATGGCTAGAGCAGTCAAACTAGATCGTTTTAGAGCTATAATAGCTAGTGCTATAGGGCCCTCTCCACTGCTGTCCTGTTAGTTGAGAAAATCATTCTTATACGACAAGGATCAGATGTGCGGGAGCCCAGATGATAACTTTGGCCAGTATCCATCCACCAGGGAGGCAAGAGACGATAGCTACTTAGCAGGTGAATGGCTGGTTGCAAAACTGCAGAGAGACCCGTAGGTACTAGATTACGGAACCGAAGATCCAGGTTCGTGAGTCCACTGATGGGCAAGGATAACGGTGGGTGATATGAGGGAGTCCGTATGCCCAGGTTCGCCGTAAGACAGAGAGCGACTTACATAGAGCCAACACAAGCCGAAGTTCGGCTGACCAGAAGCGACCAAGCGATGTCGGAATCCGCCGCCGTGTTATTGGAGGAGACGAAGTGTACGAGGCGAGTGGGCAATATCTTTCGAGTGAGGAGAGGGGAGTTGAAAGAGGGGAAAAGAGACGAGGAAGATGTGGATGGTTCAAAATTGTAGTCTTCCGACATAGTCATCGCGTCTGGGAAGGTGCGACCGTGATCTGCTCTTGCCTCCCCAGTTTGTTCACCATAGATGCTAGGGTTAGGGCTTTCTAGACTACGAATCTCCCGACACCGTTCACTTACACTCACGCGTCGCTTTTGAGAATAGTCAGTCGAGTCTTTACAGAGTAATCTTACAGCATAACCACAGTCCCTTAACTCCAGTCCACCGTTATCCTACTCTTTTGCATTCTCTTAGAACACCATTGCCACCGAGCCATCACACCAAGCAACCCTCCACCGACTCCCAGCCGTGTCATATCTCCTACACTAAGCCAAACCCCAGTCTCAGCTCATGGCTCGGTAAACACTTCAGTCTTCATCACATCCAGAAGTTTCATTAATCTAGAAAGACGTCCTCCATCCATCGTAGTCTTCACCCAACAAGCACTCTCACAGCAAGCCCCAGGTGTCTAGGTTGAAACAAACAACCCCCGCAAAATCCGGAAATATTGTGTGTGGGTACTGATCACCTTCCAGGAGGTGTAAAGAAATGCCTATCTGGGTATAGGTTGATGCGGTACGGAACTTGTTGATTCTCTCACATTTCATATTTCCTTTTTCTCTTGTTGTTTGTCGAGGACCTCACTTTTCGATGTGACAAGGCCAAACCACCCCAATGTCACCTCGTCTCTCCTTCGGACCTACCGGGACTTGGTGACACCGAGACCAGACGACGAGGGCCCTCACACCTTGTTTTTCTGGCCGCACACAGTGCTGTGATGAATACTGGGACGGGCCTGGAAACACGGAGGATATTGGCACATCCTTCCAGTTGCGTAGACAAGCTGGAAATATAAAATTATCTTCTTTCAACCCGACTGGGGACGATTACCAACCGGGATTCCGTGACTGCGCCGATCACGACTCATGTCTAGTAAACAAATAGTGAGTACTGTAAGTATGTATGGCTTTGGTATATATACTTCACCACAGCTCGGTAGGACAACTTCGGATGCCGGAAACCTGCTGGCTGGCGATGTGACAGGTACCCCGCGAGTACAACCGTGCGTGTACGCTGGTACACGGCCGACAAAGTTAATCACAATACTCGACGCCGAAGAATCACCACTTTGGGAATCTGTGTGGTGGTGTGTGGAGGGGACGAGCAGAAGTCTGGTAGACTAAGACTTTAGAGTGAACTACAAACCACCCGAACTGGAAGTCCGGGCCCGCCTCGGATGCAACTTGCTCGGCGCCTAATTTTTGCTTCTGCTTGTAGAGAGTAGGAACACACGAGGGACTGCTAAGCTCCTACACACAGCTGTCCTTTGAGCCGATCCCCGATGTTGTTTCAACGTCTGGCGTCCTACTGGTGGTGGATATCCGGAAACAAGAGAACGATATGCATGTCTCTCGCCATCCATGGAACCGAAGCTGCATGTCTCACTCTTGTTTTTTTTTCTGCGCACGGATGGAGTCGTGAGAATCTGCGAGTGGTGGGATATGGGAGGGGGTCGCGTTGAGTGTTTTCTTTAATACCCCGTGAATGCATGCTGACGGTATACGAAGACGGGATTTAGCTATCTCTGATTTTGGGGAGGAGGCGACATGACGAATACATACAAGACTGGAAGACCGAACCGGCGCGTGTAATTCGCGAGAAAAGAGGGAGCGCAAAAGAAGTACGAGGGATCTGGTTCTCCACACCACCATAAAGGTCTACTGGTGCACACGCAAAAGATCTGAATGGGGGAGAGATCTAGAATATCATGGACTCAGCTCAGAGCGGGCTTAAGGGCAAAGCTGCTCAATCAGAGCGAATAGAGAGGCCAGAGCTTTGTCTAGGCATGTGTTGTGCGTCTTGGTCCTGCTGAACTTTCTCGTCTGGCTTGCAGGCGGGGAGTCACTATGTTTCTGGATATCAGGATGGATTACGCTCCTGGAGGCAGTGGGAGTCGGTCTATCTCCACTTAGACATGTTGGTTTAGTTCTCACGTCTGAGACATTTGACTTTATTCTATTCTATTTTATTTTATTCTATTTGGTATTTTATTTTTATCTTTACAAATATGTCTTCTAAAGACTAAGCTCCCAGCACAAGTCAGACGGAAAGCGGATAAAAAGAACCTTGATGGGGGGGTATCAGAGGATCCTTTTTCGCCCCTATCGTATACGGGGAAGCACTTTGCAACCCTATAGGAGTTTTCAGGAGACTCCCACGATGGATTGTCGTTGGATGGCCAGGCGTCCCCACTAACCCGATTGTACATAGCCGATTCCATTCGCACCATACGCGGGCCACACCAAGTTCGCTTCCATTGACCAGGGCGCACGGAAGAAGGCCAGTCGATTGCAGCAGAACATGACCGGGAGAATAACTAGTCGGGGCGTCGATTACTCGAGTCTCTGGTTTTCCCCCTTCACCAATAGAGTAAGGAGACGTCGAGAAAGCCTTATGGGGACGTACAGCTAGTTTTTCATCTAGCTGGGCTTTTATTTCTCCAAGCGAGGAGATAGGGGTGGAAGGGCACAGAAGATGATTTAGATTCGAGGCCAGTTTGGTCTGCTCAGACAGGTGGAGAGAACCCAGAAAACGCAAAAGAAAAGAAAAAAAAACCAAAGTCCAGTCAGGAGAGCTTTGGCGGGTCGGGGGTGGCGATACATGGCGGTAGTTGATGGGCGAGACTAGGGACGGATCCTGATGGCAAAGACTGTAGCTCGGACAGCTTCGAGCAGGGAATATGGCTGTTGGGGAGCACCGGAGCTGAGGAGGACAGGAATCCGGTGAAGATACGAGCAGGCAGAGCCGAGAACGTGCAACCGCCCAACAGAAACCCCCGCAGCCAGTCTCGACCTCGTTCTTTGTCTTCTGGTGTTGGCCTTTTAGAAGTGCAGATGGCGAGTCTGCATGATGCAAACCCGAATGTCGCGGCCCTTTCTGCCCCTCACGTCGGCTCTTCTGTGTGCAGATGCGAAACACGCACACAATCCGGCGAGGTGACTGCTCATAGATGATATACGTACGAGTGTATGGGACATATAGCTCACCACCAGCCTTCGAATATCGGAAACCAGATATTGAAACCACTTTGGGCGAGATATCAGAAACGACAGACACACACAGACACACTCGCAAAGAGCAGATAAACAAACCCACCCACCACCCTCCATCACGACCAGTCCAGCATTCCGGAAAAGCTCGTCTGCATATTTCTTTGGTCTGGGCCCAGTGTAACCCTCCTCCTTGCGTGTCCTGAAGTCAAGCCCCCCCTATCTTGTTTTGTTTCTTTTTCGTCGTCGTCGTTGAGAGGAGGAACAAGTCGCACCTCTGGAGAGTCCCGGAACAGACTTCTGACTGAATTCCACACCGGATGACCCGAGAACGACCGGGACCAGGCCAAACGGAAAGCCAGCCAGCGTCTTGCCATAGGATCTCTCTCCGAAGAGGACGTTGCACTTTGAGCACGGGCAACGGGGGGAAGGGAGGGGACGAGGAAAAGAAGAAAAGATATCAAGAAAACCAGGGTTCTGCAATCCCTGTCGGCTGGAATTTTGTGATTGGCTGCCTCCGTTGGAATTTCCAGCCAATCAGGAGGCCAAAGTCGCATGTTGGGAAAACTTTGTCGCCCCGACTAAATATATCTTCCTTTTCGAAGTTTGAAGAGGATACAGGGCCGGGAGAAGTGGTCGGAACAGTGTTGTTGGCACGGTACTGGTTGCTGCATCGCGAAATCGCGTGTGTAAGTGTGAATACTCCGCGTGGGATTTGGAGATAAGGAGGTCGGCGAGGGGTGTTTGCTACCATCCTTGCAAGCATTCCCGTGGTGTTTCGACGTCTCACTGTCTGTATAAAGCTGGGTTGGGTAGAGTGTTGGGCCTGGGCAACGGATACTCGATGTTCTGCCTCGCTCTCTTGCGTATCCCACACCAGTCCCGAGAACCCCCATTGGAAGACGTATGGTTATCGTGTCGTTAGTGTGGCTGGGAAAGGGGACTTGAGTGGCTCCCCGACGAACCAACTTCACCCACCAATGCGACAAACCCAGGAGCAGAGACCCAACATGTCAGCTCGTCGGAAACAATGAACCCAGCAGTGTGCTTCCGCTCCGCTACAGGGAACGGCAACACAAAAGAAAAATGACTACTGTCTCGGTCTAGTTTCGACTCCCGCCGGCCAGATCTCAGGCTATAAGAACCCAAAAAGCAATATTATCCCGCGGTGTGGCCAGTGCCTCGGAGAGGCTGTTGCCCTGGTTTTCCTGCAGGTGTATCAGATGCGAGCCCAGTCGGCAACAATTGCGCCTGTCAGGTTTCCCGTGGTCTGGGGATGTACAGGAAAAACGGATTCCCTCTCTGCTTCTTTGTTTCTCCTGTCCGTCCATCACCTGTAATCGTGACGTCGAGTAAGACCGCGATCGTCACCACTCCCTGCGGAATAGACCGGCTCAATAGCGCTGCACGAGTGGTGAGAAGCACGTAATTCCGCCATCAATAGACCTTGAGCTGACCGGTGTGTCTGTCGCTTGACTGGGCCTGCTTGCTTTCGACCTCCAGCCATGGGCTCCGCACATGTCAGCCTCATCGCCGCCTGCCACCAGTCGTTGCGCCCCACACTACTGTTTTACTGCCATATTCAGGTTGGCTCGAAGAGAGAATTGGAGCCGTCGCCAGCCGCTGGTTCGACGACGCAGGATGACGCGGGGGAAAGGAGAACAGCAGGATTCTAGCGGCCGTTATGTAGGATGGCCACGAGAAACGGCCACCGATACAAAGCAAAATCCAGCCCCCGTGTTCCCGTGACTCTCCCCTGCAAGCCAAGTCGAGAAACCGTCAGTGGACGGCTGTATCTTTAGCTGGGTGGTGAAGGTAAACGAGGAAGTAAATGTTAATTATTGCTCCACCGCTTGCTTAGCCCTCTCTGCCTTTCAACCACAGCTGAACTTTTCATGCAGTTGTCCACGAACTTGCATAACGAACCCGGACCCGGTAAATGCCAGGGGATCAACACTGCGAAAAAGGCATATGCCAGTGCTGGGAGGGTCACTTTGGCGACAGTGGGTTTTTTTTATTTTCCTCTGTTCATTTGACGGTGGGTGGCCCTGCTTGCAGGTTGCAAGACATGTAGATGGGGGGCCTCCGCTAATGCACGCGGGGAGTGTGCATATAATGCGCTGGCCATAGGAGGAGGCAGCCCGGATACCTGACAAAGTTCATACAGGACGAGGAAAAAAACCGGACTGCAGCGGCGAGGATGTAAATTCTTGTTGCGATCGGTCGCCGCGATACATCCTGTCTCTCTCTCTCTCTCTCTCTCGTGCTGCCCGGGGCAAGCCATATCGTGGCGGAGCTTGAAGAAATCTCACGTCTGCCAGCCAGGCTTTGGAATCTGCCAACCCGCACCAGCCGACCAACAACCCCGGCCGAGCTGGACCATTGTTGACGTGGCATCTCGATTGTTCAATCATTCCATGAGGTGGCGAGGTTGGAGGGAAACCACAGATCCTAGGAAGGCCTTCTTTCTTGGGGGCTGTATTTTTTTCTCTCTTCGTGTGAGTCAGACTGCGAATTCGGCGGCCGTGAGCTCTGGGTCAAGTGACCGGCTTGTGTATCGTCACGGCAAGCAGAGGAGAGAGACATGGCTCTTCTGTCGAAGCGGTGTATCGGCCTAGCTCGGCGGTTGAGAGAGTTAGGGTTGGGAGGTGCTTAGGGTTTGACCTGGTGATCATTGATCATTTGAAACACCGAAAGATATCTTCAAGAATGAAGTGTGAGCTGCAAAACATTGAGAAGAACGGCATCAGCTCTTACGACATGTGGCAGTATCAAGGGCATGACTGCTGGTAACAAAACGGCACACGTGTACGTAGTAGCAAAGAAACATAACACCTCACAGAATGCCTCAAATCATGAAGAAAGGTGAATATCTACCAAGAACAAGCAATCCCATGAAGCAAACGCCACGCATATCAAGAAATTAAACTAAGAAGCCCATTCTTCCTGCCTCGAGCTTTTCATCTCTGCCGCATAAACGACTACTGACTATATCTCCGCGGTGCTTGGAAGAAAGACACCTCGTGAGGGTGGCCTGGCTGTGTAGACAGGACTGAATTAATGCACTTCGAATGAAGCAGAATCACAGACGAGAGATAGCCAGACCACCCCAATCACCCTATGAAGACAGGAAATGAAAGCAAATAAGGACAATTTGATCCAGATACAAACGCACATGCGAACCCTAAGATACACCACCAAAAAGAAAGAAAAGAAACCCCCTAAACCCGAGAATTAAAAAAAAAGAAGAACCAAGAACCACGAGTATTTTTAGTGGTTTGTTTAAAGCCATGGCAGAATCAAAGACGGAAGAGAGAAAAAGGACGAGGGAAGGGTGATGGTACACATCAATCATTTCGCAACTGGGTACCTAATCTAAAGAAGTGCAGGGTAAAGAGTAATCACGAATGACGGAAAGTCGAGGAGAAGAAGGCTAGACGAGCGCGCTTAGGCAGTGGCCGCTCCAAAACGCTTCGCGCGGGCCTCAGCACGCGCGCGCTCAGCAGCGTCGAGGCTAGGGCCGGCGCGGCGCTGGCCTCCGCCGTTGCGCTGGCCGCCGTTATTGTTGCGCTGGCTGTTCCGCTGGCCACCACCGTCCTGGCGGCCGCCATCACGGCTGCGGTTCTGGGCGTTCTGGTTCTGGTTGCCGTTGTTGTTGCGGCGGTTATCCGTCGACTGGCGCTTACCGCGGCGGTCGCCGTTCTGGCCGGCGCCAGCCTCGTCGCGACGGCGCTTGCGCGGGCCGTCGGGGAGCGCCGCGTCGAGGGTGCGGGCGATCGACGACTCGTCGACGCCGAAGCGCGCGGCGCGCTCGGCCTTCTGGCGCTGCTCGTCCGACTCGACCAGCCCGAAGCGCTTGGCGCGCTCCGCACGCTTACGCGCCTCCTCGGCCGCGTCGGTGCTGGGCAGCGTGGCCTCGATCGACTCGCCGGCCGGCTCGGCGGCTTCCTCATCCGTCGGCTCCGCGGCGGCGGGCGCGGCCTCGGCGGCAGGGGCGTCAGTCGAGGGAACAGGAGCTGCGGCTGACTCGGCGGCAGCTGCGGTCTCGGGCTCAGCTGCGGCGGCGGGCTGCTCGGAAGGGGCGGCCTTGGAAGCATCGTCGTCACTATAGTCGATCTCGTCCTCTGTAGAAATCCACCGTGTTAGCTGGGTTATTCGCAGATAAGCGCATCAAATCTTCAAACTAAACGAGTATGCGCGTTGAGAACCATCTTTGTGCTGATGATAAATGCGAAAAGCCAAGTTCATCATACATACCGGCCTTCTCCGTAGTCGCGCCCGCCTTGTCGGCTTCGGCCAGGCGGGAAATCAAATCCGGCTTGTTTCCATTGATTGGAAGGCCCCGCTCCTGGAGAAGCTTCTTCAGGTCCGGAACCTTGAGCGAGGCGTAATCGGTAGCCATGGCGATAGAATCAAAGACCTGACGATGGCCCGGCGTATTTATCTTTTTGCTGTTCAAAATTCGACGTGACGTGAAGGGGAGACCAAACGTGGAATCGTTGGCAAATGAAGAAGAGCTGAGATTCGGCCAAGAGAACTGTCGAGTAAAAAAGAGAGAGCTTGAAAAAAAAGGTTATGAAGATGTTCAGAATTCAATGATGAGCGCGACAGTGTTGTGGTGAGGATGAAGGTCGGGTGTGAATCATCAACAAAGAAAGGAAAATCGAAACACGTCGAGATGCCTATTGAACAGTCGCACGGGCTGGCCAACCCTAACGACCCTAACAGAATTTTTCCGCGCCACAGCCCCCTTGCACGTGTGGCGCCTAGACGGAGAACCCTAAGCCAACCCTAAGACTCAACCGCCCGACCAAGCGCATCGCAACAGGTCATCCTCCTTCATGAGATGGTTGCCGCGAGGTAGGAATTCGTTTATGACCTGAGTTGGATTCTCGAAAGCGCGTCAATCCTTCCCGCCCGCCAACGGGGACCAGCAGGATCTGCGAACGCTTCCACGTCGGCACCAGTCCATACATCGATGCAACCCCAGCGGCACCCCGTCTCTCCCAAGCATCCTGCAGCCGACAACCAACAGCCAGCAAAGCCCCGGAATGTCACAATCGAGGCCCATAGCTGCTGCTTCTGATTTATTGCCTTCTTAGCCTTGGGTGCGCAGCGTCCGAGTCCATCCTGGATAGAGACAGAGCCATCCCCTCTTCCGACGGCGTTCGTGTGGGTGGCACGTTCTGGTCGGCTGGACTTGTAAGAATAGGGCAAAGAGCCAGCTTACGTGCCGAAATATCGGCAGACCTCACATCCGAAGGAGCGAAGACGTGCAGACAATGTTCTGCCCGTGAAGACCGGCCGGCTTACTCGTCCTGGGTTGGGGTGCGTTGACCCTTGCCGTATGCAGGTGTGTCTGTGTGTTAGAGACTTTATCCGTCTTGTTTTGCGGCTTAACCGGAATGGGACTCATTTGGGACGAAGTAACCGCAAGTCTCTCGCAGTATGAAATCGCAAACCTCTGCAGTTGATTTGTCTGATTTCTTCCCTGTTGATGTTTGGTTATCAAGGAAGTCGATTCTGTCAATTAGCAGCTCATGTCCGACTCGGCGTGGGATGGGGTTTCAGAATGGGGCACACGCACAGAGGACAGCATTTATTCCGCTATCATATGGCCAACTTGGAAATTTTGAACAGCTTCACTTGTATTCTGTTGCTGCCACTTCTAAACAAATGACTCTCTTCTGACTTTAAAGCCTAAGGTGAGGCCGTGGATCACTCTGTCGAGGATAGTAGCCTGTTCCCTGGAAGGAGCCCTTCGGCACGGGCCGGCTCCTCCCCACTCGCTCTTTCGCTCAGACATTGATATCTTCAACTTCAAGACCATTCTATATAAACTTCGTCCGGTAGCGATATTTATTGCTCATACACGACTATCTGTCACGATTTTGCGATTAACACTCGCTCTTCTCTTATTTCTCTCATACCTCACTCACAAGTGCCTTAACTTCTGACTAGGCACTAAACCGGACAAGACAGTGTTAATCCTGCACGAGAGGCTGGTCAATGTTACATGCATAAATATTGAGCGATTGTATGCCCTGGTGTCCTCCTCATATGATCAATTGACTTTCCCGAACCCGGCACTGCTTCTGGGAGAAAAAACAAGCCAGCAAGGTAGTCCGTGCATGTGTTCGGCAACTAGTTCCTATCGTCGGTCCCCGTTCACCTTACAGGCCACGGTAGCATCGGCAGGTATAGTTGCAGACTTGCAGGTGCACAAGGTCAAAGCCCCCGGATTTGATCCCCGAACATAATTTGTTCCGCATGGTGGTGCGGAGTCTCGATATAGCCTCATGCTATTAACTACATGAGCCTTTCCCCTCCCCTTCTTAGCCATTTCTAGACAATGCGACCCGGGTCTTGCTGCCATTTGTGTTGTGGTGAACAGACTGGAAGCGGATGTTACGCCAGCCATGTGTCTAGCGGGACGGAACACCGGTGATTGCGAGGGGAAGTGGAACTCGGGAAGACAGACAGGAATGGACGGTAATTTTACAGTTTCTCCTCCTCCGTAAGCCTGTCTGTCCCGGCCAGCTCTCCTCATAAATCGTACCAGAAGGCCAAGGCCCAGTGGACTTCGCAATCGAGCCGAGAGCCCACGGTCCGAAAGGGTGGTGTCCGGTGTCCACCAGGTGGCAGGACTCCGGGCCCTGGCCTGTTCAACTCGGCGCAAGCTCCGGAGTTATGCATCCGAATATGTCTAGCCCCGGCGGTAAGTCCTAGGATGTCAGGCCTTACCAACAACATTTATGCGAATCCACTCTGCGTGGCCATGTCCAGTGCTACAATACATGCAAGGGTTCGGTGGGGAAGATCCAATGTCCAGCCTGTACAAGTTACACATCAGATTTTCTGGACTTAACCACCGCTTACCGCACATGCTTTCCTTTCAAATCAGGACGCACGGAGTAGGTATGTATGAGCAGAGTGATGTATGTACATACACGAACAGGTTGCTTCCACAAGTCGATGGCAGAAGTAATAAATCCCAACTTCATTGAGTTCAGGGACAAATGCTACGGTAGAGGCGAGGAGAGGGAAGTATAAATAGACCCGGGTGATCCTGTCATGGAGAATGTTCACGAGGACAAGAAAGCAGGCTTGACTTCAAAGCTAGGCGGATAACCTCGATTTATCCTGCTGATCATTCCGAGTGATTAGTTCCAGCTTACACTTGCGATCATGAAGCCGTCACTGGTTCTCCTGGCCGCCAGCGCCACCCTTTCATCATGCTCCATTGTTGTGTCTGCAGTTGTAAGAAATCGACGTTCAGAAAAAAGCCCCGTCCAGAGAAATCTGTCTAACACATATTCATATAGTGCCTGACCCTTTCCATCCTGTGGCCGGGCAAGGTTTCTTTCCCCACCACCACCAAGTACGATGAGCTCAACCAGTACTGGTCCCAGCGTCAGGCCGAAGCCACTCCGGCGTGCTTTGTTTCCCCAGACTCGACCGCCCGGGTCTCGTTCCTCGTGCACATCCTGCGCCTCACCCGCACGCTGTTCACCGTGAAGTCCGGCGGCCACGCGTCCTTCCTCAGCAGCAACACCGACACCGGCATCACCATCGACCTGTCCAACATGAAGATGAAGGAGGTGCTACCCGGCACGCCCCTCACGGTGTCGGTCGGCCCCGGAAACCGCTGGATCGACGTGGCCGAGTTCCTGGACCCGCAGGGCCTTGCAGTGGTCGGCGGCCGCGTGTACGCCATCGGCGTCTCGGGGCTGATTCTCGGCGGCGGCATCTCGTGGTTCTCGGGCGAGTACGGCTGGGCGTGCGACAACGTGCGCAAGTACGAGGTCGTCCTGGCGTCGGGCGCGATTGTCACCGCCGAGCCCACCGGCCCGTACAACGACTTGTACTGGGCGCTGCGTGGCGGCGGCGCGTCCAACTTTGGAATTGTCACCCGCTTCGACCTGGCTGCCTTCCCGCAGGGCCCCGTGTGGTTCAAGATGGGCGCGTATGCGCCCGCCGACACCAACATTGCCATCGAGACGTTCATCAACATGGCCGTGGACCTGCCGACCGATGTCAAGGCCCACCCGGTCATGTTCATTGCGTACAGCGCCGACTTCGGCGCCGTGATGACGCAGATCTTCCGCTGGCACGCGGCCGTCCCGGACCCGCCGTCGTCGATCCCGCCTATCTTCCAGTCGCTGGAGACCCTCACGCCGCTGGTCACCGACAGCGACATCCGCAACGTCTCGAGCATGCTGCACGTGTACGACGACCCGGCAGGCTACCGCAAGGGTTGGTGGGATACCACGGTCGCCGGCGACGACGTGCAGCTGATGCAGGATATCGCGGCCATGTACGGCGCGTGGATGCAGACGGAGTTTGTGACGCCCGGCGTTACCGCTGTTCCGGTCCTCCTGACGCAGCCGCTGCCAATCAACACGCTGGTGCAGATGCAGAAGAACGGCGGCAACGCGCTCGGTCTGTCGCCTGACGATGGCCCGCTGATGAAGATCACCGTGTATGTCACCTGGTTCACCGGAACCGAGGACGCGTACATGGATACCGTGGCTCGCGCGCTGGTTGAGGACATCGAGTCCCTAGCGTCGTCGCGCGGTCTTCTCCGTGGTGGTGGTTTCCGCTACATGAACACCGCCGAACTGTCGCAGAATGTGTATGATCGCTATGGCGCCGCGAACAAGGCCCGGCTTCAGAGCATTGCGGCTAAGTATGACCCGCACGGAGTGTTCAAGAGCCTGTGGAAGGGATACTTCAAGCTTTAAGTGGATGGTTGTGTTTCACTGGTTATGGTTGGGCTAAAGTGTGTATATGAACATAATGAGAGACGCTAGATGAGGAAAGTGGGAATGTATTCAAGTTATACTACAATTGAACTAGTGTTTGCTATCTCAATTCCGTTGGATGGCCATTGATGCTCTGAATCTCATCCTCGGTTAGTGTGACACCAAAGTATTGTTCCAGTGCAGCTACACGCTCAGCCTCACTTGTGAGTTTCTTGAATACGTCCTCTGTCGATGCACTGGAGCGAAGCTTGATGTAGTCTCCGAACAGGATGACCATCCCATCTGTCCGACTTCCCATCCCATCCGGGGCAGCCTCGGTATTGATCATTGTCCGTTGTGCCAGCACGTTCTGCACAAAGAAGCTCGTCGGTGATGTCATCACATGGTACGACATGACCTCGAAGTCGGCGGGCGTGAACTCCATCTCAGTGAACGCATAGCCGTCCTGCCAGTCCTTTTCCGGGCTTGCGCGGTATGTGTACACCCACAGTCTTTGGGCGCGGTTGACATGCTCCGGGAGTGCCTTGTACTCTAATCGAAAGCTGAGGCCAAATGATGTATGGTATTCTTGTCCACGAAAAACTTCTTCCGCCTGATCCAGAGGTTTTAGAAACTCGAGATCAAGTTCAAGCGGCACAGTAGCGCCCGACGCACCGAAACCAACATCCACAAGATAGCGCGAGTTTCTAATGTCCACGATATTCACCATGTGCGACCAGCCAGTGTATGGTCCGGTCGGATCCGGCCGCACCCGCCCTCCAACGGAGGTCACAGTGTACCCGAGCGATCGGAGAACGGTAGCGAAGAACGTGTTGAGTTCCATACAGTAGCCGCCGCGCCGGCGGTGGACCACCTTGGTAAACAGGATCTGGGGGTCAAGAAACAGCTCGCGGGAGCGGGTATAGTGCAGATCGAGAGACTCGAAGGGAACACGCGCGCGTTGATATTGCATGAGGTCTGTGAGGATTTCGACTTGCTCTTCCTTTGAGTCGGGGAGGGGAAGCGCGGGTCTGGGGAAGCCGATGCGGCCGAAGTACTCCTCCAACTGGGAGTGCGTGTAAGTGGGATAGGAGTTGTCCATTGTGGATTTTATTTCTTGAAAGTTGAGGTGGGATGCAGTTTTCTGATGCAATGCCGAATGAAGGAACTAGAGAAACTCTGGAGAGACGGGAGATTGTACTGGACTTATATAGACGGAGGCGATCGATGCCCCGCTCACTATTTACCCTCAAGTGTGACCTCGGGAGTGGAATCGGAAGTATCGATGGAGAGCATCACGGGAGTAATACTAACACGCGTTATGGTACAATTTTGCTGAAGGTCATAAACCATTTCTGTCGTCATGACCCCAACTCGCCGGCTAGCTGAGATACTCCGAGCGCTTACCATTTAGCTCCGGCCTGTGCGGAAGAAGTCCCCGCACATCGGGACTAAGGTGGGCCCGTGTCCGGAGACTGCATCTTTGTTCAAGCACAGTATTACTAATATGAATATATTCTAATTTAATGAGCGGAAAAAACTCCTCGGGAAAAGCTTTTTTTTTCCGGGCTGGACTGGCAAACTTCCGAAGAACATACTCACGTGGGCTTGGAGGAGAGGCTAGGCATCAGGACGGAGCAGTAGTATTCTTATCAGATTGTATATCTGATTAACATGAAGGTTACGAACGGTGATAGGTATTCTCGAAACGATGCAAATTGTCCATTTACCAATATCGATCAGACGAAGGTACTGCTCCACAATGATGGACATGCTAACCCAAACCCTATTATTAGCTCCCTATTCCAGAGCGTGTGAGGACTATCAACTTCTCGGTTGACACAACTATGAGGGACATTTGTGAGTGCAGTTTCTTGTCTGATCATCGGCGTGAATGAGTGAGTACAAGGCGACGCAGGGACAGCACATGAGCTCAGCTCAGCCGCACAACTCCACTACGCTGTGCCAGTGGAACACATGACAGGGCGCATTTTTGACGAGCCAAGGCTTTGCGTGGTATGGGCGATTTCCTGAAACACGAAGTAGTCTACAAAATGATCGTGAAGAGGACATGTTGGAATGAAGCACAGGATAGCTTATCTGCAGTAAATAATAATCGGTATCGGAGTAAATGTTGGGACAGATGCTGCCCTAGAGACCGCTTCGCATCTTAGGGTTAAGGGTTAATCACGAAGACCCCCAACACGCGCACCTAATTGGTCTGTTGACAGCCAAGCCCGCAGTCGCGCCTTCATTGGCTGGCACGCTCCGAATCCGTTTAGGCAGCTACGCTTCTTCCCGCTCTTTTCTGGCCCGCCCCAGCCACCCGCGTTGCTCCTTCCCTCCCTGATGGCGGCATATTGCCAAAGGAGGCCTGCATGCACAGCCGTTTCAAGTGGCACCACGAGGAAGGTGCAGTTAGGCGAACGTGGGAGAGAGCGGAGAAGGAGCCATCAACAACAGGCAGTACTACATAAATGAGGGCCGTGTCTTATACGTGGGTGCCAGCGAGGAAGGAGCGAGCCTGGTGGAGGACCTGCCCTTTTGCTGGACCTAATTTCGTGTATGTACGAGTGCATATAAATGCGAGAGAGCAATATCAGACCATCTGAACTCTGCATTTTATCATCTGGTGACGCTTTTCTATGGCAATTGGATTTGTCGAAAAGTGTGAGTGTGATTGACTTGCTGTCACGGTCACTTTCGCTGTTGTTGTGACTTGTCTGGGCAGCAATCCTCGCCAGAGTCGCTGTTAGGCTCTATCGCCCAGATCACGTCTTATCTGCGCCGCCTTGCTGCGCTTCTCTCCGCCTTGGGACATTCTTGATCCCAATCGATCTCGTGTTTTTCCTAGAGAACCCGATTCCTATAGAGATCGTTCCTAAGGGTGTTCTTAAATAATACCCAGAGTGTTAATCCCTCTCTTTTCACACTGCCAATCGTCACCTATCACTCCATATATCCCGCCATGCACGTCACAAACTCGCCCGAGTCCCGCCTCCAGCGATCCGACTCGAAAGACCCCCGAACAACATGCCACGGTCTCACCTTGGCCGGCCGACCGTGTAATCGAGCGCTGAAGAAAAGTCTCGCGGATGCCAGTCGCGGCCACAGCACCGAAGACGCGGCCGATCCGGCATTGTATTGCTGGCAGCACAAGGACCAAGCCGTGGTAATCATGGAGACCACACCAATCAAGAAGACTCTGAAGCCGAGAACTAGCCTGGATACGCTGTATGAATTGTTGAAAGTCACCATCGAGGAAGAACAGCAGCAACAACAGCCGCAGGAGACCGGCAAGAAGAAGACCGCCCGGAAACACAGCTACAGGAAGCATGATTCGCCTTCGAGCAAGTCTTCCGACAAATCTGGAGGGGCCCGCGCCGCTCTGCACGGCTTCCTGCTTTCGCTGGCCGCCCGACTCGAACCCGACCGGCGGAAGTCTGAGCCGTCGAAGAAGTACCACCACCTCAATATGTTTGAGCCATCTTCGCGGCCGGGCTTCAACAAGAAGCTCGAGGCGCCTGCAAAGTCGAAGCAGCATAGCACCTCCCGGCGATCAACCAACATCAGCCTGGAGGCCCCGTCAACACCGTCGAAGAAGCTCCCCCCTACCCCGCCGCATACCCCCCCAACCAAGCACTCGTCCCATTCGTCGCCACACTCTGGACGTGTCGTGGCTTCCCCACTCACTCCTGTGTCGATGAAGTCGTCGCCCAATACTGTCGTCTCAGTGACTTCGCATTACCTGTCGTTGGTCTCGAGTTCTCTCCCCGCCAGCTCGATCTCGACGCTCCGTGCCGAGATTTCCAAGCCGTTATCTGCTAGCGACGGGCCTGGATACATCTACATGTTCTGGATGACCCAGGAGAGCGACCAGGAGAAGCTCAAGTCTCGAACCGCAACCACTCGGTCTTTCCTGTTGGAGGAGGACCTATCAACCAAAATCTGGAAAGCTGGTGATAAGAGCGAAAGGAGCAAGGAAAAGTTAGGCGACACCACCGCGGAGAAGGCTGCCCCCGTCCCGCAGCGCACCATGTTCATCAAGATCGGCCGGGCGAGCAATGTCCACCGCCGGATGAACGAGTGGACGCGGCAGTGCGGATACGCCGTCGAGCTGCTGCGTTTCTACCCGTACATCCCCAGCACTACTACCTCTGCCACACCGACATCGGCCAAGGCCTCCGACAAGTCCACGACCCCGCGCACCACGCCGCACTACAAGCGCGTCGAACGGCTGATCCACATCGAGCTGTCGGGCATGGGACTGCGGGCAAACGTCGACACGTGTGTGTGTGGGAAGAAGCACCGCGAGTGGTTCGAGGTCAAGGACTCGCGGGAGGCGGTGCGGTCGGTCGACCAGGTGATTCGGCGCTGGGTGGCGTGGGATGAGCAGGTGTCGCGCGCCGGAGCCGTCTAGAGGATTTGGCTTTGCGCGGAACACTTGTTGATCGCAGTTGTTGGTGAAGACATCTTCCAGAGTCATTGGAGGTCTGGCTCGGATAGACCTTCTTCCTCTCTGTTGAAGCTTTTGTGTATAGCCGATACACATACGCTTCCACAGTCTTCGGGCTTCCCCGGGTATCGACAACACCTGGCAATCTCACACAACAAAACACGCACACCCGCGTTGTTCACAACACAGGAAGATAACTCCCGCAATCTTGGCACAGCTCTCATTAATGGTCGTAGAGACCTACCGCCCTTCCGAGGGCTGAGCTGAACTCTGGACTTTGTACCACATGATGTTTTTTTATGTCTTTGTTTTCTGCTTCTACGTTTTTTCTCCTTCTTCTTTTGCCTGGCTGTTTGTGTTTTGGTAATGTTGAATCTGCCTGTTTGATGATATCCACGAGATCGATATATCCGGTCGTCTGATCCTGTTTTCCTTTTCTGTTTCTGCCCCTTTCCTCCGTTTTTTCTGGTATCAAGTTGATGCATGCTCTTCCTGTTATATTAGTGTTCGACTGTCTTGTCTTATATATTTATTTTTGGAACCACACCACACCACAACTTGTCGCCTCGTGTTCGTCAAGACTCGATATTTTGTACGCCGCGATTCCGTTTCGTGTGGCCGATGGGTGAAGCCGTCGTTGCACGAGCTGGGAAAAGTGAAAAACCTTGCAGACGTGATCAGGGTATTCGGTACGGAACAGAGCGAGCGTATTTCGCCAGTGGGAGACACGGTGGCGTCGTTTCCGCATCAGACTTGTCAACAGTGGTGCTGTGAGTCGGCGTTTCTATCAGACAAACGAGAGCATCCGGCAGCTGTCTGGTGTTTTCCATAGCCGAGAGCACATCCGCCCGTCACCCGAAATTCAGGGCCACGTCCACCGCGGTTCCCGAGACCTCCAATATACGACTTCTTGGCCCGGGCACGGGGGAGTGGTGAGGAGGACAAACGGCTACTTCTCTCTTTTTGCTCCTCTTTCTTTTTTCTTTTTTTTGCTTTTTGCTGTTCTGTTCTGTGCTGGTGCGTATTTGAACTGGCCTCACTTGCGTTGTTTGCATGTGGCGTTCGTGGATGGTGACTTGCATCGTGTTGGGGTTACACGCACATCTCGGCCACGCAGCTGGGCCTCCTGGCCGTATGTCTGGACCGTGCAAACGACGCAGGTACAGATTCTGGCCAGAGACATTTAAACGAAACGGGTGGCATTCGGTGTGATGGTCTGGGGTGGAGGCAGCGTGTCAATGCGCGCTCATGCTACCCAGATCAGCGGTGACAGGAGGGATTGGCCATGTGCGTTGACTCTATGGATAAGGCTGATATCTCAAGTCATGACCAGCCCCTGTTTGCTCATCGCTATGCCTCCACGTTCTTCATGACCAGGAACAGTCTCCGGCACAGACTGGGGAGCTCCATGACTAGCCAGGCCCGTGACACTCAGGTCGTCCACGCCGAAGCCACACACTCCACGTCCGGACGCCGCTGCAACCACGGGCGGGGGACACGGCCAAGAGGGTGTTCTACTCGTGTTCTAGCTCGAGGTCTAGTGGGCGAGGCTGCTGCTGGCGTGCTGTCGTCAGCCCATGTCTCTGAGCCATCTGACGGCTAGTCGATATACTAGGAACGAATGGCGTGGATGAGCCGTGATATCCCACATGCGGAACCCGTTCTCTGCCCTCTTCTTGTTTTCTTCTCGTCCCAAGTTCCAGGAAGCGAAGGTGGCTAAGTCACGACCAGGCCATGGCGGTCCGGTTTGACGTGAGTGTGGGACTGGGTGTCTTGCATGATGGTCTGCTCGAATCTGCGTGTCATTTGCTCTACGACGGAAGACTTGCGGCCGTGAAGCCACTCGCTGCCAGGGCAGGGTCCATCCCACGTCTGTATCGTCTTGTGCGAGGCGACCTTAGACAGGCTGTCGTAAGCTCTATCCAAAAAAGAAGCTGGAATGTCTCCTTCAGAGGAAGGTCGAGGAGATGCCAACGACCACCCTCCGTATAGCACAGCGCAGGACTCACTGCAAAGTCTCCATGTGGCTGCTGGCGTTTGCGCACCAGGGTTCCGCTGCGTTTGACAGTGCATTTCCAACGGCCATTTGTTATTGTAGCCGGGGACACAAGCCGGTGCATGGCGTCCAGCCGCATTGACGCCGGTGGAAAGGTGCATATCCGTCCATGGCGGATGGCGGTGGATGTTCTGGCCAGCACATTTTGGGTGTGAAAGAGACGGTGAGCCAACAGAGCAGACGCAGCATAGTCCGGCTGGTCCTAAGAATAAATATATAAACGCCGTAGTCTTCTGCGGTCCAGGCAGAGTTGGTTGGTTTGGTCTCTTCTATACCACACTCACTCTCACATACTCACCTTCTAGATACATACTCAGCAGTGGTCTTTTAAGGCTTCTGGTCTGGCACATTCGTTTCTTCGGTTTCTCTTGGTTTTATAGCAGCTTCACTCATTCGGATCTTCTTTCGTTAACTTACACCCACACTCGTTCAAAGCCGCTTTCGTTCCAATTCTCTTGAGCTTTTACTTCCTGCTATGGCCATCTTTCGTCCGCTGGCCATTGTCGGCCTGGGGTAAGTTCACGTCTTTGCAAACGGAGAAGACGACACGTTCTCTGCACCTTCGGAGAACACCAGACTAACTAACACGATATCCTCTCCATCTATAGCGCTTCGGTTGCCCTCGCCGCCCCGCACTACCCCGGCGGAGAGAACTACGGCACGGTCGTGCCGTTCCCGTCCGGCTGCCCGGCGTCCTGCCTGGCCGGCTGCGCTTCGGTGCTTGCCTACACGGTGACGGAGACGGAGACCGAGACCGAGGTCTACACGTACACCGTCACCGAGACCGAGACCGAGCCGTGCCTTGTGACGTCGGTGCTGCCGACGCTGATTGTGTCGTCCAGCGAGAGCACCTCCTTCACCCTGCCCGTGCCGACCTCGGCCTCGGTTTCCAGCGGCCGTCCTCCGTGCACGCTCCGTGGCAACACCACGGTGTCGCGCCCTACCGCTGGCCCCACCGGGTCTATCCCGCTGACCGACCTGACTGCGTCGCCGTCTGACGGGCCGGCCAGCTCGTCCGCCACCAAGACCGAGACCTTTCCTACGTCGTTCCCCATCATCACCGATTGGTTCACCCCCAGCAGCTCCACCGAGGAGGGTATCCCGACTTTCTCCTCCTCCTCACCAGTCGGAGAGTCCAGCTCTGATGCTACTGGAACCTCTGGAACCCACACTGGCGAGCACGGCGAGTCGACCGCTCCTGGCGTGAGCACTGCGCCCACTGCCGTCACTAGCGAGACTGAGGGCGTCCCGACTTTTGCGTCCACCTCGGTCCCCGTGTACTATAGCTCGGAGGCTAGCAAGTCGGAGTCTGTGTCCGTCACCCGTGTGACCAGCGTCAGCCCCGAGATCCCCACCGAGTCCGCCGAGTCGGTGTCGTCGACCACCACCTGGGACTTCACTGCCTTCACTTCGTCTGCGTCCGCCGCCAGCTCCGTGGTAGTGCCCGTCTCGCAGACTGAGTCGTCTAAGCCTGTGATCTCTTCCTCGGCTAGCCCCGTTTGCGACAACCCGTACGGATGCTACGAGACTGAGGGTATCAGCACTGACATCAGCTTCGAGACCGAGACTGAGGAGGTTTCCTGGGTCTCCAGCAATAGCCCTGTTACCGCGGAGACGTCGGGCGAGGTCCCGGTCCCGACCACCACGTCGACCTCCGAGCACGTCCACGAGTCGTCGTCGGCCACCTCGGAGGCCATCCCCGTGGTCACCAGCTCCGAGACTTTCATTGTGGAGCCTACCACGTCGGCGCCGGCCCCGGCGTCCTCCTCCACCGAGACGGAGATCGCCGAGCCGACCACCACGACCAAGATCTGCAACAACCCGTACGGCTGCTACGCGCCGTTCCCCGGGTTCCCCGACAGCTCGGACGCGCCGTTCCCATTCCACAGCAGCAGCGACCCGCTGACCTTCATCACGCTGACCCGCTCCGAGCACGTCACCGTCACCCTGTCGTCGGCCACCGGCGGCGGCGTCTCCTCGCTGTCGGGCACTATCTGGACCTCCACCGCGGTGCCGGTCGTTCCGTCCGAGACCGCCGAGGAGGCGGCCTCCAAGCCGAGCTTCACCACTCTTGAGACCGCCTACTCTGGCGGAGCGACTGTCACGGCCGTGACCGATGAGGCTTCCCCCACGGCGGTTGTCTCTGGCGAGACCACCACGGCCGAGGAGCCGGCCACCACCACCGACGCCTTCGTCATCCCGGGATACCCCGGCGGTGGCGGCTACGAGCACGGTGGATACGCGGGCGTTCCCCCGTGGTACCGCAGTGCCAAGCACCGCAAGGGCTTCCCGTTCCGCTTTGGAAACTGGCAGTAAATGCCGGCGGGTTCCGAGCGAAGCACTCGCTGTGTTGGTGCGGTGTAATCGGCCGGCGGGAGTGAGTTCGCTGTAAGTCAGGACTGTGTCCGTGATGTTGCTCTCCATCTTCCCTTTGTGAAATGGTCGACTGTGACCCTACCGTTCATTCTAGAATAAGGATTTCCTTTATTTCTTTGTTTGTTTTTGAGGCTCGAGTTCGCCACTGGTCCCCTGCTACATATTAACTGGATTGACAAGCTTGCCTTTTCGGCCAGTAGAAGAGAGGGGCAATCAGCAGGTAATACGTGTGTGTGGGATCAGGGGCGGAACTTGGTGATAATGGATTTCATTCAATAGAAAACAAAACAATCCTACGCCGAGCTGTCTGCAAAATTTCATGTGCCCTCCGACCCAGTATCGAAGTCGTCCTCTCGTGTCGTGTATCGATTTATGCTGCTTTTAGTTCTACTCTTGCTTTTTCAACGACATTCTAAACTCGGCACAGGGCCGCACATATGAATGGACCTTGTGGCGGTTGTGTGTTAGTTGTTCGTAGGCGTAGGCGAGGCCGATGAGTTTCGCTTCGTCGAAATGGCGGCCGAGGAACGACAAGCCAAACCTGGATGCCTCAGATCGGTTAATATCAGGCCTAAAGTCTGAGTCTGTAGATGGTTATAAGCACTTACGGAACATTCGGTCCAGTGGCTACTAGGTTGCCTCTGGTGTTCATTACCACCTCGGCATCCGGCGGGTGGAACCCCAGCGGCACGGTGATAATCGGCGCCCCGATACCGGCCGCAAAGGACGACGCAACATCTGTTGGTATGATCACAGCATCCAAGCTATGCCGATCCAGCGCACCAAGCAGGCCACCTTCACCTCCTAACAGTACCTGCTCGTCCCGGGCCTCCTGGAACCGCGGATCGGTGTTATCAAAGCCCGCGAGCGCCTCATCCCACGTCTGCACGTCCCGCGAGGGAAACTCCTCCAGCGGCTCGTTGACGGTGAAGTTGCGCACGTCGGTAAGTGAGAGCACGTTGTGCGGGTTGACCGTGAGCTGGGCGAGGTAGTCGGCGAGGTTGACCAGGAAGTCGGCCTTGAGCACGGTGAGTTCAGCCGAGGACTCGACGAACTCGGCGAGGCGGGTGAAGTTAGCCTCAGGCTCAATGGAAGCTCCAGCGGCGGACATCACGCCGACGGCCTCTATAAAAGCGTTCAGCACAACGTCCTGGTCGATAAAGTCCAGCACGTTCGCAGCCACGCCGAGCCGCGCACCCTGGAGCGCATCGGGCCGGCACGCGGCGACGTAGTCCGGCAGCGCGGGGATGCCGGTCTTCGGGATCTGGGAAGTGGCGGGGTCGTCGGGGTCGAAGCCGGCGATGGCCTGCAGCACGATGGCGGCGTCGCGCACGGTGCGGGTCATGGGGCCGATGGAGTCCTGGCTGGCGCTGATGGGGATCACGAGGGCGCGGGAGGTCAGGCCGACGGTGGGTTTGATGCCGACGATGTTGTTGCGCTGTGACGGGGAGACTATGGAGCCGTCGGTCTGTGGGGATGTTAGTGGTATTCTGAGATAGAAGTTATACCGGAAAGGGTCGCCGGAGATCGGAGTGTCGCCGGGACCGGCCCCCACTCCGGAGAGGAGGATGTCAGGGAGAAAAGAAGGAAACTCATCTCGGTTCCTAGTGTAACAGCAGCAAGACCCAAATCAGCCGACACTCCACTACCGCTGGAACTTCCACTAGGATCCTGGCCCTGGATATAAGCAGCAAAGACTTGGCCGCCGTGGGCCGACCAGCCGCTGTTCGAGTTTGACGAGCGCCAGTTGGCCCACTGGCTGAGGTTGGACTTTCCGATGATAACCGCCCCGGCAGCACGCAGCTGCTTCGCCATGAACGAGTCTTTCGGGACCTTGGCGCCGAGGAGCGACAGAGAGCCGGCTGGAGGGTGTCAGTTTAACTATCTTGAGGTAAGTTGAGTAAGTGAGCATGTAGGGGACGTACCGGTGTTGTTCATCTTGTCAAAGGTGGCAATGTTGTTCTTGATTAGGATGGGAATTCCGTGGAGAGGGCCCCGGATCTTTCCACTGGCCCTCTCCAGGTCGAGTTCGGCGGCGATGGCCAGCGCGTCCGGGTTGACCTCGGTGACGGCGTGCAGGTCCGAGTTGACCTCGGCGATGCGGGCCAGGTATTTCTGAGATATTCGGTGTCAATATTTGGAGCTGGACCTGTGTGGAGTCCCCATCTTCGTAGATATACGCCCGTCTATGGAGTTCGCACCTCGACAAGCTGCACGCTCGTGAAGAGCCCCTTCTCCATGGCGCTGGAGAGGTCATCGATGGTGGCATTCGCCAGACTTGGGAAGTTGGAGAGGTCTCTTGCTGTGAATTCAAACAGACGGTCAAAAAGGATAACTCTCTAATATTCAAGATAACTAACGAGACTCCAGGAATATCAAAGGGGACTCGGGGTATGGAACAACGAACCCAATGAGAGCGCCACGGCCTGGCACGACAGTATCGCCAGGATCAGAGCAACCCCGCGAAATAGAGCTGTTAAACTGGCCATAGTGAAAGGCCTGAATGGCCTCTGTAGTAATGGATATATCAGGAGAAAGTCAAATGGGTCAACTTAGTGTTGTTGTATATCGCAAGACTCGGGACGAGGAGATTGTGGCATCTAATCATGTGTTGATTCTTCTATATATCTAACTAGCGGTGAGTAGCTGGGCGGAGTCCTAGATAAACACCGCATACTCATCACCTGACTCGAGCACGTTATGTCACGTGACCGTGCTCCCGTAAGAGTGCTATATACTGCCGCACACCCCTATCTACGTACGGTAACGAAGTAGATAACTAAGAAGATAGTACCGAAGTGCTAGGGATAAGTAAATAAATAGGTAAGCGAACGCTTAATAGGAAGTAAGGATATACTATAGATATACCGGCGGCTAGGAAGCCTATTAAATAGAGAAATAAAGAATATAGCTAGATTAAAAGCGTCTGACCCGTACTTACTAGAGTACGAATAACTATTTAGAATAAAGAAAGAAAAGGAAAAAATATAATTATATAGTCCCTAAATAGTTTACTTACCCGGGAGGGAGCACGATTACTAGCCGAAATAATACTAAGAGAGCGTAGGCTAGGCTATAGAAATATATTAACGAGCGTACGTACCGCTAGAGCTATTAATAAAGGAAAAGAAAAGAGAGAGGGGGGGGGGAGGTAAAAGTATATAAATACGATCTCCTACTTACTACCTTTAAGTTCTATTTCTTCCTTTATTCCTATTAACTAATAAGATATCTATTATAAAAACTCCTATAAGATAATAGAATACTAGATAAAAGCCTTCCCGAGATTACGATATACCTAAATATAAGCTACCTACTATAGAGATAGCGCCGAAAGGCTTTAATACTCTTAAGGAGTTTATACCTTATAGGCGCTACCTCGAGTCCGTTACTTCTTATAAGAGTAGTAGCGCCTACTTTATAAGGCCCGCTAGAGTAAGAGCTTTACGGTATTACCGTTATAGCGCTGGTAGGAAGTACGAGCCCTAGTAAGTTCGAAGCTTAGCGCGAAGGCGAGACCGGAAGAGAGAGGTACTAACTACGAATAAGTAGCTTATCGTATATCGTACCGCTCGTACGCCCGTTTATTAAGACGTTACGGTAAGATGGGGCTACGCGCGGAGAGGTAATCTCCTTAGGTCACGCGGTAAAGGAGATACTTACTATCAACGAGTACGAATTCGATTACTCACGTAAAGCCGAGCTATAGCGCCGGGATTTACGGAAGGATAGTATTAAGGTACCGCGAGCTCTCGAAGATATAGAGATTCTAGTTATATCTAGTAAACCCTACCGCCGCTCTATAAAGCGACGGTTTACCGAAATTTCGGATTATCTTAAGTTCTAAGAATACGGAGAAAGGGAAAAAGGAACGCCGAGGCGGATAGAAGAAGGAAAAGGAAAACTTAGTAGAATTAGTATTAGGCCTTACGGACCCGTTCGTATATAGACTATAAATTTAGGAGAGTATAGAAATATTCGAATTTTTATCGATTTAAAGCCTTAGTAAGCCCGTTTACGGGTATTTCTAATATAGAGATATACTTTACGAGACCTTTACTTCTATTAAACTACTCCTTTATCTATATATTATAGATATCGACGTGCTATAGACGAGTATTTACTTAAGAGGAGGTATCTATAACTAGGCGTATAATCTATATATTATCGTAGCCTACCGTTAGAGGCGTAGTTAAGTAAACGCTAATAGAGTTTATTAGGCGGTAGAGAGTAATACCCTCGCGTATTATTAAGCTTAGAGCTAAAAGCTCTATTTCCGTCGTTAACGTAGTAATTATTTACTATTTAGCGGCCTTCTATATAACGGGACTACTAAGTATAGTTACTAGAAAGCCGTTTAATAAACGTCTCGTATCTAGGACGTCTACGAATAAAGTATTATTATATATAAGTATAGAAAGATTTATCTTACTATAGAGCTACTTAACTAGGATATCGATAGTAGGTACTCTACCCCCTATAAGGTCGGAAGCGGAGTAGTAGATCGCGAAGAAACGTTTATTATAAAGATATCGAATAACTTAGTTAATAGTAGCTATATAGTTAGGGCCTAGGTTTTAAGTAAATTAAGTAAGGTTAGAAGCTACGAACGCGATATCTAGACGTAATATAATAGCCGTATATAGGATCGACCCTACCTTCTCGAGGAAGAGCTTTATATAGGCTAGCGAAGACTTACTAGAGAACGGCGGGTAGGATATAGGATATAGATAGGAGTCCTAACCGGTATTAAGACTAAAGCGCTATCCGATCTTCTCGATATAGGCGTTATAAGATAGCTATAGGCGCTAGGTCGCTCTATTATAAATAATATAAAGGCTTAAGAAAAATATAGCGGACTTTTCTTTACGTATATTAAAACGTAAAGAGAGCTATTTAAGTATAGCTTCGTATTCGTCTCGTAAGTTAGGCGTATAGCTAACGAGGATATCGTCTACGTAGACGAGAAAGTAGATAGTCTTATATAAGTTTATCTACTAGTAGGGGTCTTACGTAGAGCGTATAAGCCTTAACGCCTTAAACTCCTCTAATAGAGTATCGAACTAAAGAATTAGGGATTCGCTTAAACCGTATAAAGCTCTCTTAAGAAGAGCTATATAATTAGGGTAACGCTTACGAAGAGGTTTAGGTAGTTAAATATAAATCTCTAAATTAATATCCTCTAGAGAGGCGTTTAGAAAGGTATTAGAGATATTAAACTATATAAGCTTAAGGTTAAAAAGAGTAGCGAGCGTAAGGAATAAGCGTAGTAAGCGCGATACGAGTATCGTAATATACGTATTTAACGCGGAAACGTCTTACTTATTACCTTATATTACGTAACGAGCTTTAAAACGTGTAATTTCGCTATCTTTACTAAGCTTATACTTCTAAACTTACTTAGTAGGAATAATACGTTAGTTACTTAAATAAGGAACTACTTCTTATATACCTTTACTCTTAAGTAAAGTTATCTTAGATTAGTTAGCCTTAAGAAATTTATTCTAATATAAGTAAGCTAATATACTACGCTAAGTAGTTAGTTCTAGGGCGTAAACGTACGAAGGGCGGACTTTAAAAGATACCGCCGTAGCGAAGGATACGTATAGCGGCTTAAAAAACTCCCGTAAGTCTAAGTAAGGTAATAAGCTATACTCCTTAAGCGGGAAAATAGAAGCGTGGTCCCGTTTACTAAGGAGCGGCCTAATAGCTTTAACGGCCGCTAGGCTAATATAATAAGTAGGCGGGCGCCTATTTCGAGGTAGTAACTAGCGCCGAGCGGAATACTTAAGCGCGCTTTCTACTTATATTACGGGAGCTTATTTTAAAGAAATAAGTATCGGAGGCTTAACGGGCGAAGTAGCTAATATAGTGCGGTTACGGAGTTATAACGACTAGCGCTAAATAGACCGTAAGGCCTACTTATCTACGCTCGTTACTAGCGCCGAAAGAACCCGATCCGAAGAAGCGAGTATCGGGGGCTTAGTAGGCCCTTCCTTAAAGGCGGAGGAAGTTACTTAGGCGTCGAAGGAATCTCTTACGAGATCGAGTAATATTATAATATCGTTAACGTAATTAGGGTTAGCGACTAGTCTCGCGTCGGGAGACTCTGATAGAGTATATATACGACGGTATTTAAGCTTTAAAGCGATTAAAGGTATAGAATATATAAACTAGGGTATAGTACTCGTGCTTATAGAAGACGTTAGGCTAGGGGTACGCTTAATAGAGTTCCTAATAGAGGGTGCGTATACCCTAGCGGGTATAGAAAACGAGGCTAGGGGATAAACTATAATATATAGTATATATAGCGTTAAAGGGTACTATAGGCCGTATCCCGAAGGAAGATTTACTTCTGGCGTAGTAAGACGCCTAGAAGTAGTGGTCTATAGGTTAGTAGCTTTAGGTAAGGCTAGAGGAGAGGCCAAAGTCTAACTAAATAACGGTATAGGAAGTCTTTCGGAGTGCTAGATTCCTTTATTAACGTACTTAAAGAAAGGTAAGGAGTCCGCTTATAAGTATAGATCCGGAATTTCTAATACTCTAGCGAGCTTAAGAGCCTTAGCTAGCGAATACTCTTCTTAGGGTCTAGATTTATCGTAGAAGAGGTACTCGTTAAAGCGAATATTACGAGTACTAATAACCTTATTAAGAACGGGGATTTAGATATAAAAGATATTATACGCTATATAGCTAATTAAATAGCTAATATACGCGTAAGGAGAGGCCTTATACTAGCGACGATTTTAACTAAGTTCCCGGCGCGTTTAAAGAGGATAAGCTTTATAGCCGTACGTATATACGCCCTACTAGTCGCTAGCGAGATATATTATACGCTCTTTAAAGCGCTCCGAGGGAGAGGAAGCGTATAGGGCGTAATAGGCGACGAGCTAAAAAGAAAGTAACTAATTTAAGGAGCGTTAGTTATAATATTAAATCGGTATTATATTATAGAGATATATAGTAGCGTAGATAGTCTCGCTAAGGAGTTCCCTTAGTAAGTAAGATCCCTTAAGTATCTTTATATATTTATTAAAGATAAGTTAGCTTACTCGCTTAGCGAGCTTATTAGGCTCGTAAGTCTACGGTAGAAAATACTTTAGGATAATACTATTATTTCTAGCGAAGATCTACTATAGTAACGGGGTAAAACCCTTTCTATTTACTATACCGGATTTATTATCTATACGAATATAGATAATAGGAATACCGAACTAGCGCTTAATACGCGCTACGAATACCTTAGCGTTAGCGATAGACTCTAAAGCGGTCTTTAACGCTTATAAGAACGCCGCGATATACCCCGAGTACTCGTCTACTTATATTTACGCTTAATTATATTTATTACTAGTAGGTAGCTAGAAAAGATTAATACCTAAGCGCTTAAATAGTCTAATAGCTTTATATATAGTAGGTAAGTAATTAATAACTTATATAGCGCTAGAGAGAGTATACGAAGCGTACTTTAGGACCTTTAGCGCGCTATTAGACGGCTTAACGTTAATCTACTTAAGTATATACTTAAGCGCGATTTTACTTATATAACTGGTACGTAAATACTAGATGGCCGCGGACGTATTACGAGGAATCGTACTTTCGTATCTTCCTAAGAGATAAATAAGCGAAGGCTCTAAGTTATAAGTAATACTAGCGAGCGATATATAATAGATAGCGCCTACTAGCGGTATATCGTCTACTCGTTCTATATAGAGTAGACTTCCGTCCGTAGGGAGCTTCTTAATAATAGTCGGTACCCCCGAGCGAGTAGTCTGAAAGGTATCGTTAAAGCCGTTATACTATACTCCGCTCGTACGAAGTATCTTCTAACTAACTATATTAAGGTAAAAACCCTTAACGAGCGCTATTCTTTTAAGATATAGGTTAGCCGCCTTATTAGAAGGGAGTTTAAAATAGTTAGCGAGTATATATTTACCTTAAGCCGTGATCGGAAAGGAGCTAAGACTAGCGTAGATAGCCTCGCCCGGCTTCGCGTTAATAACGTTAGTTAGTAGCGTACGGTCGTTAATAACGTATAGCGTAGAACTACTATTAAGAATAGTTAAGTTTCGAAAACGCGAATAACCGCTTAAATAGGAAGTTAAGAGCGTGACGGCTTACTTAGGTACTAGCTAGAAAATAACTATTCCTATTTAGTATTCGTTATCTAGTATAGTATTAACGGAAGGAACGGGCGGGTTAGGCGTAGTACTCGGGGAGGAGGTCTTTAGCGTAGAGGAACGACTACCTTAGCTTCTAGACTAGCCTCGCTTAGAATTAGATTATTACTTAGAAGGCGCGGTCGAGCTTTTAGTAGAGACTAGACGCTCTAGCTAACGACTTATAGCTCTAACTATATCCGGGCCCTCGGGTTACTTAAATATGGTACGAACCGTAGAGAAAAGCTCGTATGAGGGGGATTTAGTTATAATATATTCGCTTAATATACGATAAAAAGTAAAGTAATATTAAAAATTAAAGAAATAAGTTGCGCTTAGCTTATAGAAGTATTTAGCTAGCGTAGTAGAGGAAGCCGTAAAAGGCTACCGACTACCCGCCTAACCGGTAGTAGCTATAGCTACGTTAGAGCTCGTACGAGTATTAGTAAGACGTACGAGAAGTATATAAGAGATATCGTCTAAGCTAAAATTAAGAGTAACTTAGCGAATAGGGAATTTATTAGATAAATATCTACTATATTCGGGATCTATACTATTAATAAGAATATCGATAAGGTCCTATAACGCGACCTAACTATCTCGAATAAGCTATAGATACGGCGTATAAAGACGCGTTCTAATAGTACGCTAGGACTTAACCTAACGAACTAGGTCGCTAATAGTCTTAATAGTAGTAAGGACTATACGGTAAGTATTAAAAATACTTAATACGTCCTCGGTTAAGTTTTAACTATATATTCTACGAAGGTACGAGAGTATATATCGTAGGATATAGTCGCCTATACCCCTAAAGCGGGAATCGAACGCCTCCGTATACGTAAGGTCCGTTAATAAAGCGCGTATTATATCTAAGAGTATAGCGTACGTTAGGCCGGGGCTCGTCTAGGAAGACGCGAGACGAATATCGTACTTAAGGCCTTTATAGACGACTTTACGAATAAATTCGTGATAAGCCGGCTCGGACGTATACTACGTACTAATAAATAGATACTCGGTAACGGCCTAATTATATACCTCCTTACGCGTGCGAGTAATAGGCGGGTTAATAGCGAGCGCGTACGCGTTCGTATCCCTATTAGGGTTAACGAACTACTAAACGCTATATTAGGCTAACTAAGCCTCTATTATATCGATCTATAGAAACTACTTATCTAAAGATAAGAGCTTCGGAAGCGAGGAGGATACGGTAGGCGTTACCTAAAGAGCGTTTAGGACGTAAGAGGATATCGCGTATAAAGGAGGTAATTATTTGAGAATAGGACGACTAGATAAGGACGCTTAAAAGTTAGATATTTAAGTAAAAAAAAATTAATAATTTATCGTTAAAGGGAAGTTTCTAGATACTAATATAAAGCTCGAAGAGTAGAGTATATAAGTAAGAGAAAATCTATCTGGGCTTATAACTATAGTATCTAATTATATATTAATTCTTCTATATATCTAACTAGCGGTGAGTAGCTAGGCGGAGTCCTAGATAAACACCGCATGCTTATCACCTGACTCGAGCACGTCATGTCACGTGACCGTGCTCCCGTGAGAGTGCCATATACTGCCGCAGAGATTGTGGGAACTAAAGTAAATAAAATAGATAAAATTACAACGCCTGGGAATTTGCTTCGACATCCGGGGTTCATCGACTTCTTGTACTCTTGATCCCCGTTATAAAGTTTAGAGTTTAACCCCCGAAAATCAGTATGAACAGAGCCCTGCCAGAGACTGTTCGGGGTTCGTCATCAAGAGCCACCCCAGCAAGCTCGGAGTTTAGGCACGTTTATACTGGACCACAGACGCAGATAGAGCAAGCACAGTTACAAAGGCTTCATGTCATACCGTTGTATCACTTCCATGTCGCCGGTATCTCCAGGATCCCCTCTCTTCTGGTACATGCAACTCCAGCGTCACACTGCAAGCCACACATGCGACAGAAGCCACAGACGTCGAGATAACACCGGGAGTCCATTGAGTGCAGGGTGTGTGATCGCCGCTTCACTGCAAACAAAACCAACCGCCCTCGAGAGCCGAAATCTGGCTGTGGTCGGCGATGAGACGGTGATGTGCGTGGGGGGACAGCCGGGACACTAAGGGAACTGGAGCAAGCCACAGCAAAGGATCCAGACACTCTAAAGGTCCTGCGTGCAGGCGGATTGCGTGTTGGGCTCCTGATACTACAGCAAAGTCAAGATATACCTTCCTTATCATGCATATATATGTAGTAGTAATGACTAGTAGAGTCAATCACTATGAAGCGATCTAAACTCGTCTTGAAGGAGGGGTGATCGGCGTTATCAACCCTAACCTAATTGCTGAAGTAGTCAGACGGGACAAAGAAAATCAAGGGACCACCACAAACTCACGAGTGCATCTGGGGTGATCCTTCACCGGGACGTGGTCGGGTCATCCTTAATAGGCAGGTCAATGAGATGACTCACTGTCGCGTCAAGATTCAGCGGACCCAACCGCTGAGTTCTGTTCCTCGAGGCCCTGTTTATCCTCCAGGATCTCCTTGCAGGAGTTTTCTCGGTCAGGATACCCACACGTCTGGGCTGGGCGGGATTCCAATCCCCCGCAAATTCCGGGGGTTAAACCCTAATATCCGGACATTATCACGGCCCCGATGTGCACCTACAAAGTCCCCTGGAAAGTTGCAGGTGCTGAAATTCTCGATTGAAATCGCAAACAATAAGATTCCAAAATACCCGCTTCTGAATTCAGAAACAGAAATCTCGATCTCAGCTCCAGACCCTCTTTTGTTTCAAGCACGCTCCCCCTAGTCCGAATGCGGTATATTCCGAGTCTTTTCCGTGCGGCCTTCGTGTTTCTATATATATGAATTTTGATTTATCTTTTTTATTCCTCTCCCCATGTTTTTTTTCCTTTCCCTAGATCAGGAAAGAATCTCAGCCGAGCTTCTATTGTCACCGCCATCATGAACTGTGACGAGCTTCAGACCGGCCATCGCGCGCCGCAGTACCTTTTCAAGCGGCCACGGGCCCTGCAGTGGTACCACAATGGCCAGCTGCATAAAGAGAGCCACGAAGAACGCCAGGCCGGAAGGTTTGAGCTGTTCCTCGATCTACTGTGTGAGTTCCCCCCACCGAACGCAGAATCCCTCTGCCGTCTATCAAGTTCTAACCGGAACACGTACAGACGTCGCCATCGTCGCCAACTTCAGCGACGACCTCGCCGAGCACCCGGACGCCGCGCACCTGGCCAAGTACCTGCTCATGTTCACGCCGGCCTGGCACATCTGGGCCGACCTGCGCGAGATCATGAACTCGTACTACACCGACGACCTGGCCCAGCGGCTGGTGATCCTGTGGATGATGGCGCTGCTGGTGCTGTACGCCAACAACGCCCCGCTGGCTGACTCCGACCTGACAGCCATGCGCACCGCCGTTGCGGCATATGTCGCCGCACGGCTGACGGTAGTGTTGGTGTTCACCGCCACGTCGTTCGCCACCTTCTACCACCGCGTGCAGAACCGCCTGTTCGCCGGCTGCATCCTCGTCGGCGCGCTGTTCACCATCCCGCTGTTCTCGGCCGCCGTGTCGCTGACCGGCAAGGCGTGGGTCGTGGCCGCCATGCTGCTGTACGAGGAGATCACCTGGGGCCTGATGCTCAGCCCGTGGCTGAAGGCGAAGCTCAAGCTGACCTACAGCACCGCGCAGGACATTGCCCACGAGGTCGACCGCATGGCCGCCTTCTTCATCATCATCCTCGGCGAGTTCGTGTACGGCATTGTGGTCGGCAGTCCGGCGGGCACGGGACTGTCCCACGGCTACGAGAAGGCCGTGTGCACACTGACCATTGCCTTCTGCCTCAACTGGCTGTATGTGACCGGCGACGGCAGCCTGCAGGCCACCCACCCGATCCGCCGATCGGCGTGGACGGCCGGCGGCTTCTTCCTGCTGCACCTGCCGATGTCGGCGTCGTTCCTGATCGGCGGCCACATTTCCGCCATCAGCACCCGCCAGAAGCACTTCGAAGGCGGCCAGGCGTGGCTGCTGGGCGGCGGCTTCGGCATCGGCATGTTGTGTCTGTGGTGCTACAGCATGCTGTACCGCGCCGACGACGACAACGACCTCGTCATGGGCAAGATCCCGCGCACCGGCATGCGTCTGGTGGCGGCGCTGCTGCTGGTCATGTTCCCGCTGTTTGAGCTGACCACGCTGGAGTTCATGGTGCGCGCCGCCGCTGTGTTTGTGGTGGTCACGCTCTGGGAGACTGTGGGCGGGTTGATGCGGGGAGCGCAGATTTTCGAAAGTTGGGAGGACGGCCGCCATCCGCCCCAGGCGGTGGAGGGAGACCCGGAGGAGGGCCGGACCACGGCTCGGGAATCGGCTCCGGGCGGAGAACGGTCGCCGTTGTTGAAAAAGCCGGCGGGTGGCAGCAACCGCAGCTACAATGAGAATGGCAGCAGTTCGGCAACGAGATAGGGGAGTGTAATTTCCGACTGGAAACAGTTGAGAGAGACACATGATACTGTACTGAATGGATTCCAATTGTTTCTCTATTTATCGACATATAACCATGGAAGCAAGGCTTCTATCATTGAATGGCATCCCATATTAGCACGACAAGGCAAACAGAGCTCTTCAACCCTCACAGCCGTTTCTGAATCTCCACGATCCAATCGCGAACCTGGTCACAGACGATATCAGAAGTATCTGATGCAAAAAGATTCGAGAACAGTTAGTCAATGACACTAGTATTTCGTGATACTGGCAGAATAAGAACCTACAAGGATCAAGGCTGAACGAATGGGGAACCTTTCCGGTGTTGTCGATGAGAACCTCCATCGGCCGCGGGTTCTCCGCAGATTTCGGCCGGGCCGCCTCGTACTTGCGTCGGTGGTCGAGCCAGGCATCCCGCAAGTCATTGTTGATCCAATGGTCACTCTGGGCGTAGAACAAGAACATGTCTGGGGCTGGGCCGTTGAGTTTCTGCTCGCTCTCCGGAGTCGAGTCTCCGGCCTCTGACGCTCCGGGGCCCCACAAAGCCGGTCCCCAGACATCGTCCTGGATCTTCTCCAGCTCGTCTCCCGCTAGGTACAGCATCTCGGAGAAGCCATCCCGGCTCTTCAACATGCCTAGAGTGATCGCGGCCATCTCCGCGGGCATGCCCATAAGCAGGCCACACGCCACCGAGAGCGGCCACAGCGGGATCAGCCACAACGCCCACTGCAGAATGTGCGGCGCGGCGCGCATGACGCTGGGCGCGTGCTTGAACATCGCCGCCACCGGCGGTCCGCTCGGCGCGCGAGCAAGGAAGATAACGGTCGGAGTCAGCAGGATCGCGAACCGGATGTTCAGGTGCGCTGCGAACGGCGCGGGCGCGCGGCGGTGGCCGGCCATCAGCTCGGAGGTGATGAAGCTGCCCACCGAGTGCGCCATCATCACGACGGCATCAAACGGCGTTCCGGGCCGCGCCTGGTCGGGCGACGAGGCGGGCACGCGCAGAGACGCCACCGACTCGTAGCAGAAGGCCACCTGCGTCGCCAGGCCGGCTGGGGCGCTGACGGTTCCGTTTGCCGAGCGGGTGCCGAACGGCGGGTGGTCGACGTCCACAAAGCCGTACAGCCCCGTGCCGTGCACGTGGAACACGGTGTTCGAGCCGGCCGCGGCCTCCAGCGCATCAAGGCGGGTGCGCAGGCCGTGGAGAAAGCCGGCGTAGTAGCTGACAATTCCCGGGTTTCCGGGGGTGAAGAACACGAGGACGTGCTTGGCACCCGGTCGCGCCGGGCCCGTGCTCGGGTACGAAAGTGATTGCAGAGACATGGTACAGCATGGAGAGGTGGGAAAATCTGTCATCAATGCGCCCGGGATGAGCAAGGCCTGGGGCTGTGGGCTGAGAAATGATCTTCCGCCGCCGGGAGAAATCGGCGGAGGACGTGACAATAGCGGTGTACGCCGGAGACTCAATCGGAAGCTAGGGTTATTGGCGACGACTGGGGTTTGGATATAGGGTTACGTCTTAGTGTCCGAGACTCGGTATCCGGCGCCCATTCGGCTGACAACACCCCATTCGGGCGTTCATTCCGTGATCCGGGTCAAATGACTGGCCAGACCCTTGCACTCTCATCTTCGTGCCGGGTCTCGCCCGAACGTCTGCAGCAGAGCCTCAAATGCCATTATTATCCTGCCATGTGATTCTGCCGGAGCTGAAACATGAGGCTCAACCGCGAATTCTGGAGACCGTGCGATTTAGCCGGCCGGTGCATCCCTGGGACTCACCTGGGATCCCGTGACACTGGTCGTTCTCTCTCTACGAGCATCACGAGTGCTCGGAGATATGCGTACTGTATGCTCACGCTTGCCGAGGAGATTCAGGCACGAGCTGCGCGAGGGACGTGCAGAAGTAGCAACAAGGCTGAACAGATCACGGGGGGTTTCGCCGGGAGCAAGATATGCAAGGTGCAGAGGTGCAGAGGTGCAGAGGTGCCACGGGGTGCGTGGAATGTGGGGGGCCACGGTGGATAGGGGGAGGGTGTCGATAGCAAGTGGCAAGACAGCCAGACAGCCGGACGTCCAACATCCCACATGTTATACAGTGGACAAGCCTGCGACTACATATAGCCGTAATTGATGCAGGTGGGTAAAAAGCCGGAGAGCAGCACGCACCATGTGGAGAGAAACTAGAGATTGAGGCTCAAAATCACAGCAGGGTAAGTCCCGAATCTCCAGGTTGGGCACAGGCACGCCCGCAGAGCCTCAAAGTCCCGGTCTGGGAAGGACGACACGGCTCCAAACTGCCAAGACAGTCAAAGGCGGAAGAAGCCCAAGTGGAGTTTTACTCGTAGGTCGAAGGCATCTAGAAGACGATGGTGGCCGAGATGACCAAGACGCCATTCCGGCACTCTCCAAGACGAATGGCTTGTGTAGAAAATGGGTGCATTTAGATACTTGGGTTGTGTATAGACATAACAAGTGCGTACGAAATATTGTACGTGATAGCGATACAAGACGTGGCGGGTTCCCCCGGAGCCGGTGTTCATGGCATTTCTTCCTGCGGTGGGCGTTCAGCAACTTGAGCCACTACCCGACGAAGATCTGCCTCGGTGTGTAAGTCACGTTTAACAGAAGGTGTCTTCTCACTAGATGAGTTGTTTGCGCAGCGTTCCCCCAAGAAAGCATCGCCCTCATCATCACTGTCGCTGTCGTTGCTGCTCTCGCTCTCCTCGCCTTCATTGGTTCCCCGGCACCGTTCCGGAGCATGCCCCCCGCCCCCGTACTTATTGATTATCTCCGTTCTGGTCATCAGCATAGCCTTGTGTGTGTCTCCTTCCTCCCCCAGCTGAACAACGTAGACAACGCGGCTACGACCGGCAGTGGTCAGCGCCTTCACGCCGAAGAGGAGAGCCCAAACGAATCTCATAAAGAGAAATTGGGGTTTGTTTCCCCTGAGTCGACGGACTACAACATTATACAGGCCGGGCATTGTACTCGGAGGCCATGTTTCTCGTAATATGGGCGACGAACTTCGGAGGCCCGGAGGTGGCCTCGGTCTCCGGGGCGGTCTCGGTCCCGGTGGTGGTCTCCGCCCCGGTAGTGCCGGACCGCTTCGGGACAACGGCAAATAGCGCCGACCAAAGATATTGTGTACATCGCTACGGAGATAGCTGGAGTTGGGGCTGTTTTGGATCCCATCCGGCTCCCCGGGTATCCAGTTCCGAGAGACCCAAGCGGTTTCTTCCATCATACCACTCGGGGGGAATGTTATCGTGAGGGAACTTCCAGCCTCGAAAGCTAGATACTACCGTGTAAGGCGTGGTACTCTCGCCGCCAACGTGAAGATAATAGTAGTATAGTTGAGTCCGGACACCGTCAAGTGGCACGTCCACGGGGTGCTCGCCAGCCTTGTCACTGGAGAGTCACCGGTCAAAGGCCGTGTTGGCAATGATCTGGCACGCCGTAAAGGCGGTTCTAGTGAACAACCGGGCCGGTCGCTGTCAGCTCCGGCTAGCCGGGGCAGGGCCAAAGGGACTTGAAGAAGACTTTCTACGTAACGTCCTAAACGACGATATGAATCATGAATCATGAAAGATGTCGTCGTCTTTGTCAGGGCCAACCTGAACAGTAGCAAAGTGAAGGACTGGCCAGACCCTAACCCTAACCACAGTGATCGCGCAGACTCTCTCTCCCACCATATTATTAGCAGATGTCTCCTTAAGTCGGACAACGGCGGGCCCGCGCATTTTGGGGCTGAATTTTTGTCGCTGGTCGGAATGGACAAAGCCCGACGAGGGGACGTATGGGCCATTCAGGCTGAATGAGATTCGCTGGCCCACATGGGGGGCTTGTGACTGAATGGGGAGAGTTTCCCACACATTTACATCCACATCCGGGGGTTGAAAGGCGCGAACAATCCCCGGATCTGAGGATTGGAGAGTACGTACTGTAGTGTATGTATTGTCCTTCTTGGGCTGTGTGGTTATTTGGAGAAGTGGGTTTTTATTCCGTTTGGTTACGGATGAGTGAGTTCCGGCGTTGTTGGAGAAGGCCGGGCTCAACTGAGAGTTCTGGGGAACTTGAGCAAGCGAGTGGGAAAGTGAAAGTGAAAGTGAAAGTTGTGAACCTCATGAAACGAAGCAGCAGCATAACCGCACATATCACAACCACAGTGAGTGGGGGAATAAAGGCCTGGTCGGTGGGCGGAGATCGCGGCAAGGGGGGGGCGTGTGAACTGGACTCACGGCGGCCTGCATTTCACAGGCATCTGTAATTAATTTGCACAGACGAGGGGGACTGAAGACCACTACCGGTAGCGAGATATTAGGGGAGTGTGCCCACGGAAACCCAGAACTGAACACCACACACCACACACCGTCCGACCCGACTTACACGCCCGCAAACCCATCCTGATCAGGACCACCAGCCACGGTGTACGAACACGCCACTGGGGGACGGGCGACTGGAATGTTGACCGAAGAACCCTGGGACTACAGTACAATACAGTACAGTACTAGATATGTCGAGCGTGGTGGGAAGCCCGAAAGAACCCACATTTGGCCACCCAAAACCGCTCTCCACGTTGTAGTAACCCGCACCGATCTCCAGACTGCAAAAGCAGACCAGTCATGCTATGGGGGATACAAGCGGGGGGCGAAGAAGAGGATAAATGGGAAATATGCAGACCATGTCTGTCGTCTGGGTTCTGCAGACAATGTTCAGCGTGCAGAGAACACACCACCACCACCAAAAGTCTACGTGCAGCCCAACTCTGCTGCTGCGGAGTATAGCCGGGGCCTGGTGCCTGACCTTAGCTGTTTATAGCGGGGGAATTGGAAGAATTGGAAGAGTTGGAGGAACAGCAGAGCTTGTTGGAGGGGAAAAGTACGTCACTGGGCCGGGAGCTGCTGGGTCTTTATGTAGCTGTGGTCCTGCAGCTACTCGATGTCTTCTTCCCCTCCATTGTCTTGCTTCTGTTCTCATTCCCTCTTCATTCTGTTCCTCTCCCCTTCCTCTCTGTAATTCACTATAGACATCTCTTGTCTAATCTCTTGATACCTCCCACCCATTCCCTCTCACCCCCATTCACAGTATACACACTCACAATCATGCGGTTCCGCAATGGCATGTGGCTTGTGGCCCCCGACAAGAAGGTCGAGTATGCTGAGCAGATCTACGAGACCACTCCCAGCCCCGCTGGCGATGCCTTGAACCTGCTGTGCCCGACTCGGACAATCCGCGGCCGCGGTGATACCCTCAACCTGCCGACGGTAACTATGGTACGTTACTCGTGTATATAGCATAGCAAACCTGTCGCTGGCTGGCCATATTGTGAACCCCAACTAACCCCCGCACCCCCCTCTACAGGACATCAAAGCCGAGTTTGACGGAGTCATGTCCGTTGAGGCCACGCACTGGTCCGGCGAGGTCCAGCGCGGCCCGTTCCCCGAGCTGTTCCCCGACGGCAGACCGGCGGCCCCGACCACGTCGATCACCACCTCCGAGGCCGGCACCACGCTGACGTCGGGCGCCATCGCCGCCACCGTCACGCCGGAACTGTCGACCTTCCGCGTGCAGTTCCACGCCGCCGGCGACCGCAGCCGCCACCTGACGTCGCTGGACGAGCGCAGCGTCGGCTTCGCCTACTCGCCGGCCCCGCCGACCCCGTACGAGACCAGCGACATGCGCAACTACCGCCACTGGATGTTCGCCCAGACCACGCTGTCGGTCGGCGAGGGCGTGTACGGGCTCGGCGAGCGCTTCGGCGCCTTCAACAAGGTCGGCCAGGACATCTCGCTGTGGAACGCCGACGGCGGCACCAGCTCCGACCAGGCCTACAAGAACGTGTCGTTCTGGATCTCGTCGCGCGGCTATGGCGTGTTCGTCGACACTATGGCGCGCGTCGACCTGGGCGTCGGCTCCGAGCGTAGCTGCCGCGTGCAGCACAGCGTCGAGGCCCAGCGCATCAAGTACTACATCATCTACGGCCCCACCCCCAAGGACGTGCTGCGCCGCTACAGCCTGCTGACCGGCAAGCCCGGCAAGGTGCCGGCGTGGAGCTTCGGCCTGTGGCTGACCACCAGCTTCACCACCAACTACGACGAGACCACGGTCAACTCGTTCCTCGAGGGCATGAAGGCGCGCAACTGCCCGGTCGACGTGTTCCACTACGACTGCTTCTGGATGAAGGCCTTCCGCTGGACCGACTTTGTGTTTGACGCCGAGCGCTTCCCCGACCCCAAGGCGCAGATCGCCCGCCTCAAGGCCTCGGGCCTGTGCAAGAAGGTGTGCGTGTGGATCAACCCGTACATCGCGCAGAACGGCGCCGCCTTCAAGCACTGCGCCGACAACGGCTTTCTGATCAAGCGCAAGAACGGCGACGTGTGGCAGTGGGACCTGTGGCAGGCCGGCATGGGCGTGCTGGACGTGACCAACCCGGCCGCCGTGGCCTGGTACAAGGAGTGCCTGAACAAGCTGTTCGACGTCGGCGTCGACAGCCTGAAGACCGATTTCGGCGAGCGCATCCCTGCCGACGACGCCGAGTACTTTGACAAGTCGGTCGACGTCGGCAAGATGCACAACTACTACGCCTTCGCCTACAACAAGATCGTGTACGAGACGCTGCAGGAGCGCTACGGCAAGGAGGAGGCCGTGCTGTTCGCGCGGTCGGCGACCGCCGGCTCGCAGCGGCTGCCGCTGCAGTGGGGCGGCGACTGCGAGTCGACGCCCGAGGCCATGGCCGAGAGCCTGCGCGGCGGCCTGTCGCTGGGCCTCAGCGGCTTTGCCTGGTGGAGCTGCGACATTGGCGGCTTCGAGGGCAGCCCGCCGCCGTGGATCTACAAGCGCTGGGTCGGCTTCGGCCTGCTGTGCTCGCACAGCCGGCTGCACGGCAGCGGCTCGTACCGCGTGCCGTGGACCATTGACAACGACGACAAGACCGACGAGGGCGCGTCGAGCACGCTGGCCAAGTGGGCGGCGCTCAAGAACCGGCTGATGCCGTACCTCTACGCGCAGGCCATGACGGCCATTGCCGAGGGCCTGCCGCTGTCGCTGCGCGCCATGTTTGTCGAGTTCCCCGACGACCCGACGTCGTACTACCTTGACCGCCAGTTCATGATCGGCGACAGCCTGCTGGCGGCGCCGGTGTTCGAGGAGTCCAACGAGGTCAACTTCTACCTGCCCAAGGGCCGGTGGACTTCGTTCTTCACCAACGAGGTCAAGGCGGGTCCGGGCTGGTTCCGCGAGAAGCACGGCTTCGGCTCGCTGCCGCTGTACGTGCGCGAGAACACCATCCTGGTGCTGGGTTCCAAGACGCCGGCCGTGTCGGGCCCGGTGTACGACTACGCCGCCGATGTCGAGGTTGTGCTGTACGAGACCAAGGAGGGCGCGAAGACCACTCTCGTGGACAACGAGGGCAACGAGGTTGCCGTCCTTGAGGTTGGTGCTGATGGAAAGCTTACGTCGACTGCGGCCCTGAAGGGCTCGTTTGCCGTCCAGGAGGCCGGAAAGGGCCGGTCTCTGGAGGGAGATGCTGCTGTGGCCATTGAGTCTCTGGAGGTTTAAAGCCCTGAAGTCTGGAGTGATGAAGAAAAAGACCTGATGTATATAACCCCGAACCCTAAATTGATAGATCATGAACAAGATAATTATTTTGAATGAATGGCCTGAGTGCCTTGCTCGTCTCTTTGCTGATGCTTGCTGTTTGCTGCTGTGCTGCATCGGTCTTCGTAGAGCGCCCGTTTGTTGCGGCCAACAAGCTTCGGAAAAGGGCCTTCTTGCGACCGAGATTTCCGCCCGTGGCCAAAATCCCATCCTCAAGAATCCGTCCATCCGGAGCCATGTGTGGCACTCTGATCTTGACGAGATACACACAAGGCTAAACTGTACTGCACTGGACATCCATGAGCCCCTCACCTACGCCTTCATATGGTTAGCGAGATATCACCGAGCGTGACAAATCGGAGTTGGAGAGTTCGGATCTAGCGCTCCAGGCAGGCAATCCCGACCTGCTCCAACATCGTGATTGGGAAGAGCTTCACGACACGGACGAATGCCAATGGCATGACCTGTGGTACCCCAAGTGAGACACACACCCGGAATCCAGCGTCGTTCGCCAGGGTAAGTCGTAAGGAGCAACACCACACTCAATGAGGCTCTTCGTCGCACGTCCCAAGACAGAAAGTGCATGCATCCTCCCTCTGTCTCTCTCTCTCTCTCTCTCTCCCCCCCTCTCTCTCTCTCTCTCGCGCGCGCGCCCGCCCCCTCTCAGTCTATCTGCCCACGCACGCCCACCCACCATCTCATTACCAATGCATGGCCTGTGGCCTCTGGTGTGCCACACGCACCGGGTAAATGCCAAATTTGCCTTTTTTGACAGAATCAGGGCTAGTGCTTAGACATGATAGTCCGGACACTCCGTCGGTTCCTAAGTGAAATGCTGTCGGAGTCCCATGGCAAACGCCCCCCCCCCCCTCACTAGGGTTAACGGGCAGCAAGTTAGGGTTGATCACCAGTCCGGCGGCTTTGGGTGTACAGTGTGTCCGCGCACGGCTCTTAATGTCCTGACAAAGCCTGTCAGACGATTTCGGCCCGATCCAGAAGTTCGGAGCCGGGGGGGCGTGTGGCTTTCTTCTTTCGCTCCTTCTTTCGTTCTTTTTCGTTCTTTTCTGCCCTTCCTTCCCTTTCTTTCTTTCGTCTTTGGCCGCAAAATCGTTAGCGTCGGAGTCCGTTTGGGACACTTTAGCGCTAACCGGCTAAATAGCCGCGTGGCCAAAAACACTCTCCTGGTCCTTCTGCCTGCTTTTCATCTATTTCTGTTCATCCATGTGTGGCGGATTGTGTCTGGGGATGTCTGTTCTCCTGTTTTATTCTCTTTTAATGGTCTTTTAGTGGCCTTTCATGTATGCTTGCCGCAGAGCCTCAGCTTGGCTTTCTGGGTGATATATGAGCGTCATTATACCATGATCGTCGGATCGTTACCGAGCTATATCCGTCATCGTCATCTGGCTTACAGCAAAAAGGTCTCTGCGTGGATAGGTATCGTGAGAGACGGTCATCTGACCAGACAACGTGCTCTTCTCTTTCGTATCCTAGCTCTCCGCATACAGACGCTCAATTTCCACGTACGAGCAAAAGGGTGATAGGTACCTCGGCCCACTACGTGTCTTCCCCCAAATTCTGGTGTACCTTTCGACTCCTCGCCGTGTATTTCCTCCAATAACAAACCGTCAGACCCTCTCCAACGCACCACCACCCCCCTGCCCCCCACAGAAATTTGCAGCAGAATCGGTCCTTTTGTCAGGCCGGAATGCCTGTCCGTCGGTCACACTTCGTTCTCTAGGCTTGAGGATGTTCTGCTCCCTCCTTAGGTCTTACTTTTTGGTCTTCCAGTTGTTCGGTTGTGTTCACTGTGGCGAGATATCGTGGTGTTTTGGCCTCTCCAACTTTTGTGTTGCATTTTCCATCTGCATGGTCACCACCACTGCCGCACCAATCAGTCATTTGCGATTTGCCGTGTTGTTGGCCAGATCAGACGACACACAAGCAAGTTGTGCAAAGCAACCGACCTTGACCTGTTTGCGCTTTCTCGTGCCGGAAATCCGGGAACCCCTCAGGCTTGGGCCTCAGCACCGCTTTTTGAGGCTCTTCGTCTAGCGTTGCCCTGCACTGGCGTTTAGAATGGATACAGAGCCCACTGGTGATCGGGCGCCCCTTGGTGCTAAAAGTCGCTGTCCCACGCCTAGCTAAGGCGGTCGGATTGGGGAGGGGGGTGGGAGAGAGAAGTTTTCAAGCTCGTCTGGTGAGGGCAGGTTCACGCTGTGCTGTGTTACTATTCACACACTTCTTAACAGATATGAGGCTCAAAACCCGGCTGACCTTATGGGCCCACGGATATCTCACTCCAGATTTCAGAAAATTGGATAAAGAAAGAGTGGATTTAAAGTTGGGGATAAATATACTCTTTTAGAGTTAGTTCGACCCTCGCTAGGACGTGACCTGTTGGACACCAAGTCTTTGTGACGTGCACGCCCCCCTCCCCTCCCCTCCGAAATTTCACCATCACTCTGCCTGAAAAACGTGCGGACGGGGGCCGCCCGGAGTTGATTCGCCCAAGCCCCGGTAGCACCGACGATCCTGGCCCAATCCTATAGCAGAGTAATGCCGAAGGCACGACGCTGTGGTGGTACTGGTGGACTCACTCACCCAATATGCAGCGGGCGGCATTTGGGTACGGGATGGATTTCATATACCGCTTCCCGTATTACCGCGAGAACAGAAAAGCAATACCGGCGGTGGGTGGTGGTGGTGGTGGTGCCACGGGCGAGATAGGGCGATCTGCAGCGGCCTGCATTTAATATATCTCAACCTGGCTGCTGTGACATTGTACAGTACTGTACTGTATAAAGGTGCGGCGGTGTGATAGAAAGCCAAGAGAGAATAAAGTCCGGCGACTAGGTCCAGGTTGTAAGGCTCGGCGTTAACATAAACATCACATCACATATAGCCTGTGCTTCGCGAATCACTGGCGTGGCAGCTCGTCATGTGCACAATACGAGGCTGGACAGTTCCTCCAATATAATAGACTCCAGGACGTTAAGCTGCAGCAGGTCAGGGATACGGCTAGCCCCGAGTATTTGTCAACCGATAGATAGACAAGCGAGGCCGCTCAGACAAAAAGCTAGCCAAACTACACGACGCTATGTCAGCGTAACGAGATATGCTATTCACGCCACAGCTCACGCCTGAGGCTCTGGCAAGCTCGCAACAGCTGGCTGGCTTCTGACTCCAAAGGCAATGGCGCCAAATACTGTACATCTCTGCCTTGCCAACCTTTCTCTTCGCTTTCCCCCCTTGCCTGCCTGTCATGCGGCCGGTGTCACATGCACCTGTGCACCGGCCGTTCTGCAAACCTTTCGAACAATGATGACGGCGCGCGCGAGCCATCGTCCCTCTTCGCCCCGGGGGGTCCTCGTTTTCTCCTCGTTATGCATACGCTCCATGTGGCTGGTGCACTCACTCACTCGGTCACTCACTCACACCGGGTGCGCAGAGGTCGCCCCACGGCGTGATACCCAGGAGACACACGCCCAACCCCTGTGTTATCGCCGTCGTCCGATTTCACACCCACACACACACACACGCGCGTTCTGCGCTGGTCCGGGGAACAACCTCACACGCCCTCACGCCCTCCCTCGCTCCCTCGCTCCCTCACCCTCCCTTTATCTCCATGTTTTCTGGATAAATGTGAAAAAAACAAGATTGCTCCATTTCCAGGACCCTCCCCCCCTTTTCTCTCTTCATCTGGGGACCCCGTCTTTTGATTTTATCCTGTGGTTCGGTCTGGTGGGAACCTGTGCTGGTCTGGAAAGAGACGGAGAGACAGACGAAAGCGAGCAAGCGAGCGAGGAAATGGGGTCCCCCGGGTTGGTATGCAGAACCTGCCTATCCGGACCGGGCTGCCGGACCGGGTGCTACGGGCAAGTGAGAGAAGTTGACAGTCAATGGGCCAGTTCCAGCCACCCTCCCCGTGGAGAAGCTGCAGAAACGTGTGACTGGTTATTGCGGGGAACTCGGCGCATCGTGATGGGTGAGACACATCGAACGCGAGGCCAACGCCTCACATGGCCACCGCAGAACATGGGGGACAATCCTACGGTTTTCCCTTCAAATGAAAGGGTTGTTCCAGCATTGGAACCGTTGCAGTGTGCTGGAAGACGTCCCGATATTCCAGGACAACCTGGTAGTAGGTTGCATTCCAATGCTTGGGGTCAGAGGTCCAACACGCCATCGAGAAGCCGACCCTAATGGAGCCCTACGCCCCCCCGCCCCAAGGCTCCTCTCGGCTGCCGCTTCAGCCGTCACTTGGATACCACGAGTAGAACTGGACTAGACTCTGCCCACTCGATGCATAAGGAAGTACTGTAGTGTAGTGGTGAGCTGGTGAGCATAGTCAGACTAGAATAGAGTCGTTCTACTATTTTCGGCGGCCGCGAGCACATCTAGCTCGTGGCGATCGTTGCCTCTGTCCTCTTCCCCGGAGACTCGTAGTGCACGGCGGTAGATTTCGCAACCACTTCTGAATCCGAGCCGGGCCAGGAACCACATACCAGCACCACTGGTAGTGTCAGCAGGAAGTGATTCAAGCAGATGGAACGCCGCCAGACAATAAACGAATATCAGGTGGCAAAGTGACTCGATGCCTCCCATCGCGTGGCTGTCGATCAATCGATGCCTTCTTTTTTTCTTGTCGTTCTGCACCAATACGGGGCGTCTAGATCTCAAGCAGCTGGGCCGGTGGCTACATCGCTCTCCTGACTCGGCCATCGGCTGTTGTTTCTTGGTTGGATGCGACGGGCGCGGTCCAGCTTTAAACTTTTTGTCTTGGGATTTTCAATATAGCCTGTTTACAACAATTCGATTTATTCGTGCAGGGTTTCGTGATTAGTCTGGGGTTCTGNGGGGGGGGGGGGGGGGGGGGGGGGGGGGGGGGGGGGGGGGGGGGGGGGGGAAACCAACATCCACCCCCGATCTCAGAGAGAGAGAGAGAGAGAGAGAGAGAGAGAACACCTAGCAGGGGTTCCTCCCCATGGGTAAAGAAGAGCATCCCTCGTGGTCTCCGCATCTCCATTCCGGGGGAGCGCCAAATCCCGGCGACTACTGCTCTCCTCCTGCCTTAGGGAGAGTTACGTTCTCTCTGTGTGTATACTCTCTCTCTCTCTCTCCCTCTGCGAGTGCCGCGTGTATATAAGACGGCCGCTGGCCGGCTCTCTCCGTCGACTTTACGTTCCATTCCTGTCTCTCTCATTCTTCGATCACCAGCTTCATCGACATCTATTGTCTTCACACATCTTCTCTCTCTCTCATATTATCCCTCTCTCTTCCACTTTGCCCGCATTCACTTGTGTGGTTTACCCCCTCATCTCTTCCCCCTTTACCAAGACCCCACATTCCCCCCTATCCCCTAACGTCTTTTGTCTCTATCAACACCTTCAAGATGGGCAAAGGCTACGGCATCGGCATTGCCGTGTTTGCCGCCATCGGCAGCTTTCTCTTCGGATATGACAGCGGTGTCATGACCGATGTGATTGCCTCGCACAACTTCCTCACCTTCTTCAACACCACCAACACATCGCCCATCATCGGCGCCATCAACTCGACCTTCTCGGGTGGTGCCGTGTTCGGAGCTCTGTTCGGTGGTGTGATTATGGACAAGTTCGGCCGTCGGCCGACGATCATGGTCGGTGCATGCATTTGCACTGTTGGAGCCATTCTGCAGGCTGCTGCCTACCAGTAAGTTTGACATATTCTGGTTCTGCATGGTGATGATTCTCTTTTGAAGAACAGCTCCGCTAACAAGATTCCCCCCCCCCCCCCCCCCCCCCCC